>OZ010640.1:9852116-10124616 GCA_963932165.1 Pimpla rufipes
CGATTGGGGTCCCTCGTACCGGGACGATAGTCGGTGAAATAGATTCCTCGGTGAGATTGAGAGACGCGAGCGAAGCATCGGACTCGTGTGCGTTTGTCCTGTTTAATTCTAATCGGCGACACAGCGCGGCTTTCACGGGAATTAGAAGGGGTTGGCACCGGCTCGTAAATGCCCGTCGACGAGGCACCGGCCGCCGCCGCTGCCTCCCGGTGTATAGACGCGGGTCCCGTTGGCCGCGCGCGAGCGCGCTTGATACACCGGGCACGATCGAATGAATCAACAGAGACAATTAATAGCCCGGCTGGCCCCTTTGGAAAGCGTCGGAACGACCCCCCGAGAATGTGCGGACAACAAATCTATCTGTTCGGCTGTTGGGGGCATCTCCTCCGCCCACGATTCCACGGTCTGCCCCGCGTGCTCTCTGCACCCTGTTGTCTCTCTCTCCCTCGCTCTTCCCCCCCTTTTTCCCGATCCCTCTCGCTCTTTCTCGCTTGTCCCACAGCTTCGCGCGCTCGTCCGTCCGGAACGGACCACTACGTATATACTCGAAGCACAGAAGACACGTTGTACGTTCCACTAAACAGAGTAGTGGAACGTGGACTATAGATCGCAGCTTGTCATCCGTGCGCAGGGCGGGGGCGGAGTATGAGAACTACCCCTATCCTCGCGCTGCGAGTCAAACACACGGGACACACTGATTCGACATATCCTGCCTATCGACGACGACGCGTCCAAACGATCTAGGATGACCTTCTTCATTTTTTTTTCTCTTCGCGGTGTCGACCTATAGCAGCGAAATATCTGTGGTTATATGATATTGTAATGCTGGTATCACTGGGTTACTTTTCAAGGAAAAGGATGGGGTAAATAATATTGGGCTCACGTACGCTGAGGAACCTATAAACAGCCTGTAATTATCACGCTGAAATTTTATTAAAAAATTTTGTTGAATTTTCAATTTAAAAAATCTGTAAATCTTTAGGAGTATTGACCATAAGGGTTGTGCGCAACATATTTGAAGAGCCTATAAAGAGCCCATAAATGTGGGACAAAAAGAAGTTGGATATGCCGTTTAGAATAAAAGGTGGCGCTAGCTTATAATGGCAAGCTGGCATGACCCATATTTGAATTTCGTTTTTCTCGCAACGGGGATGAGTCCAAAAATTAATTTTTGTGGGTTTGAAGAACCCATAATAAGCCCACAATTCCAAAATATTTCCAATTTTTTTGGACGTAGTGGGGGTGCTAGCTTAATAGACCTTTGTGTTTAACTTGGCGACTGCAACGCGCCGGATTAAAAAGAATGAGAAGACAAGATTTGATTCGACTTGTCACCTATCAACGACGACAAAAATTCTGATTTCACATTCTATCTATCAAGGATGACGCATCCAAACGATCTAGAATGGCCGCTTTCATTTTTGTTTCTCTTCGTGGTATCGACTTAGTTACAAGACCCAGCAATATTTCTGTGTTCATTTCTAATCGACATTCTAACTATCGACGACGACACATCCAAACTATTTAGACCGACGTTTTCAATTTCTTTTCCTCCTCGCGATGTCGAATTCAGGGCCCAGCAAAATCTGTGTTAAATTCAACGACTGCATCGCGCAGGATTAAAGTAACGACTACAAAAATTATAATTCGACATCCACATCCAAATGACCTAGACGGACCTTTCCAATTTTTTTTTTTCTCTTCGCACTATCAATCTCAAGAATCAGCAAAATCTCAGTCCCCAATTCCGCGACTGCACATCGCGCCGGATTAAAACCGCCACGACAAAAAAGTGCCAAACCTTTTGTGAAGTGATTAATGCTCGAAGGTCGTTAGGGACGGTGGGAAAATCTGTGCTCACTTAGCGAGAGCTTGAGGGTCGTCGGAGCCAACGCAGCGAGAGGCAGAGCAACCCTTCCTCGCTGGCCCGTTTGATCGAGTATTCGCAGTGTATATCTCGTCTCTCGCCACCCTCCGACGATATTTAAGTCATGTTTTAAGCGTAATTAAATGGCAGAGGGTTCATGCCACGGCTCTTCTCCCCCTTTCTCTGCGGCACGCGGGACCCTCCCACGCAAATTATCGCATTTAACCCGCTCGAGTCGCGCGACCCCAGCGGCCGACGAGCCCCGCGGTAATAACGTACTTTTCATTAGCCGCCGGCGACGCTCAACGACGCCACCGACGCGCCGCCACTTCCCCAACCCTTCCACACCACCCGCGCCAGATTCAGCCGGGAATATTCATCACTCTCCCGGCAACCCTTCCCTTCCTCCCTCATCGCTTCGCTCTGTCTTCTCTCTAGCGCTGGTGCGTACACGCGTTTACGTTTTCCTCCCTCCGCTCAACAGGTTTTAATTGCCGTCGATTGATTTAACGCTCGCTAGTGACGCCTCTCTTGGAGGTACTGAAAAAAAAAAGAAAAATTTGCTGAAGAATAAAAAGTGGCCAACCGATACTCGTTTTAAAAAGTGCTCCAGGATATATCGGCTCACCCCGATTAATAGGTTTTAATTGCCGTAGACGAATTTCTCGTCTGCCACTGTTGCCTCCCTCGGAGACACTGAAAAAAAAATTAAAATTGTTCAAGAAATAAATGTGGCCAGTCGATACTCGTTCCGAAAAGTGCTCCAAAATATATCGTCTCACCCCGATCAACAGATTTTAATTGCCATCGACATATTTACCGCTCGCCACTGTCGCCTCCCTCGGATGTGAGCAAAATTGAATTTGCTCAGCAAAAAAAATGTGGTTAGTCGATACCAAAATAGAGCTCCAAAAAATATCGTCTCACCCAGATCAATAGGTTTTAAGTGCCATCGACGGACTTACCACTCGCCACCGATGCCTCCCTGGGGGTTACTGAAAAAAAAAAAATTGCTATTAAAAAAACGTGATCAGTCGACACTTGTTTAAAAAAAGTGCGCAAAAATATCGTCCCAAGATTAGGACACATCTCTGTCTTCTCCTCTCTCGCGCTACTTGTATGCATTTCCGTTGTGCTTCCTCTCATCGGGTCACCCCGATCACCAGCTTTTAATTGTTGTCAACGAATTCTCCGTTCGCCGCACTGCGGCCTCCCTCGAAATTCCCAAAAAAAAAACAAAAATTCACTCGACACTTCCAAAAAAGCTCCAAAATATCCTCCCGAAAATAGGACACACCTGAAATTTCAGGAAGCCAGTGTCCCAGTGAACCACATTAATTATTTTCTCCCGCGTCGCGCTCGTACGCCGCATCTTCCCGGGGAGATAATTCGAGGGTTGCTTTTTGATAAATTGAGACGGCCGTCGGGCATGTGGACGCCGAACGGGAAAAGGGCGAGGGCGAGAGAAAGAGAGAGAAAGGGCGAGGGTACGAGGGAATGAGGGATACACCATCGGTCGGTGGGACTGCTGGTGCTGTCAGTGCGGGGTTCTAAAAGCCCGGAATAACCCTTGCTTTGCATCTCACCTGTTGCTCGCTCGTCCGCCCTCTCGACACCTCCTCCTTTTTCGCCGGGCCCAGGCCACCGGGTTTCCTCCACCTCCTCCGTCTGCCTCTCTCTCTCTCTCTCTCGCTCTCTCCACTGTCCCCCCGACCCTCGTGCTTTTCGACTCTCTCGCGCTAATTAAAGAGTCAGACAGTGGCTGGGTGTTTAATACTCCTCCACCCACCGTTTCTTCACCATCTTCCGCGCTATGCCAGGCGTCCTGAATTTATATATATATATATATATATATTTATATTGTATATATAGGTATATAATGTACGGAGCGCAAAGTCCCGTTGGTGGATTTAGCGGCGCTCGCCCTTCGGGCTTCCGGCCGCGGCCGAGAGTGTTCCTCTCCGTTTCACAAGCCCGGAATTAATTAGCGGCTGTTAACCAGCGGCAATGTCGAGTCTCGCCCGCGGGACCCGTCCGGCGACTCATTTAAGGGATGTTTATTTTAATTTTACTCTGCTCGCCGAGTCCGACGACGACGGCGACGACGGTTTTTTTACCCCGCAGGAGATCCGTTTCTCTCACCCTCCCGTCTCTCCTTCCTCCCTCGGCGACGACCCCTTGACTTTTTATTACTTAATTAACTTAACTTTCCAGCTCCTCTGTCTCGTCGGCCTGTTCTTCATTTACTCAACGCGGTGTTTCGACGACTCGTGTAGCCTCCTGAGATTGCTGGATTTTATTTATATATTGTGTGTGTATTGCGGTGTAAGGGGCATTCCACCTGGTTTCGACCTGGGTCTGAACCCACCGATTGGGGCCGCAATTTTCTTTATTTTTTATTTTTACTAATTTTTAATCA
Source organism: Pimpla rufipes (assembly GCA_963932165.1). NCBI lineage: Eukaryota > Metazoa > Arthropoda > Insecta > Hymenoptera > Ichneumonidae > Pimpla > Pimpla rufipes. Next base: position 9,856,403 of record OZ010640.1, read on the forward strand.
GCTATGATTTTTTTAAACAAAGATCTGAACGACATATTTTTAACATTTGAAAAAATTCTCAAAGATCACGTGTTGCATACAAAAAATGTCTAGCTGGTGCTCATCGTAAGGTTACTACTTTTAAAATATTTTTATTGATAAAAGGTGAAAAAATAGAAGAAATCGCCAACTCACGGCTCAATTAACACAATTTAAAAAAAAAAAAAAAAAAAAAATGTTTCAAAATTATTTTAGGTTTTTTAAAAATGTCGTTCAGAAATTTGTCTAAAAAAATGTAGACAATTAAAAATGGGTACATTTTTTTCAATTAGTAGTGCTTTTTAGAGCTACGCCAATCATATAAAAGATTGCGGGCCCAATCGGAAGGGTCAGACCCAGGTCGATACCAGGCGGAATGCCCCATATACATATACGTGAATCTCGAAGTCGGAGCTATAGGCGATGTACGAACCTTTGGCTTTTACACGTTTAACCTGGGATCTCGTTTTTCCCCGCGGTCGATCCCGGTATCCCAGGATTTTGTGCAAAACCCCGCGAGCACCGTGCATACACGACGACATCGGGGATTCTCGCTCGGCTCAACGAGCCTCTCGCGCGCTGAATTGCCGAGCAATTATTTACTCGTTATTTAACTCTCTCTCCTCTGCATGCGCGCGGCGAGCTCGGCTCTCTGTGTGTATAACACGCGGGTGAGACGCGACGTCTAATTATCGCCGTGCGGAATAATCGCCCCGGTGCCGCCGCCGCCGCCGCAACCACCCCCCCTGTTATTAAGCCCGTGAACGTACTGGCGAAACGGCGACGGAGAGCCCCGTGACGCGCGGCCGAGGGAGAGAGACCGAGGGCACTATGAGAAAAGGCACTCGACGCCGAGGGAATCGTTTCTCGCGAAAACGCTCAGGGGCCCTCGCATTTCTGCACGAGATGCGCGCCTTCGTTTCGCTATTTTGCCGCGATCTCCGAAAATATACGCGGAGAGAGATGTATCAGCGGAGTGATGAAGAAAAGTTTTGCCACGGTGGATAAAAATGTTCTGTGGAAGCTAAATATTTTGGTGTGGTAGCTAAAAATTAGTGTCATAGCTAAACATGTTTCTATGGTTGCAAAAAAATTGTTATGGTACCTCAACATTTTCTGGGTAGCTAAACATTTTGTTATGATAGCTAAACATTTTGTTATGATAGCTAAACATTTTGCTATGGTAACTAAACATTTTGCTATGGTAGCTAAATATTTTGCTATGGTAGCTAATCATTTTTCTGTGGTAGCTAAACATTTTGGTATGGTAGCTAAACATTTGTTGTGGGAGCTAAAAATTTGCCCTGATAGCTCAACATTCTTTTGTGGTAGTTAAAAGTTTGCCGTCGTAACTAAACATTTTGCTATGGTAGCTAAAAACTTGCTGTGGTAGCTAAACATTTTCCTGTGGTCGGAACAAATTTCCTGTGGTAGCTAAACATTTTCCTGCGGTAGCTAAAAATTTGCTGTGTTAGCTAAACATTTATCTATGGTAGCTAAACACTTTTCTACGGTAGCTAAGTATTTTCCTGTGGTAGCTAAACATTTTGCTGTGGTAAATAAACATTTTGTTGCAACAGCAAAAAATGCATTGATACCGTAATCGATTTGTCTTCGCTCCCTGATTGTTTCCCCGGAAAATCTGCCCGACCGCGAGAATCGTCGACTCAAATAATCCGTCGGTTTGTAGTCAAACGATTAGCCGACAACAACAATGACGCTAATAACAGTAATAATCGCCGGTTAAAGCGACGTCTCTCTCGAAAGTAAACGAACCGGAGTTAATTAATTCACAGCCCGCGGAATGAAAAGATATCGGAGACGCCGTCGTCGAGCCGTTGTCTCAATGGTAACAAGGGGTTGGCGAAGATTATTTCTTTAGGAGGGCAGACGAGAAGCGGAGAAGACTCGAGCAACACCGCCGCGAAAGTCAATTAGCCGCGTTGTATAATTGTCCCTCGGTGTTCCGGTTCGCCTCGAGTGCGCGCGCGGCCGTCAAAACAAAGTAATTCAATTATACGCGGAGGAGGAAAAAACCTTCAGCCCCATTTATTATTTTAATCTTTGACGACGACGCCAGAGGGACGAAAAAAAAAAAAAAAAAAAAATAACAGCAAAGCCGAGAAGATCCGTAAAATGATGAGGTGAAAAACCAAGAAGCCCCAACTCGAGTTTGCCAAAGGATTCGCTGAAAAAAAAATCTCGCCCCCGCCTCTCGCGTCGCTCTCCAGCTCGGCGCGGATAACATTTACCGGCAATTAATGCCGCGCGTATATAAACCGCGGCGCTGCTCCCGCTGCAGCGAGTCGCCCGAAGAATACACCGAGCACCTTGCGAGACGAGGCACAAAGAAAAATCATCCGGAATTCCCTTGGAGACTCCGCTTTCTCTCTCTCCGGACTTTAAGAGGATCATAATAAAGAGGAGAACAAAAAGGAAGATAGAAAAAAAGAATAAAAAAATAAAGGAAAAATAAGCGGAGTTATATAGCGAACGAAAGAATAAGGAATGAGAAAAGGAAAATGAAGAAAATGAGAGTGGAGCGGGGGTGGCGGGAGGGGGGAGGTGGACCTTTGTCTAGAGCGACGTTCGTCTTGAGAATTTCCTTCGCGGCCGAAGCACCACTTGCCCCTTGTTCGTCCCTCTCGGTTCCTCCCGCGCGTGTTTCGAGGGATGAGCGTCTTTGATAATTATCCCTATACCCAACGTCCTCCTTAATCTTAGCACTCCCTGCCCCCCCCCCCCCTCCCCCTCCTCCTCCTCCTCCTCCTCCCACCCCGTCTCCCTCTGTGTCAGACTCTCCCGGCGATAAAGTAGAAGCCGAGCGAACGAACGAGGAGGAAGAGTCTCTCTCGCGGTATGAATGCTCGGCTCGCCCGGCAAAAATAATATTTTATACACAACAATGGGGGACCGGGCGACCCCTCTTCTCGGCGATTGTTATCGCGCCTCGCCGACTCGCGGAGACCCCGCGCGCGCTCGCCCCGCTCGCGCCGCGTTGCCTTCTCACAAAGAGGCGCGTTATAGAAATCTCGCTCCCTCTCGCGCGGTGTCCTTATCGCCCGACGTTTTCGTTATACTTTTGGTGGACCCCGAGACTCTTCCCGAGACCCGAGCGAGCGTAACGGTTATACACCGCCGAAAACTTGGCCGCGAGATTTTTACGAGCCACCGAAGTGGCGAGCTCTCCGGCGACTCCGCGAAGGCAGAGAGAGAGAGAGAGAGAGAGAGAGCGAGGGCGACCGCGTGCAGGGCTCAGCCATCAAAACCGGTGTCCAATCACTCGGCCGCAGAGACTCGGCGCGCACTCCGCTTAAATCACCGCAGTCATTTTTTAAATATTGCGCACACAACGCTCGGAGAACGAGAATGGGAACGAGGGAGAGAGAAGGAGAGGGAGCTGGAAGACGGAGATACACTTAATTGGAGTCCGGGGTTTGCGAGAGTGTTCAAGACATTCGAAGACACTTGACGCTCAAGCACATGGTAAATAATATTGACGCTAGGTTAAATCGTACGATTTAAATACGCAATTTTTGCAGTTTTGCAAAAAAGAAAAGTTACAAATCAGTGAATAATTGAAATATGATCGTGTCGAAAAAAATTGACCGGCGCTTTGAAGCATCAACAATGTATATCGAAAGTAGATCAAATTGAGTGAGTGACTCCAAACGACGATAAAAAATTGATCAAAAAGTTTCACACATAACGATCGGAGAACGAGAACGAGTGACGGAGAAAAGAAAAAGGCAAACAGCGGGCCCTGACAACACCAAAGGGTCCATTTGTAAGCATTTAGTACACTAAAGTCCACTAACTGGGTTTCCATTTTTAGGCTTATGATGTCCAAAAAAGCATTCGTTGTTGGGTCCTAATCATAGTATTGCGCCTGCAAAAGTTAGATCGCTCATTCAAAAGCGTACTTTTTGTTTCCTACATGAGACCTACACCTTGACGTCCATCCGGTGTTATAAGGGGGAAGACGGACATACACTTAATTGATGTCCCAGGTTCGCGAGATCGTTCGAGACATTCGAAGACACTTGACGCTGAAGCACGTGGTAAATAATAATGACGCGAGGTGATACGCACGATATACCCACGTAATTTTTGCAGATTAACAACAACAAATCTAGGGTGTTTGAAAATCAGTGAAGAATTGAAAAATCATCGTGCCGAAAAAAAACAAACGGCACTTTGAAGCTTCAACGATGTCGATCAAAAGTAGGTCAAATTGAGTGAGCTACACCAATCGACAATAAAAAGTTTAAAAAATGGCGTACACAACGGCCGGATAACGAAATCGAGGCAGGGAGGAAAAGGGAAACAGCGGAAGACAGAGATACACTTAATTTGGAGTCCGTCGTGGAAAATCATCGTGCCGAAAAAAAACAAAGGGCACTTTGAAGCTTCAACGATGTCGATGAAAAGTAGGTCAAATTGAGTGAGCGACCCCAAGCGACAATAAAAAGTTTAAAAAATGGCATACATATCGACCGGATAACGAAATCGAAGGAGGGAGGAAAGGAAATCAGCGGAAGACAGAGAGTTAATTTGGAGTCCGAAGTTCGCGAGTGCGTTCGATACATTCGAAGACACTTAATGCTTCGTGGTAAATGATAATGAAGCCAAGTGATACGCCAAGGACGTTAGGAAATTAGAGACACGTGCAAAAGGTAGCGCAATATAAGCAGCTTTAGGGCATTGACAAAAAGCAACAGAAATAGATACAAAAAAATGAAGGAGACACACGTGGAGCTGCTAAAATGCAGATCCAACGATGAAACTTCCTACACACTCGACCTCCGGACCCTGAACGTGATCGCCCAGGCCCAGGGTCGGTGGCACACACGTGGGCTACCTGTCTAACCCCTCCACTCCCGTTTGCTCCTCTCGACTTGTTGTACCAGCGATCAGCGAAACCGTCGTCCAATCACCCGTGACACTTTATCATTCGAATATCTCGAGAGTCATTCCAATCAACGAGGATCGCGGAGGCGCTCAACACTTCATTAGACGCCCATTGGAGGGAGTCAACCTCGTTGGTAAACGACTTGATTCGCGCAATGTGTATAGGTTACATACATCCGTATGTAACATTTGTGTATTTAACAAAAAAAAATTGATTATATTTGTGTAGCACTCGATTAAACATTGTTGGCTGTATCCTGCGCATGAAGGCTCGATCGGTTCAGCATCGAGCGATGAATTTCTCCTTGAGAAATTTGTTCATTGGAGGGAGTCAACCGCGTCGATAATATTCATGTTAAAACAAAATTGAATATTGTAACGAATGGTGCGTGTAGTTAGTCGTTGCTGTGTTCTTGTGATGGGTTTTGGGCCGAGTGCGACACACTTAACAACGCACCTGACAACGGACCAACTTGACAACGAGGACACATTCAACAAACAGTCTCGGTTGACACTGCGACATCGACTAACGTGCGAATGATCTGACGAACCGCGAGTTATTGAATAAATGTTTGTACCTTTTATAATCAAAGGTGTTTTCATTGACCCACGGCCGTTATACTGGAGTCAGAAGTGGCATTTGTGTAGCACGCAATTAAACATTGTTGCCTATGTCCTACGCATGGCGAGGGCTCAATCGTTTCATGATCAAGCGAAGAATTTCTACTCGAAAAATGCATTATTTCACGAAAAAAGCCTTGCTTATATATGCGCCAGCCGATTAATTGGTTAGACCAACAAAGTTATTAGTTAGCACCACGACGTTCATTTTCTTATAACTAATAACGTGGTTGGCGTGACCAAGAACGTGATTAATGTAACCATAATTAATCGACTGGTATATATTTAACCAAGCGCAACCAAGCGCTTGGTTCAAGCATTTTTTCCGTGTTGGAGGGAGTCAACCTCGTTCATAAACAAACGGGTTTGCTCAATGTGTATACACTGAGAAAAATATCAATGGAGTGACAACAATATTTTTGCTGAGTTAGCTGCAAATTTGCTGTGGTGGCTGATAATTTGGCTTTGGCAGCTGAAAATTTTGCTGCGACAATAACAAATTCGTTAATGCAACAATAGATTTGTTGTCACTCTCTGATTATTTTTCTGCGTGTAGGTGGATGTATGTAATATTTGTGTTAAAAACAAAATTGAATATATTTGTGTAGCACTCGATTAAACATTGGTGCGTGTATCCTGCGCATGGCGAGGGGTCGATCGGTTCAGAATCGAGCGATGAATTTCTCCTCGAGAAATTCGTCGCTCCACGTGGACATTACGTTTCTCTCTCACCCCGGCAGCATCGCCGCTCCCGGCCACGAAATATTAATCATCCTTCCCGCGTCTCTCGCGTCGTTTACAATACGCGGAGGCTGCGATACCGGAGTGACACCGAGATGCCTATCAGCGATCGATCCCCGCGTTCCCGTGGCGCGCCGGACGGACGAGTATGAAACAAATCGCGTCGGACACAATGAGCGAAATCTCAATTTTCATCGCCACCTAAAAACAACAGATCCGAAAATTCGTGACATTTCTGAACGAAACTCGAGACGCGCGTGTGACAAATTTTTGTTCGGCATGAAAAATCGAGAGACGAGAAATCGCGCCGCACGAGGGGAATAATAATATTCGGTTCGTGGCCCCCGCGGCAGAGCCACTTTTAATTCTCCGAACGATTTCCTCTAATCACTCAAACGGAATTATCGCCCGCTCGGATCTGCCTCGTCATTCCGATCTACGAAACTCGCCCGGCGAGAGAAACCGAAACACACCCGCGCACAGGGGGCTTCGGCCCGGCGGACAGTGAGACGATCGTTTATCGGGACTCCCGATCCTCGGCTCTCGAGATTCACCATCGGGCATCGGGTCATCCTCATTTTGCCGCTCGGAGTTCAGCACACTCGGCGAGCGGGAGAGAAAGGGAAAGAGGAAAAAAAGGAGAGGCGAAGGAAGAAGGATTTTTACCTGCTGCAGGGGCGTTTATTAATTTCCATCGCGTTGGCGCGTTGCGCATGGCCAACCGATAAAAGGTGCCCGAAAAAAAGCGCCCGGGTCCTTCGGGGCCGCGACAGCGGCCAACGAGGATGACCGGGCGCGCGTTATTTCGTGCGGGGTCAGCGTGTCACGAGGTAGAGCGAAGGCGAACCCGGAGAGACTGAGGAATGAGTCGAAGAAAGAAGAGAGAGATGGGGAGGGAGAGGAGCGAGAGAGGCGAACCGGTGAAAGAGGCGAGGGAGGCGAAAGGGAGAAATCGGGGAAGCCTCATACTGCGCGCTCCTCTCGCGGTGCTATACCAGCGCGCAGTTGGTTTAAGCGCAATTAATCTTCGTTAAGTGAGCGAGCATGCGAGAGCTAACGCAGTGCCTTCTACTACTACTACTACTACTACTACTACCACTCTGCCTCTGCCCCCACTGCCCTCGTCCCCGCGGCTCTGGTGGGGCACCAGCCTCCTCGTATCGTTGTCGTTGACGTCCCGGCTGTATATTAAGTACGCACGAACCTCGCTCGAGCCTCCGCTGCACCTAGGTCGATTCGTTTAACACGTTAATTCGTGGATACCGCACGATGTACTCGCAATTTTCGCAGAATTTTGCATACATTTTTTAAAAATGTCGATGGCATGTAAAAATTTGTGAAAAATCGAAAAATTATCGTGTCGAAAAAAAATTGTTGATACTTTGAAGCTTTAACGATTTAGATCGAAAATAGATCAAATTGGATTAGGGACTCCAAATGAGGATTAAAAATAATTAAAAAAATCTATGGTATCCCGTAAAGATGTGAAAAATCGAAAAATTATCGTGTCGAAAAAAAAACAGTTGTCACTTTAAAGCTTTAGCGATTAAGATCGAAAATAGATCAAATTGGATAAGCAACTCTAAGCGACAGATTAAAAATTTTAAATAAATCGAAGGTATCCGTAAATCTCTAAAAAATTGAAAACTTATCGTGCTGAAAAAAATGACCCCGAATTTTTAATAATGTAAATCGTAGATCAAATTAGGTGACCAACTTCAAACGAAAAAAAAAACAAGTCACAGTCAATTTAGCAAAACCTCGTGTGTTTCGTTGTCCAAAACCAAAAACAACCGAGCCAGAAAAATCCGTTCCGGCCAATTGGCAAAATTATTGACAGAGTCCGTCTCGCTGGCGCTCCGGTCTGCATTTGCATTACGCGCGCAAGCGAGCAGCTCTGCTCGCCGCTCGCTTACGTCGAGTGGGAAGTGGGAAGAGCTGCGCCTCCTCGCGCTCTCCGTGTGCAGACACCGAGTAACGAGAGCGAGACGGCGCGAGCGAGCGGCGCTGATTAAATCTGAGTAATTAAGGGAGTTAACCTCGACTTAACTTGACTTAACGCAGTCACGCCCGCTTGCCCACCCCTCTGCTTTTTATTTACACCGTTTACCGCTCGCGCGCCTCTTTATCGCCTCTGCGCTTGCGCGCGCGATGCGCCGAGACGCGCGCGCGCATTATGCACCTCACATTGTATTTCCCTCCGCGCGCGCGCGCGGGCAACGCAAATCGCGCCTCTTCATCATTTTCCTATTCCCTCGCTTCTTCCTCCCCACATTCGCGTCCACCACACTCGTTCCACCACTTTTTGCCTCACCACCACTTTCTCGCCTCCGCCGCTGCCGCCGCCGTCGTCGTCGTCGCGGGGTGGCCGGGGCCAAGTGGATCCCCATAACTCAAAGATCCTTCCGCTCTCCCCCGCCCCCCCCCCCTGGCCCCCTCGCAGCGCCTGTGCGTGCAGAGGGCGCGCACGCACTCGGCACTCGAGTCACACGGATGGCACCGGGTTTGGCCTCCACTGAATATATCCTCGCGTCGCTTGACTCTCTCCCCCTGCCCCCCTCGCCTCCACACCCCCTTTCCCCCTGTCTCTTTCTTTTCGCTCGGCGGACTCCCCGCCCCCTCGGTCTATGCTTAATTACGAGCGCAATTTGTTATGTAAATGAAACCGGCACGATGAAAAGTATCAGCTTGTGCGCAGCCTCGTTTGTGCGCGACGAACGAGCAGCGCGAGGTGTGTGTGTGTGTGTATTTTAATGTGTATATGTGTATGTGTGTGTATATATATATAGTTACTGACGATGCGAAGCGAGGGGAAGAGGTGCCGGAGGGCGAGACGCGTAATTAGCTCGGCCCACACTTTCCGTGTGCATGCACATTCGACGGCGGAAAGAGAACACTTCGCGACGCCTGTGTACAGCGACGTGTGCGCTGCATATGGCTCGCCTGTGTGTGTTTGTGTGTGTTGTATACAGAAACGAGCCGCGCGCCGTTGGTCTCTGGCACACGAGATCACTCCGGGAATTGTAATATAAAGCAGTAGGCGGAGACAGCTATGGGAAAGTCGAGTGTGCGCGACTGTCGCTTCCGCGTTCGTATGCAAATTCTTCGTCCTCCCCGGTCGCGGGCAATGCGGATCGAAACGGGAAGGATATCGAGCGATCGATGTGCTGCGGGGCTGGGAATTAACGGCGAATCCGTGGATCGGGGGACTTTGAAACGTGTTTTTTTGGCTCTTTGGTTGTCACCTGTTTTCGTGTGGCCGAGTGTCACACGAGACACAAGGTGGAAGTTCGATCGAGAAGCAGCCCTGGTAGTTATGGACGCGCAGTGATGATATCGGGTTTATCAAATGGGCAGTGAATACAGTGCGGAAGATCCCGTGAAGGATATTGAGCGAGATGGATATTAAAGTTGACCGAATTGCGGGACCTTGTTCAATTTTTTTTTGTTTTTAGTTTTTTGGTCGTCACCTGTTTCACGTATTCGTTTCAAGTATCACAGAAGGTGGTAGCGGAGTTGTAAATTCTCGTTTATTTAAGAAATAAATGTTTCAGTACGGTTTTGTTTTGTTGGTGTGAATTAATAATAATAACCCATGGAGATGATTAAATGATGTGTGAACTTTTGAACAGCTGCAAAGATACCTCTATTTCGATAACAGATTGTGAGCAGTTGTGAAAAAATGGAGGAGCACGGCGATCCATTACATGCATTAACCGCAATTCTCCATTTCTTTTAGGAAAATTATCATGAAGTTTTATTGAGAATAAATATTCTTTGCAGCCATTAAAACACGTACACATTATATTATAATAACTCCATTATTCATTAATAATTACAAAACCAATTGTACCATCAACTTTGCAACGAGAGAAAAAAATTCCTGGACTCAATGAAGTTTCTTTGAAATATCAATGTATGAAACATTTCTTAGAAGTGTCTGAAATAATATCGTTAAGTTAATATCACATTTTCTTTGAATGATCTAACCGACGAAATTATAGGTTATATCGACCAAATTCTTGGTTACGTACCAGAGTACTTAGTTATATTAACCAACAACTTGGACGGATTAACCAATGAATATCTTCGTGATTTGGCTTGACGTGTGCATAATGTTGATTTAACTTGATCGCGGCGTTTTTTCATTGACTTCAATGAAACGAATATTTTATTTAAATAATGATATAAACATTCCATTAATGAAATAAATATAATGGAATAACGAAATAATTATTCCATTATATTTAATTCCATTACAATGGAATAGTGAAATAATTATTCAATTATATTTAATTCCATTATAATGGAATAATGAAATAATTATTCCATTAATGAAATAAATATTTCATTAATAAAAAACGGCGCGATCAAGTTCATTGAAATAATGAAATAAATATTTCATTGAAATCAATGAAAAAAATGCAGTCCACCCATTTCTTAGGAACAAATAAAACTTTTCTTCTCGGTGTATTTCTGCAAGATTTACAGGGATTCACAGCTCCGTGTGGACGTGGTGTCGACAAAGCAGCCCTGATTTGTGGACGCTGCGGTAACGCGCGGTAACAGTATAACAGCGAGTATAAAATGAACAGCGAAGAATCGAGCGAGGCCGCGCGCGTTGGGTCTCCTCTCCGCACTCGTTCAGATCGCTTACAGTGTTGCACAAATGACAAAACGCGTGAGTTGCATCCGCACTCGAGCACAGACCATGCTGGGACGGCGCACGGAGGCGCGCACAGACAGACAGACGGACGGACTCACGGACACGCAGCGCGCGGCTCTCTAAGCCTCGTCTAATTAGCTCGCCGTTGCTATTCGCGTCGCGTGACGTCACGTGAGCTCGTTTGCCCGACTCTGGCCGTGGGCCAGCTTTTCCGCCGAACTATAAACCATATTCGCACCCACGCAACACAATTAGCCACCGAGGGAGCAACGAGCAACGCCGCGAACCTCGCGGGAGCCTCAACAGCAGCGCGAGACCCCGGGAATTATAATATAGTTTATTTCCCCGCCGACGAGATACTCGCGGATCCGACTCCGCGTTCGAACCTCCCACGCTCGATGGCCTGCAAGTCTCAAATTTCTTCCGATAACAAATAAAACACGCCTGGATCGACCGGGGCTGCTTCACACGTTGACGATTTCGTGCAACACTTTTTTGTGTTGTATGAAAAAATCTGTCTTGTTCCTTTAATGAAAAAAAACTTTACTACTAACTGTAACTTTAATGAAAAAAAAAAAAAAAAAAATGCTGCAGACAAATTGCAGCGCGGTTTTTGCGTGAATTTAATTTGCCCGAATCACCGCTGGAAATCAGCTAAGCAATCTCGTTAGTGGATTCCCCGGCCCGAGAAATCGGGATTCGCGAGGAATCCGACGAATGAGGCGCGCGGTCCGTTCGTCGAGGAAATTGCGCGGCATCCAGAAATATCAATTCGTTTTTTTTTCCTTCTTTTTTTTCTTCACCGCCGGGATTTTCGTCGTTCACCCCCCGCGAAGTAAGAAATCAAACCAGCCGTGATATAAAGTCGTGCGGGAAGAAACATTCGAAGCGTCTCGTTCGTTCGTTCGTGCTTATTTTTTTTTTTAGGGGATCGCGGTGAGCACCCCAGTCGACGTCGTCCCGAGTCGAGCGCAGCCGGAGCGTGAGGAAATTCCGCGGGGAACAATCCGCGCGGCGACGCTTCGGGCTCACCCTGACTTCCACTCTCGTTGCGCGCGCGAAGCGCCTTTTTTCCCCGGCGACGTCGCGATCAATAAAAAAGTGAGAAAAAAAAACGCGTCGTCGGTGACGAAACAAAAATCGCGGCGCCCGAAGAGCGAGACGCACGTCGTTCGTCCCTGCGAAAAATCACGGCGGGGAAAATTTTTCGCACCCACCGAGATTCATATATGCAAACGCCGTAAACTCGCCGAGTCCCCCCCGGATTCGCGGGTGCACCGCGCGCGCGTCCTGCGACGAACAATTTTCTCGTTTCGTCGCGACCTTCCGCATCCCCGGGCGCTCGCCGACTATACGACGGGAAATTCCCCGCGGAGACCGAAAGAGAGCCCGGAAACGAAGGTGTCGCGGCTCGGTCTCTGCGCCCGACAACTGCTCCGGCTCGCGAGGTGCCTCACAATATATATCCACCTGATCAAACGCGGCCGCCAGATCGACTCGCGGCTCTGTGCACACAAGACCCGAATTCACGTACAGTCGATTTACAACAACAACAAGAAAGATCTGAGGAAGAAAAAATTGCGCCAGAATGTTTCTCGGAAAGAAAGCAAGAAAAGTAAATAATAAATGCTAGAACAACTGTCCAAAATGTTGCAACTTTTTTTTTCTTTTTAATGCATAGTACAATAAATTGGTTCACGTAATTCCGACTATATTTCTTCATGTTTTTCAAAAAGAAAGAAGGGAAAATAAATGCTGAAAAAACAGTCCTCAACGTTGCAGCATTTTTTCTTCCATTTTCAAATCCACAATACAATAATTGTGGATTATCATGATGCAATAATTGTGGATTATCATGATGCAATAGTTGTGGATTATCATGATGCAATAATTGTGGATTATCATGATGCAATAATTGTGGATTGTCATGATGCAATAATTGTGAGTTATCATGATGCAATTATTTTTGGATTATCATGATGCAATTATTTTGGATTATCATGATGCATGATGGATTATCAAATCATGATGCTTGTCATAACTTCCACTTTATTTCTGTATGTTTCTCAGAACGAAAATAAGGAAAACAAATGCTGAAAAAACTGTCCCAATCGTTACAGCATTTTTTTTTTCAAATCTACAATACACTAAAGTGGTTGTCATAATTTCCACTTAATTTCTTTATGTTTCTTAGACCGAAAGTAGGAAAAACAAATGCTGCATGAACTGTCCAAAACGTCGCGGCATCATTTTTTAAAAACACAAATTGGTTGTCATAATTGCCACTATATTTCCTCGGCAAAAACGTCAAGTGAAATAACGCTGAATGCAGCAACTTGAGCGCATAACGAATACCCCGAGTTATTCCTTTCAGTGTCTCCGGAGCCGCGAGAGAGACGCGGTGGCAAGGGGGGTGGTTGAAGGTAGAGGGGGGAAGGGGGGGGGGGACGAGTCGAGGCAAGAGAGCGAAAGAAGTAGGAAAATAAGGGTAAGGGATGGTGAGGAGGAGCGAGGGATAAAACACCCTTAGAGGCTCCTTCGGCGGGTCTGAAAGACTCGGTGGGTGGCTGCGCGCGGGACGGAAGTGAGTATTGATTCAGATTCAGCTAGTTAGCTATGCCACGGCGTATAGCTTCGACGCCCTCTCTCTCTCTTACTCCTTCTCCCCTCTCCGCCCTCCTTCATCCCCTTCCGTCTCTCTTTACAGTCCTCCCTCCCTCCCTCCCTCTTATCACCCCCAGAAGCTCCTTGTTCTTCAAACCCACCGAGCGCCACCTTTGACGCTCGTCTTCCATTTCCTCTCCCTGCTTTATATCTCCGTCTCCCTCTTTTCCCTCGGCGCTCCGACGCTCGAAAGCTGCTGGTACACGGTAACGTTTCTCCTCGGGAAATAGTGCCCAGGGTGGGGAGGGGGGAGGAGGGGGGGGGTGGTTACGAGTCGGACGCCTCGAGCACCGCGAGACTCGCTCGGCGCGTCGCCCCGCGACAGCGCCGAACTTTCGCCCCGTCCGCGCGCGCTTTCGCCCCGAGCTTTCTCGGTCGCGCGTCTCCATCTCGCGGATTTTTCTTCAACGACGTTGCGCGCGAGACCCCGAGAGTCGCCGCCGCGCGACGCCTTAGCCGCTAATAATCAAGACGCCCGCTCGCTCGCCGCCCGCGCGCCAGCAACAGTCCCGCCTTAGTCGCCCGTGCAGCTGGAATCTCGGGCGCTGATCGAGGGAGGATACGGCGCTGCTGCTGCTGCTGCGGCGGATCCTTCGTTCGCCTCGCCTGGCGGGAGGAGAGACGCGGAGGTTCATCAACTTTTGACTGCCGGATACGAGCGTTGCGACGGCGCGACGCCCTTGGTTCTTTATTGAAATATTTATGGGTTCTCGTAGGGAGCGCAGGTACAGGACTCGCCGAATTTTTATCGATCTGTTGTGCGACGTCGACGCTGCGGACAATTTTACGCCCGGCTAAATCGTTGATATTTATTCATAAAAATTCTGATGTTCAGACGCGCCGGGCTGTATTGTGTTGGAAGATGGTCCGGGGACTGTCGGCCGGTCTGTCGCATGAAACTTGCTGCGCCTTTCACGCTTTTTGTGTGCGATGAAGGATAATTCGCTAGTCGGGTGTTAAAAAAAGAAACAAAGTGAACAAAATAGGTTTATGTTTTTCTATATTTATCCATAAACATTCATGCATTTTTTCAACGAAAACGTAACGAATTTGATAGAATATAGTCAGTATTGCTACGCAAATAGTTATATTCGCGCCATAGTTGCTTATTTACTGTCTCCCCTTGAGGGTTTGAATTTTGTTAAAATAATACCTTGTGAACAAGGTATTATTTTACCTTGTGAACAAGGTATTATTTTACCTTGTGAACAAGGTATTATTTTACCTTGTGAACAAGGTATTATTTTATATCAAATAAATTAGCGCTGTGGTCGATGTCGAAAGGCGCTATTGATTGATACGTATTGATGTCGAAAATACAATTCTGATGATGGCTCGGATGAGAGTTGAAACATAAACTTTTCAGATTCCTTTCTGCTGCCCGTTCCATTGTCGAAAACTCTACAACCAATATTTAGTGTTGCGGCAACCACGACAAAAAATAACATTTGAAATACATTCATTTCTGTTTAAAAAATTGTCTCAAAACCTATATCATCGTTTCTAAGTCGCATGTTTTACCCCCGAGGCCGAAAATACTGGTGTCAACCCTTTATGATTGATTTTGAAGAAATACGGTAAACTAATGAAAAGCGAGGTAAAGTGAACTATAAAGTCTTTTTCACAAAATCAGAAAATTGACTCAACACCTATTTTTTTTTAAATTTATTTATAAACATTTATGGATTTTTTACAACGAAAACATAACGAATATAATAGAATATAGTCAGCCAGGTTTACTACGAAAATCGTTATATTTGCGCCATATAGTTATTTACTGTTGCGGCAACCACGAAAAGAAAATTGAGGGTAATATTTGCGCGAGGCCCCCCGTTTCATCGCGCTCGCGCGAAGGGAGTTATCATCCGCATGAGCGTGAAATAAATACGTACGCTCCTCGCGGGGACCTACAATAATAAAAAAGAGAAAAGCGGCATATGCGTTGGCTTCTCGGTTGCACCTGCCGCATCTCCTGCTGCCGGCGCCGCGCGAGAGGCCAACGTAATTTCCTCCGTTTTCACGATTGTCCGAAATCATTACACGTTCGGTCGTAAAAAAAAAAAAAAAAACGATATTGCAGCGGCGAACGAGTGGGAAACCAGGTTGCGTGAATGAAAGGAAAGGGAGAAAGAAGCAAAAGAGAAGACGATATGTATATCGTCAGGGTGCGTCGGGCGGGAGGGAAGAAGCACAGCGAGACGAAGACGAACGCCCACATTTGTCGTTCCCCGAGTCTCTGCGTATCTGCCAAGCGGGCGCGTCATATTCACCGACAGAGAGAAAGAGAGAGAGACGACGAGTGCACCTTAATTTGACGCTTTCCGTTTTCCGGTTCTCGAGCGGAGCGCCCTGGTTTTTCCCCGGTCTCTTCGGCCGCGCCCCGGCGTTTCACGATTTGGCCGTGGGTCGCACCACCCGAGGTCCCAACAAGCGGGGCGCAACGTCCGGTGCGTCGTCCCTTCGACGGACGCACAGGTTGGTGAACGGGAAAGCGCGTAAGCGTCGAGGCTAACTGCGGGCGACCCGAGAAAAATTAAGGTGTTATTAAAAATTAGGCCCCGAAAATTACGGACGAGCGAGGAAATTATTTCACGACCTCCGAGAGCACCTCGTGAGTTATCGCCGAGGAATTCCGCCGCCGTTTGCAAGTCACCGGAGCTGAGTGACTTTCCGGGGCGAGGATTAGGGCAGACGCGGGATGGAACCGTCGAAAGACGCGCTCGGGGGGAAAAACCGAGAGAGGGAGGGAGAGAGAGAGAGATGACTCTCGTCGTAATTAAAAAATTACAGGGGCGGCTTGTGTATCCTCCGAGTCCGTTGCCAGACCTGCCAGACCTGGTCGGGTCCTCCGGGCGTCAACGGACTCCGCCGGGCAGCAACGGGACTCGTTCAGGCTGGTTCCTCAGTCTGGTTCCAGAGCTACCGGACGGTTTCATTCATGGCGCCGGAAAAATTAGCCACGTGTCTCTTGCCTCTCTTTCCCTTTGTCTCTATTTTTTTTTGTCTCCGTCTCACCCGCGCAAAAAAATAGTATGAAAAGAGTATTTCTGTAGTATGAACCGTCGAAGTGTAGAATGTCGTATTGGACTGAAAAATACTCATTTCATAAAAAAAAAAATTGAATCCTCAATCACAGGAATATGTGTTTAGGGTACAATTTGCAACTTGTAATTGAAATCTGAAGTCAAAAACTGAAAATTGTCAAAAACTTAGGATAGACGATTCGTCAATTGTAGGTTTTTTACATTTTTTAGTTTTTGACCTCAGCCCCGTGTGGAAATTCAAAAAGGGATTTGGCGAGTTTGTGTCCAGTTTTCTTATATCCCGACCAGCATATGGCTTGGGTAATGTGGCCAGTAACCGGCGTAAAATGTAACGCTGTGTTTTCCAGCACGTATCTAGGACAGTTATCCCGGAACTGTCTAGCGCTTCCCGACCAACTTTAGCTAAAAAATTAATTAAATTAATGTTTAAACATTAACTTGTGCTTATTATAATTTTATTGCACTTTTAATTAATATTCCTTCCTTTTCAACACGATGGTGAATTTTAATCGCTGAAAAAACATTTATATTTTTTACATTGTCGGGGATCGAACTCGGGACCTTCCTCACGGTTGTTGCGCCTTAGCTCACTCGGCCATTCAAATCATGTAATTGTACTATTTTTTTTGTGTATTTGAATCACTGATATGAAATATGAAATGAAATTAGTGTAATATAGTCAGAACTTCATAGACTTAGGGGAAGTGCGGGCAAAACGGTCATACGGGCAAAACGGGACATCGATTTTATCGGTTCCAACTATTTTCGCGGGCAAAATGGGACAGATCCCCATTTCGTGAAAATCGCGTCTATACGACACAATTCAACGCACGTAAGCAGAATATAAATATTTTTCACAATTTTGAGTGTTTTAAACAATCTGGCTTTTCATAAGTCACTTTGACATTTTTTTACAATTTTTCTTTGCGAAATAAGTTTTTTTTTCAATATAAGGATGATGTTGAGAATCACCGAGTAAAAAAAACACGAATTTCCGAATTTGAGGGTCTGTCCCATTCTTAACGCACTTTTTTTGCCGACGCTCAAAATTGATGGTTGGAATCGAATTTTTTTATTAAAAGCAATCGAAGTACACTCTTGTTTTCGTCATAACACCATGTTTCGCTTATGCATCCCGTTTTGCCCGCACCTCCCCTATATGATTGCGTCTGATATCGTAAAAATAAAAACAGACAGTCCTTTTTACGGAAATTGAGAACTTGGGTTGACTCTAATAGACAGTTGGCCCAACCAACTGACTATTAGAGAAAAGGGTAGCCTTGTTTACCCTGATATCAATACTTAGATAGGTGACCGTTTACCCGACCCTGACGGACAATACTTAGATGGGTGACCGTTTGCCTGATCCTGACGGACTATACTTAGAATATCTTCCTACACAAAAAAAAACTTTTTATATAGTGTATCGATTTTACAAACATGTTTAACAACCTAAACTGACCAGCGTGTGGTCCGATTCGGCTGTCACTTTCTGTCTAGGAAAAGTAGCAAAAACGGAGAATCGACAGGGAAGCACTGGCTACATTCTAGATAGTGCCCCTCCAGAAAAATTAGATTAAAAAAATTAGTCAGATACTGGATTGAAACTCCCAGACAAATTTCAACACGGGAAGAGGTGCCAGCCCTGGCGATTTTACTAGGCCAGCAACGTCAAGCGTTTAGGCAGATTTCACTTCAATATTCTATACAGAAAAACTAGCCAAAACTGAGAGTCGACTGGCAGATGCTGGCCACATTGTAGCTAGTTTCTCTCCAACAAACTTAGATTAGAAAAACTAGCCAAAACTGAAAGTCGACTGGCAGATGCTGGCTACATTATAGCTAGTTTCTGTCCAAAAAACTTAGATTAGGAAAACTGGCCCGATACTGGAATCAAACCAGTTTATCCCAGACAAATTTCCACACGGGAGAAGTCGCTAATTGTACCCTAAAAACATATTCCTGTGATTGAGGATTCAATTTTTTTGAGTATTAAATGAGTATTTTTGAGTCCAATACGATATACTTTGGATACTTCGACGGTTCATACTACAGAAATTCCCTTTTAATACTATTTTTTGCGCGGGCACACGTTCCTTTTCATTCTCCGTCTATCCTAGTCCCTCCTTTCCCGCCTCCCGCACCCTAAAAGGAACAGGGATAACCAGAGTTAACAGAGTGATGCATCCGCAACACGACAATGGCTGCACTAAAACTGCACGCGCATCGCAAAAACTGCCCTGTGAATTATTAAACAAAAAAAAAGTAGCGAACAACTCAGCGCCAAAGCGACACCAATCGAGGTCCGACAAACGAGAGGGGAGAAAAAAAAAGTTGAAGCAAAAAAAAAAGAGAAATTTGTCGCGCAAAATGAGTCTCCGCTCACCGCACGACAAACGCGGCGCAGGTTGCAACAAAGTAGCAAAAAGTGCGTAACTAGCGTTCGCATCCACGTTGCAGAACGCGATGCATTTTTAATCCTAAAGAGGCGCGCACACTTTTCCCCGAACGGAAAGGACGGAGGGCAGCGCGCGGCTCCGGCACTTTTAATGCGGACGATATGCGGGGGGTGAACGGACAATTGCTCAGCGTCCACGACGTCTGGACTCCGGACAGTCCGGACACGTGCGCGTCGCGCTGAACAAGTATTCGCGGTACACGGCGATAAATTACTTATCGACGTGCGGTTCGAGGGGGGCGGGGGGGGGGGGGGGGGGGTCGAAGGGATGCGTCTCGTCCGTCAAGCACGAAAAGCGGACGGTTTAGCGACGGGACGAATCACGAAGAGCGTGCATCGACGCAACGTCGCAAAGTGCACGGAGGACGCGGCGCATGCAGCACGCGGCTGGCTGGCTGGCTGGCTCGGCGGGCTCGCTCGGTGCCTCCGTACGTGCCACGTTAGTGCATAGCAGTGGACGAGCGTCGTGCACGCGCGCCCATAGAGAGCGTACGGCTCGCGCGGCCGCCACGACAGAACCCCGCGGCGGCGTAATATAATCGCACTTAATGACACTCGATGCGAAACATGTAGCGTTTCGACGTACAACGAGCCGGCGGTGGTGGCGGCGGCGGCGGTGGCGGCGGTGGAGGGAGAGTCTAGAGGTTGCGATACAAGCCGGAGCTATAGGCACGAGACTCGTAGAAAAGGAGATGTAAACCGACGCGATAAGGGACACATGTTTTAGCACGACAAAGTACGAGCGCCACGTCAGATACCCCCCCATTATAGCCTTTGGCTCGTGTTTCTATTTTTCTTTTTTTTCACCCCCCCACTCCCCCCACCTCCTTTTCTTCTGCCTCTTTTCCTCCCGCTGTTTTACAGGCACGCGAATTAAGTGTCCTGTGCAGCTGGAATTGCGGCGTTCCGTGGGATGATAGCGGCCCGGTGTTTTCCCCGGTGGGTCGAGCGACGTTTATTTTCAATTACCCGCAGTCTGTGTTGTTACATTGTAGCTAATTCGTGACGCGCTTGCTTGCTTCTTGTTTCTTTTTTTTCTTCTTTTTTCAGATTCTCGAGGATTTCCGTCGGGGCTTCGGTGAATCTGATAGCCGAGGTTTTACTGGGATTTGACTAGGTTTTGAATGGCGACGTTTTCGAGATTCTCGGGGTCAAGGGAGACGCGTTTTTTTTTTCTTCTTTATTTTTCTTTATTTAGATTATTGAGTCTCTTGGGGCTTCCGTAAATCTGACCGCCGTGATTATCATTGGGCTTTGATCAGGTCTCGACTGACGACGTTTTCGAGATTCTCGTGGCCAAGGGAGACGCGTTCGGCTCGTCGCTCGCGTGTGCGAAGAACAAATACGTCGTCTCGCCACGGTTCGCCCCGCGCGCTCTCGTTGTGTATTAGCATTTAGTAATTACCTTATCGACCCGATCGCCCTGTAGCCCGTCCCTATCAAGCTTGTATCTCCCGCGTTACGTCCTTCGCGCCTTCCTCCCCCTGCCGCGCGGCACGCGAGGCCCGCGAGCCGAAACCCCCCGCGCTCGCCCCCCTCCCACCCTCCCAGCAGCGATGTACGCGAATCTATAGACGCGAGCGATATTTCCCTGTGACACGAACGCGCGGTGCGCAACGGGAATTTCGCCCGGAGAAATTTTCCCCCTTCCTCGAATTTTTCACTTCCTACTTGTTTCCTCGTCGCCTCAGCGAGTCTCCGCACGTTGCTTTTGTTCGCAATTACCGCGAGACCGAGAGACACACCGCGGCGCGTCGAAAACATGGGGAGAGGTGCGGAAAATGTGCTGACCGAAAAATTTGTCAGCGCATTTTGGCGTTTGGTGCGTGAAGGCGGCAACCGAGTCGCGTTCTATTCTCACCTCCCCCACGTTTTGGGGAAAACAGAGGCGAGGTGCGCGTAGGCATCGAGGCAATATATATACCGGGCATTGTGAGGAACAAGCGGACAGCCTTGGGCAATATATATTTTACAGCAGCTCGCTCGGCGGGTACCTGTTGTCGCGGCCTCCACCCCCCCTCCCCCTCCACCTCCTCTCGTTTTGAGGTGCTCGCTGTATAACTTCGGGTGTAACAGCCCCGGTGTCGGTGCACGTGCAAAGTACCCGCACACAAGTGCGGTGGTGGCCCCGAGTACCAGTCCCGGAACTGCTGGTGTCCTTTTAAAAGGTGTTTTTGTACTTGCGCGCATTGTCTGCGTACGCGTTATACGGCCGCGCGTCCTCGGGGCACCCGGGGGGCAGTGGCTGGTCCTTCACAAAAACGGACAAACGACGTTACCGTTGCCGTCGCATTGTGCAGAAAATATTTCCTATTACGGCGAAGGGACTCGGGTGAGTGTTGTGCGCGCACCTACCCTCGGAATTGTTCCTGGCCGTTGGCATCGTCCCCGGTGTCTCTCGCACTGCAGTCTATGTACACGATTTTCACACCCTTCTGGCCATGTCTCGTTCGTCAAGTGTTGCGAGTTTCGACGAAATTAGCGAGAAAGTGGCGAAGAAAACATGAATATTGAAAACGAAAAAAAATTTATAGAAATTTAATTAATAGAAAACGGAAAATTTAATAAATGGCGCCAGAAGGATTTAAATTTATTAAATAGCGAAATAATAGTACGGAGTTTTTAATAAATGGCGATAAAAATATAGAAATTTATTAAATAGCGAAACAATAATATGGAGAAGTTAATAAATGGCGGCAAAAATATCGCAATTTATTAAATAGCAAAATAGTAGTATAGAGAATTTCATAAATGGCGACAAAAGTATTGAAATTTATTAAATAGCGAAATAATAACATGGAGAATAAACGGCGAGAAAATAATGTTGGCGTCGAGACGCCACCGCGTCTCTTGATAGAGATTTCATAAATAGCGAAAAAAATGATACAGAAATTTATTAGAAAGCGAAAACAAAATGCATACAAATGTATTAAGTAGCAAAAAAATGCAGAAATTTAATAAACAAGCAAGAAATAATAATAAAATAGCCTCTCTTGCACCGCGAGAGTTGATACAAATTCTGATACCAGTGACGTTGACACCGTTTTCGCAGCCTCTGCGCGGCTCGCGCGTCATGGTCTACGTACGGCTAGCCGAGAGTGCGCGAGCGAGAACACGCGGAGCGCGTGGTCGCCGCTGCTTGGGTAAGGTCAGGGCCACGCTCGCTCGGAGCTCTCGTTTCCCCCCTCGTGCGTACTACGTGGGTGTTGGCAGCGAGCGGCTATATACACACGCACACACACATAAATATATACATACACTACATACGTGTATATATATACCTGTGTTATGTGTACGTATATAGGTTCGCCGTCAGCAGGCCACACCGGATCCGCAGCAGCGGCTCCCGTGGTCTCCTCTCGCTACGGGATATCGCACGGACGACCAAGTCGACGAACGACATCCTCGAGTCTCCGGCGTGCGATATCGTCCTCCACGTATGTGCGGCATAGTCGTCGTCGTCGTGCGGCGGGCGATATAGCGCCGCGACGCTTCCACTTCTAGCTCGTGTGGCCCGCGCGTTGGTGTTGCCACATACGCGATGCGAAAGCGTCTGCGGCGCGGCCGTTACGTGGTATATACGCCGTGTGCTGTACGTACGACGAACGTGAGAGTGAAACGTCGTAACCGCGACGTCGACGGCGACGCTGCGGGCCGATATTCGAGGTGAATGGAGAGAGCCAAGAGAGCGACGGACACGATCAATGCCCCCCCTGCCATCCAGAGCCGCGTTGTCCACGCTGTACGTACTTCAACCCCCTCCGCGCCCCCCACGTCGCCCCCCTCACGTAGTATCAATTCTTTTCTCTTGACAATTGCTACTGTGTATCTCCCGCTCGCTGGATCTCCTAGGTCGACGCGTTACACGCAACCTGCTGGCCGATCCGGTGTCATGGTTCGCGGACGGTTTTCTCAAAGTTCATTAACGTTGGGGTTCAAGTTCATGTGTGATGATGGGCTGTTTTATTTAGTTGGCTTGCGCAGTGCAGCTGATTTTCCGGTATGATATGAGAGTTAGTAACGTTGCTGCAATTAATGGACGCAACATTGTGAACCTCTCGAGTGTTTCTGTTGGTTCACATACTCTTTATCTTCTCGGTGGAACCTCTGAGAATTCCAGCATGGTACGGAAGTTAGCAACGTTGTTGCCTTTCATTGACGCAACATTGTCAACATCTCGAGTGTCCCTGTTGGTTCAAATATACCTTATCTGCTCGATGGAGCGTCAAAGAAGATACAACGGTTACTTCGGTTAGATCGTAAGTATGGAAAACGTTCAGCCCAAATGACTTTGGCGTAGCAACTTTGCTAACTTCCTTGTCATTCCGAAATGGCCCGAAAGATAGCAATGTTGTTGGAATTAATTGACGCAATATTGCAAACATCTTCAGTGTTCCCGTTGGTTCAAATGTTCTTCATCTGCTTATTGGAGCACCGAAGAAGATTCAACGGTTAATCCGCTTGGATCGTACGTACGGAAAACCTTCAGCCCAAATGATTTTGGCGCAGCAACGTTGCTAACTTCCATGTCATTCCGACATGGCAAGAAAGTTAGCAACGTTACTGCAATTAATTGACGCAACATTGTCAACCTGTCGAGTGTCTCTGTTAATTAAAATACTTCTTATCTGGTCAATAGAGCATCAGAGAAGATAAAACCGTTACTCCGCTTGAATCCTACGTACAGAATATCTTCAGCCCAAACGATTTTGGCGCAGCAACGTCGCTAACTTCCAGTCATTTTTCCGGCAACGTCTGCCAGGTGCGTCGAGCGATCCCCGAGTTTCCTTGTCCACTAATCATTTTCCTCCACGTCCAAATAATCCAAAGGCGAGTATTTGGATTCCTCGCGGTCGAGTTCCGCCGGTGTCTCACCTCCCGGGGGGGCCTCGTCCAGCTCGGATCGGCGCACCGGACAACCGGTCGGGAGAAAAATCGTCCCGGTGGCCTTGCCGATCCGCGTTAATTGTCAACGCGCTGCGCGGAACCCGGCGAGGCTGTTGTGCCGGTAAACAAAAGACGCGTCGAGCGCGCGGTGGCGAGGAAAAAGGGACGCAGGACGTTACGGCTTAGCCGGCGGCGGCGGTGGCGGCGGCGACAAGATAGAAGACGACGAGGACAGCGACGACGACGCCGCCGACGTTGGAGTAGGTAAATGGGCGGAGGGTAAAGAGGTACCTGCTTCGGCGACAGAATTAGGATTACACGCCTTCGAATAATAATGCTATAAAGTGGCCCCGCGGTGTGACACGGGGCACCATGGTTACGATGGACAATGGTCAGCCGGTGGCGGGTGGTGTATTGTCCTGCCAGTTTCGCCCGACAGCAGCAGCGGTCTCCTGTCTCCGGGTGCTCCCTGCGCGCACCTACAGCCCCGGCGCGCGGTGTGTAAGCCGCCAGCTCTGCGTGTACAGCGGGCGCAGCACGAGCGAGACAGTGCTACTTGCTCGGCCGCCTGGCTGCTCATCCGGGGGCTGCGAGAGGGAATAAGGGACACGCAGGTGCAGCTGCGTCGACGTGCACTGCGCGGGGGGGCAGCTCGCGGGAATTACGGATTGTCCGGGAGGGACACCCGACTGTCGCTTTGCCTCAAAACCAATCAGCTTGTGCGGCGTTTTCATCCTTGGTTTGTTTTTTTTTTATCGCACCGGGACTTTTTTATTTGCGTAAGATTTTGTTGCTGGCTCGGTTAAGTCATAATCTCGAAGGGATTGGGAGTTTTTGGTTCTGTTCTATTTGAGGCCACAGGTTAAAAGCTTGTGGAAAGCTTTCATCGTCTGTTTGTTTTTTTGCAAGGACTTTTTTTAATTTCGTAAACATTTTGTGTCGCTGGTGAAGAGATTCGGTTAAATTATAATCTCGAAGTGGTTGAGAAGAGTTTTTGGTTCTGTTATATTATAAGAGGCCACAAGTTGAAAGCTTGTGGAAAGCTATCATCCTGTTTCTTTTTTAGCAAGGACCTTTTTTTAATTTGGTAAACATTTTGTCGTCACCGTTGAAGAGACTCGATTAAGTCATTAATCTCGAAGTGGTTGGGAAGACTTTCTGGTTCTGTTATATTCTAAGAGGTCACAGGTTGAAAACTTGTGGAAAGCTTTCATCCTCTGTATTTTTTTTTGTAAAGTCCTTTTTTTAATTTGGTAAACATTTTGTTGTCGCTGTTGAAGAAACTCGGTTAAGTCATAATCTCGAAGTGGTTCGGAGGAGTTTTTGGTTTTGTTATATTCTAAGAGGCCACAGGTTGAAAACTTGTGGAAAGCTTTCATCCTGTTTCTTTTTTATCAAGGACCTTTTTTTAATTTGGTAAACATTTTGTCGTCACCGTTGATGAAACTCGGTTAAGTCATTAATCTCAAAGTGGTTGAGAAGAGTTTTTGATTCTTTTATATTATAAGAGGCCACAGGTTGGAAGTTTGTGGAAACCTTTCATCCTGCTTCTTTTTCAACAAGGACCTTTTTTTCAATTTGGTAAACATTTTGTCGTCGCCGTTGAAGAGACTCGGTTAAGTCATAATCCCGAAGCGGTTGGGAAGAGTTTTCGGCTCTATTCTGTATACAATACAGGCCGGTCCGATGTGGTTCCCATAATTTTGTGTGAGGCCTATTAGATACTTTCTCGTGGTCCGCGAGGTCTCGTTCGCGTCGCGGCGCGCGCGGTTAGTCATTAGGGCACCGGAGGGGGGGAGGGGGGAGGGGGGGGGGACCTCTGCGTAAATACACAACCGCCCGACACTCACACGGCGACGAGAGGCGCGTGTAAATGCGGCGCACACATTTTTAACACACAAATCCGGCAGCTCCGGCCGACGTTAATTCTTTTTTCCTTTCTCTCTCTCTCTCTCTCTCTCCCTCGTGCCTTAACGATTTGAGGACGGGGACGATATTCGGTGGAGACGGCGAGGGACGAGGCGGACGAAGACAGAGGGACACGCACGTCCGTGCGCCGCGCGAGCGCGGAACACTCTAATTACGTCTAATTTTGTTAATTACCGTGAGCGGGGCCTCTGCGCCCGCGCGTATACGTTTAAAACGCACCACTACGGACGCGGCCAACACCAGTGCGGGCCCGTGGAGTACAACGCGGAGGAGAGCCCCTCATTCTCGTTCGCAGTGCTCCGTCTCTAATTCGGGGGTCCAACATTGTGTCTAGACTTTAAACAACATTCGCGCGATCGTCCCACGAGCTGAGAAAAACGCCGCCGCCGCCGCCGCCGCCGCCGCGTCGTGCCGACAACCCATTGCCGGCTCTTTCTCTCCGTCAATTAGCCACTTCCACCTTCCCCTCTCCCGCCTCGTACGCTGCGTCGTCCTTCCTCCTGCGCCGTCTTCCTGCCCATTGCAAACCCATCATCAACGCCGTCATTTTCGTCCAATTTTCAACTGATTCAAGGTCAACTTTCGTACCGATATCTTGCAGTTTGGCGAAGAATTTCCATATTGCTGGCTGTGGCTCCGATAATTCGGCGGTGCCACCTGGTTATTGCGGTTCCGGATTTTTCTCGGAGCGAAGATACTGACGATTTTGAGGGGAACCTGACTGATAATATTTTGTTTTTTAAAACAACAACTTTTGGCCTACAGTCAAAAACATATTCTAACCCTGAAAACATCGGTGTCAAACCATTTTTACTTGATTTTGAAAAAAAAACAAAAGAAAAATGTTCGACGTTCATTCGTCCAGAAATCATAAATTCGGTTGCGGACCAAAAATTTCGAAGATCCACCTCCCAAAAATGTCCTACAGAATATGAACTTTTGACCTGTACCAACGTCCTCAAGTCGCATTTTTCACCGGACAGCTTGTAAATCATTTCACCTTGATTTCGAAAAGAATAATTTTTTCGACTTTCATTTCGTCAGAAATCACAGATTCGGCTCTGAACCGAAAATTTCGAAAATCGTCCTCCCAAAAATGTTCTTTTCACAACATCGAGTTTTGACTTTTCTCAAGTTGCATATTCTACTCCCGAAAACGATGTTTTCAACTCTTTGCAAAATGATTTTGGAATAACTATTTTTATTTATATTTATTACATCGTAACTCATGCGTTCCGACTGTAAAAAATGCCAAAATCTGCTCCTACACAGGATTATCGTAATAATCGCGACACTGACATCTCGCGATAATCAGCCAGACAATTTCGTCCACCGGTTTCCCCCGCCGTAACCGCATCCAAGCACAATATTACAAACGCGCGAGAGTCCTCCGCGCGCGTTACCTGTGCCCGAGAGCTGCCGGCCGAATACTTTTGTGAAAGCTACCAGCAGGTCCACCCTCAGCGGGCCGATCGTTTCGTTCGGTCGTTGAGGTTCGACAGGTAGTACGGAGCAGCTCGAGGAGGGAGAAGAAACACGACGAGCGAGCGAGAAGGAGAGAGAGAGAAAGACAGAGACGGGGCGAAGGAGGCAGAGGCGTCGTAGCTCCGGCGAGGCACACAGCGCTTACTGAAAGGCTTACGAGCGGGGGGTGTCCCGATCGTTCGGGCCAGAGACATAAAAATTCATGCTGGACGAGCAGACAATGACGTGGGGCCCGAGGAACGCACAGCGAGACTGCGAGAAAGTGCGAGACAGAGAGCGAGAGAGAGAGAAAAAAAAGGAGAACAACGAAGAACAATATTTTATTTTGAATGCAAACCCAAGAATGAAGGAGAGGAGGGGGGAGAAGGTGGCACAGCACCTGCTATTGCTGGTGCGCTGCGCTACTCGTTGTCGTCGTCGAGGGGGCCATAGCCAACCTGCGCGAAAATCCCAGCTTTCCCATAGCAGCGGCTCCTCTTCCGTCTTCGACGTTCGACGTCCTCCAGTCCTGTTTGCATGCAGCACCGACGTACCTGGATATATAAGCACCAGGCTTTCCAGCCAAATCTCCGCCAATGCGAAGACACAAACGTCTTCGTCGTCTCGCCTATTTTCTCTGTCAACGAAAAACCAAGCAGATGCTCGCACTGATCTCGTTTTAATCCCCGCGCAAGCCGAGCTTTGCTCTCAAACACAAAATCCCCTTGAAATAATTACAAAACCGGACGGCGCGCGGACGTCGAGCTTCAACGTCGTCCGTTGCACAACGTCTTCAGCTGTTGTTCCGCGGTTCCCTCGTCTCCCCCCTCGGGGGTTTTGTCATCGGCGCCCCTCGTGGAATTAATTATCCTCGTTACGCGTAGCGCGCGTAACGCGCCGAAATTGTGCCGCTATACCTTTTGGCCCCGCGTGCGGCCATCAAGCCGGACACGTATAATAAATACGCCGTAACGGTCCGCGGGTCTCGAGGGCCCCGGGAGAGATAGAAAACGGACACTTCACGGGGGAGATTTCTTGTTATTCTTTCATAACGCAACTTGGAACATCCCCTCGACGAGGCCGAGAGGCCAGGACGGCGGATCCCGTGTCGGACAATGCGCGGGGCATCGTGTTGGCTGTGAAAACGACGATGAAGAGGACGAGGAAGAGAAGAGGAGGAGGCGGCGGCGAGGCAGAGGAGAGCGAGGAACGAGCCGAGGGGCCCTCAGCGCGCGTACTCGCCGAGGGGTGGGAACCCCGGGGGCGCCCGGCTGTCTGGTCCGTCCGGTTTCCCTCCCTTTTTCAACTCGCTCTCTCTCTCTCTCTCTCTCGCTCCTCTTTTTTTTTCTCTCTCTCTCTCGGCTTCTCCGCAACGACGCGAGTTTCGAAAGTTGATGCCCGCCGCGCGCCTCGCAGCCCTCGCGTATCGCTGCAGCAACGCGAGCGGCGCTTCCACCCCGCGCGCTTATAAACGTCATACAGGTAGAGCTGGATGTATATCCAGCTCGCATTCGCGCTGCAAAGCGCGTCGCACTTTGTGCAACTCGCCGCACATCCCGCGAGTTGTGCGGACTTTTATTTTTTCATTTTTTTTCTCCCCAGCGACGACGCAGCCCTCCGCGTTCCCCCCTCTGCGTGGACGAGCGCGCGCGGGTGCAGCGCAGGACGTAAGTGCAGCGTGATAGACGCACGTCACCCTCTAATCTATACGCAGTATCGGAGCCCCCGCGGGGCTCGAGGGTCAAGAGTGAGACTGGTGATTTCCTGCGTTAACTCGCGTTGCGCGGGGATGTAACGGAGAAATAATTTCATAATTTTTTTTCCTTCCTTCCTTCTTTTCTTCCTTCCTTGCTTCTCGCTTTCGCTCTTCCGTCACCGTTGCACCTGGGATAAATTGTTTTTTTTAATGCACGCGATTTTCTCTGGTTCTGAAGTTTCAGGATTTATTTTTTTAATGATGAATAATGGGATGACCGGAGCTGGAATTATTTCTTTATTAATAATTTTCGATATAACGGAGAAATAATTACATAATTTTTTTTCCTTCCTTCTTTCTTTTCTTCCTTCCTTCCTTCTCGCTTTCGCTCTTCCGTCACCGTTGCACCTGGGATAAAGCGTTTTTTTTTAATGCACGCGATTTTCTTTGGTTCTGAAGTTTCAGGATTTTTTTTTTTCAATTATGAATAATGGAATGACCAGAGCTGGAATTATTTCTTTATTAATAATTTTCGATATAACGGAGAAATAATTACATAATTTTTTTTCCTTCCTTCTTTCTTTTCTTTCTTCCTTCCTTCTCGCTTTCGCTCTTCCGTCACCGTTGCACCTGGGATAAATCGTTTTTTTAATCCACGCGATTTCCTCTGGTTCTGAAGTTTCAGGATTTTTGTTTTTAAATGATGAATAATGGAATGACCGGAGCTGGAATTATTTCTTTATTAATAATTTTCGATATAACGGAGAAATAATTACATAATTTTTTTTCCTTCCTTCTTTCTTTTCTTTCTTCCTTCCTTCTCGCTTTCGCTCTTCCGTCACCGTTGCACCTGGGATAAATCGTTTTTTTTAATGCACGCGATTTTCTCTGGTTCTGAAGTTTCAGGATTTTTGTTTTAAAAATTATGAATAATGGGGTAACCGGAGCTAATTTTTTTATTAATAATTTTCGAAGCCCATGTCGAGCGCCGGACGACGAGCTCGTCGCGTCCCGCGACGCCCGCGCGCGAGTCCCATTATCTCGCCGGCGGTGCGCGACCTCGCGCCGCGAGGGCAGCGTGGAATGCGCGCGGGCGCGCGAGTTTCTCGCAGTGGGCCGAGAGACCGACGCGCGGTCCGGTTATACACTGCGCCGCGCTCGTCGTAATATACAGCGTCGGGAGTATCGCGCGCGCGGAACGTTTTGACGAGCCCATAAAACGCGAACGGGCCCGCCGGGGTGGCCGGAGGATCGAGAGAGAAGCCGAGAGACGGAGGCGAAAGATTAACCCTCTGCAGTTCCTCCGTCGGACGGGCTCTGTGTTCTATGCTGATGTTGTTGCGTTGCTGCTGCATCTTGCATAGATCCGTGTAGCATACATTTTTTCACCATCTATGTACATTTTTTGTACAACAAAGACCGAACTCTTAGCCTTTCAGAAAAAAAAAAATGAACGGAGCAGGTGATAATTGTGCCCATTGCTGCTGCTGCAACGTGCACCAATTTTTACAGCTCTGCACAAATATTTTTCACCACCTAAACACATTTTTCGTACAGCTAATTTAGATTCTTCGGCTTTGAGTTTAAAAAAAAAATGAAACGAAGAGCCGAGAATTGTGCCCATTGCTGCTACTGCATTGTGTACCAATTTTCATAGCTCTGAACATATATTTTTCACCACCTGAACATATTTTTCGTACAGCAAAATTTGACTCTTCGGCTTTGAGTATTTAAA
The DNA here is from genome assembly GCA_963932165.1 of Pimpla rufipes. Classification (NCBI taxonomy): domain Eukaryota; kingdom Metazoa; phylum Arthropoda; class Insecta; order Hymenoptera; family Ichneumonidae; genus Pimpla; species Pimpla rufipes. Next base: position 9,887,237 of record OZ010640.1, read on the forward strand.
AAAATGAAACGAAGAGGCCAAAATTGTGCCCATTGCTGCTGCTGCATCGTGCACCAATTTCCACAGCTCTGTAAAAAAAATTTCACCACCTATGTACATTTTTACTACAGCGAAAACTAAACTCCTTTGTGAATTAAAAAAAAATGAAACGAAGAGCCGAGAATTGTGCCCATTGCTGCTGCTGCACCGTGCCCCAATTTTCACGGCTCTGCACAAATATATCTTTCACCACCTATACACACTTTTCGTATACAGCATAAATCAGACTCTTAGGCTTTGAGTTAAAAAAAAATAATGAAACGTCGAGCCGAGAATTGTGCTCATTTCTTTCCTCCTCCGGACTGCGACTTCCCTTTTTTTTCGAGCGGAAAAGGAATCCCGCGCGAGGTTTTACAGGGTCTTAAAACGAGCGTCATACACGTAACACGAGGCGGCCGTGCGGCGCGGCACGAGTGCGACGGAGACGGCGTCGACGGTTTACCTTTCGGCCGCGGAGAGAGGGCGACGTGCGCGCGCGCGAGAGAGCCCGAGACGAGACACACCTGGCCGAAGGCCATTCCGGGTCTCTCCCGGAATCCTGAAAGTGCAGTAAAATCGTGAGCCGAGACGACCAGTGACGACGACGACGACGACGACCGTAGCGCTGCCTCTCCCGCTGCTGGTTTTGCGGCTGCGATGCTTTTCGAGGAGCCAAACGAGACTGACGGAGAAAGAGCATTCTTTAGGTCCATCTTTCTCGCTCTTTTGCCATCTCCCTCCCTCCCTCGTCCATCCGGCGAAGAAGAGAGCCGCATATAGTGTGTTACAACCTCCCCTCGTTTCTTCCCGCGCGCTCGCTGCCCGCCGAACCGCGAGCGAGTCCGCCGGGCTACCTTGACCTAGCCCGCTCGTGCCCGTGACCAAATGGACCAGCGGCGCTCTCGCAGCTTCATCCCTTAGCGTCATACGCGACCCCATTCAAACCTGCACCGATGTGTCCCCAGTTTTTTTTTCCTCTCTCGCCGTTTTCGATCCACGTGGAACAAGAGATCCCGGCGCAAAACGGTGGACGTAGAGTACAATTGGCTGTTGTGCCATCGTCATTCAAGCCTCTGTTCTCTGGGAATGGGAACGACGTAAGAAAATTCCTGTCCACTCTTCGCTGTTTGAACTGCTGAATTAAATCAGTAAAAATCGTGACCACTTTTGCTCTCGTTTTTTTCGCAGTATTTTTTTTTTATTGTCTCTGGTGACAAAAGCAAAAATTTGCCTTTGTTTAATGTAACGCATGTAAATGAAGCACAATTTTTAGCAGGGTCCCAGCGAAAATGCTACTTAGCCTGGAAAATTTAAATGCTTTCGAAAATCATGACCACTCTCGCATTATCATTTTTCTCTCCATGTTTTTTTTTTACTCTGGTAATAAAAGAAAAAATCTGCATTTCTCTAATATACATGAGGCACATTTATTAGGCAGAGCCTAAGCGGAAAGTAAACCTGGCCCGGGAAATTTAAATCAGAATTGAAAATTACGACCTTTCTCGCATTAACATTTTCTTCTCCGTGTGTTTTTCTTGCCCTGGTGATAGAAAAAAATCTGCCTCTTTAATGTGGTGGTTGCACATGAGACACATATTTTACCCATATTCCAAACGGAAAGGCTATTTAACCTGAAAAACTATAATTTCGAAAATCATGACCGCTGTCGTATTACCATTTTTTTCTCCAAGTTTTTTTTCAAAACTTGGAGAAACGGAAAGCCAAACTTGCCAGAGTTCAAACGGAAAGACTACTCAACATTTTTTGTGTAGTCTTTAAGACTACTAAAGACTTTAAGAAAACTAAAACTTTAAGACTACTTAAAGTTTTAGAAAATCATGATCAGTCTCGAATCATCATTTATTCTCACTCCGATAATAAAAACAAAAATCCGCTTTTTCCTAATGTGGCTCATGTACACCAGACATTATTATAAATCCAGGCGGAACGGCGGTTGAACGCATTTTAAGGAGGTCCAAACAGAAAGACTACTTAAAATTAGTTTTCAAAAATCATGACCAGTCTCGAATCATCATTTTTTCTCGCTCCGACGATAAAAACAAAAATCTGCTTTTTCCTAATGTGGCTCATGTACACGAGACACATGTATTATAAGTCCAGGCGGAAAGGCGGTTGAACGTGTTTTAAGGGGGTAGAGCCGCGGGTTCATACGGCGCGCGGCTATATACGTGACGCGGCGCGTATAGAAGCGAGAGGCAGAGAGCTCCGTGTGGCTCGCATCAGTATTCCAACCGAGTGACGACCCGCGATCTTGATGGTCCACGAACTACTCAAGGACCGTCGTTCTCGTCCTCGCCGTTGTCGTTCTCCACCGTCTTTTCCCCTCTCCCCATCACCGGAGAAACAGAGAGAGAGACAAAACCAACGTTTTATTCCGCAAGGGGAGAAAGAGTCCCCGACAACGACGAGTGCGAGTCGGCAGCCTAGTCGCTCCGCTCCTCGGCGGAGCTTATTAAAAAAAAGGACTTTTAGCCGGCTCATGGCGTAGGAGAAGGGGAAAGAAAGAAGCAAGAAGCTGCTGCAGGGACCACAAGCGCAGCCTTCGCATTCAAGACACGACGACCCCCCCGTCCTCCTGAAAAAACCCATCCTCCCCCCTCGACTTCCCTTTCGAAGGGAAGGAATGACAAAAACCCCTGCGTCAAAATTTCGCAAGGAAACACAAGTGAATTTGCTAAAAAAAAAAAAACGTTCATCACATTCCAGCGAAATTCCCGGAGCGCCGGGGGAAAAAAAGTCGACCCTGACATCGAGCGGGGTCAACGCGGCACGAGACACGATAGGCGAGACGTGGGACAAGAAGTTCGCTCGCGGCCGTCGGAAGTCGCCTTCGCGTGTACCGCGTCGAAACATTTTTCCACGCGTCGCGCGCGAGCGGCGTGGAAAAAGAATTCCGGATTCTCGTAGTAGTCGTCGTAGTATTCGATGTACCCTCGGCGCGCGCGCGCGCGCGGTGCATCGAATTCCGTGGACGTCGAGCGGCAGACGTTGGAAGGTAACGCCGCGGCCAAACGGTTGTGTGACTCGCGCTGAGCTCTCTGGTGTCTCTTCCGGACGAGCGTCTCGCGTCTCGTCGGGAACGGGGAGAGCGAGGGGGGGAAGGGGATGATACAGCGAGGGAGGCGACGTTTGTCACGGTGGATGCGGCGGGGAATCCGGGGAACGACAACCGGAAATCCAGGATCTTCGATCCGCGAGAGCTGAGCGCGGCGGCGGCGTCGGCGGCTCGTGGAGCACGCGGGGCGCGCGCGATCCTCGGCTGCGCGAGCGAGCGAGCGCGATATGTCCGGTGGGAGTAGCTCGCGGTGCGGTCGCACCGGCGCGACTATCCGCGCCGGAGGGAAAGATATAACCGGGAACGAGATATCCGGGGGCCGCCGCGCGAGGCCCGCGAGAGACACCGCGAGAGCGTTCGCGCGCGTCGTGCGGGATCCTCGGCTGCGCTGTACGCGAGACGCGCGCGCGGCAGGTACGACGCCGCCGCCGCGCGGCGGCTCACTAGTTCAGCCACGGCCGACGAAATCCCTACCCCTAGCGCCGGCTACGACGACGACGACGACTCGGCGCGGCGGGTGGGGGGAATCCAGATTCCGGATCGCACACCGCGCGGCGGGCGTCTCGACGGGCAATGCGGGTCGCGCCAATTACGGTCCACGTATTTCGGGGCTTCCGTGTGGTTGACGCGGCGACGAAACGAGTTGCTAACGAAGGATAACTCGCATTATGCACACTGGGACAGTGGCGAGTCATTCGGAAGTCCGGAGTCATTAGGTTCATCGTTCGGCTCTTGGGGTCCGCGAACGATCATTCTAAAATCGTGGCATCGTTAATTACGCAAAAATGTGGTATTCAAACTGCTACAGATCCGAGATGAATTTGAATATCGAAGCACGAATTAAAATTCCAGTGATCGAAGTTTCTTAATTCGGAGCGCAAAGCCGCGAATACCAGTCCAAGCGTCATGATCGTGAGTGGCTATTGAGCTCGTCAGCAAAAAAGAATTTTTCCGCAACCCAGAAAGTAAAAAAAAAAAACGAGCGAGAAATCTGCGTTAACTGACCCGCATTGTCTCTCGCACGCGCTCGGCTCTGCTTCTGGCTGTAGCTCTGCCGGTCGCGCCTCCGCGTTGATAAGAGAGCGCTGGTCGTTGTGGTGGGAGCTGAGCAGCGGGGTGGGTAAAGGGGGTGACGGGGGGGTAGTGGGGGACGATTCGCGGAGGTGGCGGCGAGGATCGCCTCGTGCTCCTCTCCGTGTCCGCTGCCCCCACCGGGCGGCAGGCGGCTCGGTTAGACTCGGCCGCGCGAGCGGGGGAGCCGACGGCGTGGCGGGAGGGACCGAGAGGCGCCGAGCCCGCGCGAGCGAGAGAGCGCGGAGCGCGCAGCGCGGCCCGCGCTCCTCGCGCTCCTCGCGCTCCGCCGTTGCCCCCACCACGCGCGCTCCGCCCACCGGCCGGCCGCGTGGCCCCGCCCATTCCCCCACCAGGCGGCCCCCGCGGCTCCGCCAGTCGCGGTGGGCTCGCCGCGCCGGTGGTGGGGGAGCCCCGAGCGCCTCGAGCGCGGAGGGGTGGAAGCGAGGCGCGGAGGGGCGGGGAGCCGACAGTTCGGCAGCGCGACCCGACGTGGGCACTTCGCTGTCCGGCCTTTCTTCATTAAAATATATTTCCGTATAAACCCCCTCGAGGTACGAGCGCGGCTTTTCTCGCGTTCCCGGGGCCCCCAACACCACGCGCGCTCCAAGGACCTCAAATTGCCAACAGTACGCCGAGTACTGACCGTCGAGCGCGAGCGCGCGCGCCGTTTTTCGTGTGAATCGTGCGTGTCCGGTGTGAGAGTGCTGTGCGCGTGATATATATATATATAAATATATATATATATAATACATGAATTGCAACAAACAAAAGTTCCATCCTTTTTATTAATTAAAGCCTGATTAATTAATTCCTAGATATATATATATTGACGTATATATGTATATCTGAAAAAAGTATATATATATTGTGTGTGTATATATATATATATAAAAAAGATTTCACAAGACTCGTCGATCATCACCGTGTGTGGCAGTCGCTGAGAATTCGCAACGAGGATAAAAACACGAGAAACACACACAACCACGACACACACGACTTTGCTCAGAGATCAAACGATCTCGACTCCGCCACAACGAATTTACTTCACAACGCAAAGTTGCAACGCCTGTCCCGCTCCTGTGCTGTGCGCGATTACGGCGGATAAATAACGCGCCACCACCACGAGTGCGTCGTCCGAGTGGCCCGACTGTTTTTCTTTTTTTCTTTCTTCTCTCCAACACACGAGATACGTCCTCTCGTTGCGCTGTACTTCCCGTGTGGCACGTACGGCGGAAAGTAAAAATAAGTAAATAAAAAGTGTGAGTGTGCGTCAAGTGCGCCGTGTGACTCTGGCGGATTGTGCGGAAAAACGGGCGACCTTGTTGTTGTTTTTTTCTGTTTCTCGTTACTCGACGCGCCGACGGATTTTTCGTCGCTCGAGGATCTTGCCGGTCGTAACGCGATCAGAAATTCGAGTGTCATCGCGGGCGCAGCCCAAACCGAGTGGACCTGGCTGAAGGAAAAATAAAAAAAAAAACAACGTAAACGTCGAAGCGATTTTCCGTTTTGTCGTTGGTTCAACCTTCCCTCGGACTGTGTGAGTGACATGTGTCGAATCGCCACGACGATTCCCCGGCGATTCCGTTCCTCATCTTCCGTGTGAGACTGGCCGGCTGCGGGCCACTCGAGTTTTATTTCACGCTGCCGGTTGTCGCTGCTGCGAAAAGATAGAAAAAAAAAAGAAAGCGAGCCAGCGAGGAGAAGTTATTAGTGTGACGTATGGAGAAAAGTGCGCGCTACCCTTGAGGAAACTGGAGGCACGCGGGATATGAGCCCAGGTACGTCAGGAAGCTGTTGACCCTCTTGTTTAGTGGATTTATAATAGAAATTACCGTGGTTAAATGAAATACAACGAAAATTAAAACCCATCTATCGATGAACCACATCTGTTAAAAAAAAAACGAGGAAAAAAAGGGAAAACGTGCTTCGATAGAAATTGTTCTACGAAATCATCGCGGCGTCGACTCGGTGCCGGGAAGAGTCGCGCGAGTGTCGCTCGCACTTATCGGATCGTCCCTATACGCGTCGTGCAGCTGCAACTGCAACTGCAACTGCAGCGGCGGCGGCGGCAATGCTGAGTGCAACGCGCCAGGCTCGCCGCTGACCGCAGAAAAGCGCACCGATCGGTCGCGCACCGAGAGAGCTCGGCAGGTTCAATGACACGATAATGACGTTCGGTCATCGCGCAAAACTCGGCCCCGCGCTTCGCACGTGCATTATTTTTTTTTCTTCTTTTTTTCTCTTCGTTCGATTTATTTATTTATTTATTTTTTCGTGCGTGTCGCGCTGACGAGTCTCGCGTTACATACGGCGTCGCGACACAGAGGGGGGGGGGGAAAAAAAAAGTCGTGTGTGTTTGTGCGTAAAACAAAACCCGCCGCGTGTCGTGCGGGGGATCGACGAACGGTTGCACCGTACGTGTGTCGTGTGTGCAGCCGGACGGAGCTCCGCGCTTCTCGGACAACGCGGCGCGCGGACGTCCGAGTGTGCTGGACGCACCGCGCGCGCGCTTCGCGGAAGTCGTGAAAACGCGTGCCGCACGTCAGATTTCGATCTCGCCGCGGATAAGGAAACCGGTAGTGGCACCTCGGCTCTCTCGGTCGCCCCGCGCGCGCGCCTCTGTCTCCCTCGCCCTCGTCGCTCGTGCCACCGGCGAGTCACCCGCGAGTCGCCGCTGTAAAAGGGCGACACCCCGAAAACGAGAAAAAAAAAAAAAAAATACAAATAAAAATAAACAACACGCAAATATTGGACTGAAATTCCGCTTCCTTGGGAGTGACGAAATTTATAAGGGGCAAATCGACTGTGTGTCGTGATTCGTGACACGATTAAGCATATCGTGCGATCTGTGATCAGCGGAAATTTGTTGCCGCTGTGTTTTCGTCACGAATCCCGAGGAGGAGGATTTGGTCGGTGTGGAGCGAACGAGTTTTCAGAGCGAATATTTTCTCGCCGCAATTTTCGTCGTTTTTGGAAAGACGATATTTTATTGCGATGGAAACGAACGAGTTTTGAGTGCGAATATTTTCTCGCTCCAATTTTCGTCGTTTTTGAAAAAACGATATTTCGTCACGATGGAAACGAAGGAATTTCGAGCGCGAATATTTTCTCGCCGCAATTTTCGTCGTTTTTGAAAGACGATATTTTATTGTGATGGAAACGAACGAGTTTTCAGTGTAAATATATTGTCTCGCCGCAATTTTCGTCCTTTTTGGAAAAACGATATTCTGTCGCAATGAAAACGAAGGAATTTCGAGCACGAATATTTTTTTCACCTCAATTTTCATCATTTTTGTGGTGTCGATTTGGTCACGATGGAAACGAAAAAAATTCCGGCGCGAATTTTTATCACGTCTTCCCGCAAATCATCGCGGATGAGGATCGACCCGAGGCACCGAGATTTCTCGCTTCCCGCGGAGGCTAATTAATCGCGAGCCTTCGCGTCGTCCCGGCTAATTAGAACGTTCGCCAAACTTGCTTACGTCGAAAAAAAGTCGTCCTCGCGTTTCGTAACGAAACCGCGCGTTCGTTGTCGATACACTAATTGGAAAAATCTACAAACGTCGAGTGTGTTGCGCGGGCCGCGCGCGATTCGCTCCTCGACACGTACGGAGTTCGCGCCTCTCCCGCGCGTGTTAAGCAAAGTCTGATTACACACGCCGCGCTCTCGAGACTCTCGTGCATCCTTCGCTCGCGAGTCATCCTACTTGTGCCACATTACTATTATTTACCAGTGCGCTGATGTGCGGATTACGGACGTGGCGAGGGTTCGGGTTGCCGTGTCACGCAGCCCGCGTATGGCCGAACGATAATCCGCGGTGGCAGCTCCGCGTCTCGCGCCTCGAGAGCTGCAGGAGAAACGAGATAGTGGCAACCGGGCAGCGTCCGTCGGATCCCGCGTTGAAGTCTCCGACACACTTGACGTTCCACGGGCTCTCGGCTCTCGCTCACCGCGCTCCGATCCCAACGTGTGTGCAGCGCAGAAATCCCGACTGCACCGATTATACGGAGCAACCTTACCGTTTTGTATCCCTTCGCTCATCGTGCGAGTCTCCGACGTAAAACGGAACGAAATTATTCCAGCACGCGCCGAGCGTCGAAAAATCCTTCCGGGCGCCTCGTGCATATTTATCGTGCTGCTCTTTCTATCTCTCTCTCTGTGTGAGGCTTCGCTCCTCCTGTCTCATTCAAATCAGAGGCTTTTCGAGCAACAGGACAGGACGCGAGGACTCTTGGCTTGTAGTAGCAGCCGCGGCAGCGGTGGAATTGACACGGCGCGTGCTGGCTCGTGGCCGATCCTTTCTGCTCGCTGCCTCGTGAGCACCGCGGAACACGCGTGTGATTATATTATTCGTGTGTATATTCAGTGTCGTCGTGGCGCGGGGAGATGAAGCGCGTGGAGTCTGCGGGGATTTTTACGTATGAATATTGAGGGAAGAGGGATAAAAAAATGGAATTCCAATGCGAAAAGGGGAGCCGCGATCCGAGGGACCGGTGAGCCGGGTGCATAAAACGTAATTTTATGCACGCGTGTCGCGTCCTCACGGTAATGGCATCCGCGCACTCTCGATGGTTACACGCGCGCGGCGCCTTCGTCTATCCTCTTCAATGAAGCACGCGATTTGTCTATGAATAGGAAAACATGTTTCGCGCGGCGCACCGAGCTCTCGTCGTTTCTGTCAACGTATTATGCACTTTATTATCATAAATCATGATCCCGCGTGCGCGGCGCTCGTGTGTCGTGTGTATAACCCTCGTGCAGCCGCGAAGCTCGTCGCGAGCGGATTTTAACGGACAAGTGCGAGAGCCCCGAGAGAGGCTGGCGAATGTTGACGCTCTCGGTGCCGGGAATTAAATTGGAATAAACTTCGCGGTGAGATTTATTGTCGTTGAATTGGTGCTTTTGAGTTCGGCGGGGAGGAATTATTTAAATTAACGCGATCGGCGATTGAATTTTTTTTTGGGTTTTTTTTTAGACTGGCGTGTGAAATGTATAAAGAAGAGAAAGATAAATGCGTGAACTGTCAATCGATGGCAGAGGGACGCAAAACACGATTTCTCGGAGTCCCCGTGATACATTTTTCCTCCGACTCCGCTCAGGGCCCGAAAATATCGCCGCCGCTTGGTGTGACAGGTGCGACCACGGGGCGAGCTCGGTGGACGCCCACAAACCTACTTAAAGGGCCTCGAAATCGGATAATCTGACCATCCATTTTCGGTGCTCACAATCCCAACGCCGTGGCCCCTCTTTCTCATCGTCTTAAACTATCTCTTAAACTCTTTTCGGTATTTACACAAAATTTATTGAAAATGAGTAACTGAGAAAAACGTGAAGTGACGTACGGGCCCCACGGTGGCTGAACTTCTCTGCCGATTTCGAGTCTGTAAAATATGGGTTTATGTTCGAGGGGAAAGAAAGAGAAAAAAAATTGAGAATTCGGTATTTACACTAAATTTATAGAAAATGAGTAACTGAGCAAAACGTGAAGTGACGTACGGTCCCCGTTGTGGTTGAACGTTTCTGCCGATTCCGACTCTATAAAAAAATGTGGGTTTATATTCGAGGAGAAAGAAAGAGAAAAAAAATGGAGAATTCGGTATTTACACTAAATTTATAGAAAATGAGTAACTGAGCAAAACGTGAAGTGACGTACGGTCCCCGTTGTGGTTGAACGTTTCTGCCGATTCCGACTCTATAAAATGTGAGTTTATATTCGCGGGGAAAGAAAGAGAAAAAAAATTGAGAATTCGGTATTTACACTAAATTTATAGGAAATGAGTAACTGAGAAAAACGTGAAGTGACGTACGGTTACCGTGGTGGCTGAACTTCTCTGCCGATTCCGACTCTATATAAAATATGGGTTTATATTTGAGGGAAAAAAGAGAAAAAAGTGAGGATTCGGTATTCAGACCATATTTATAGAAAATGAGTAACTGAGAAAAACGTGAAGTGACGTACCGTTCCCGTGGTGGCTGAACGTCTCTGCCGATTCCGACTCTATAAAATATAGGTTTATATTCGAGGGCAAAAAAAAGACAAAGGAATAACGAATTCGGTATTTACACTAAATTTATAGAAAATGAGTAACTGAGAAAAACGTGAAATTACATACGGTCCCCGCGGTGGCTGTACTTCTGTGCCGATTTCGAGTCTGAAAAATACGGGTTTATATTCGAGGGCAAAAATAAAAAGAAAAAGGAATAACGAATTCGGTATTTACACTAAATTTATAGAAAATGAGTAACTAAGAAAAACGTAAAGTGACGTCTGGTCTGCGTGGTGGCCGCATGTCTCTGCCGATTCCGACTCCATAAAATATGTGTTTTCGAGGTAAAAAAAAAAGAAAAAGAAATAGACAATTTGGTATTGAAAATAAAAAGAAAAAGAAAAAATAAAAATAAAAAGAAAAATGAATAACGAATTCGGTATTTACACTAAATTTATAGAAAATGAGTAACTAAAAAAAACGTGAAGTGACGTCTGGTCTCCGTGGTGGCCGAATGTCTCTGCCGATCCGACTTCATAAAATATGTGTGTTTCGAGGCAAAAAAAAGAAAAAGAAATAGACAATTTGGTATTTACACGAAACGTATAGAAAAATGAGTAACTGAGAAAACCGTCAAGTGACATGCGGTCCCCCTGGTGGCTGAACTTCTCTGCCGATTTCGACTCTATAAAATATGGGTTTATATTCGAGGTAAAAAAAAGAGTGAAAAAAAATAGAGAAAGGGCTGGTTCAGGCGTACAGAAAACATCGGCTGCCTTTATGTTGACACAATGACGGTTTATTATCATAATCTATTATCGGTGCTCGCGCACACAGAAACGCCGGCGCACACGTAAACGCGGCTTCGTGTGTGTGCAGCTTACGCTTTACTTTAACGGTCGCCCCGCCGCGTCGTTACCAAGCCGAGCGAGCTGTGTGTGCACTGTGTGCGCCTTTTTCCCCCTCTCCCGAGTCGCTTTACGCGCCCGCACGACGTCCACGTGCTGCACCAGGAGTCGCGAGTGTCGCCGAACGATCGTGAGAGGCGAGTCGGTCCGCCGATAATTGACCAGCTCGCGAGTCTCAATCGATGAAATTTACGTGTCTTCTTATTATTGCCCCGCGAACCCGGGACGATCGTCGCTGTCCGCGCGGCGACGAGACCGTAAAATCGACTTCTTCGTCACGATTCGCAAGTCAAACTGGTTCGACGAAAGAAAAAAAAAAGAGAAAAAAAAATACATAATGCCTGTCGAAACTCCGGCTTACGTAAAATCGTTAAGTTCCCTCCGCACGCGGTCTAACAATTCCAACGCCGCTATGGACGTCGAATTTGCCCCTGAAACTGTCGCACACGGGTTGCATAAAAATCGCGAATTAATACCGCGGAAAATTCTGCGCGGCGCGCGGAGCGTTTCATTTGCATCTGCGCACGCTACGCGCGGCGCGGCTCTTTCGTAGTCGCCCGGCGACAATCGACTAAAATCAGTACATTTTTTTTTTTTTCATTCCTTTTTTAAATTTATTTCTTTAGCCACCTTAACCGGTTATCAAATATCCCACCAGAAATCCCGCGACGCGATTGCGCAACTCGTCCGCGACATAATTGATCGGCGCAATATTGTCCTTCTCGTTTGACACCCGTCAATGTCTCGTCCAACAGATCCAGATGCTGCGGACTCGAAGACAAACGTCGGCTCGTTTCCAGCCGCCATGAAGCCCAGATAAAAAAAAACCTTTGCCTCATAGCGACCAAACAAAAAAAAAAGAAAAAATTACAAAGAGCGAAGACATATTCAGGACAGTATTTGTATTATTTTATCCGCGCCTCGGTTCGTCTCAACGAGACACAGAAACTTCAAGCCGTCTCTCCCTTCTCGTTCTCGCAGTCGCGACGTAACGTTCGTCCCGGGGTGACGTATGTTCCGCCTACCGGGCACCACTGTCAACCCCGATAATTTCTCCCATTCGCCGGGCGTCTGTCCGGGGAAAAATAATGTGCGCGCTGATTTCTCACCGCGAGTCTCTCCGCGGCTCGTAGGTAAAATATTGCCGCGACCGCGAGGCTCGCGAATAATACGCGCCGCACGTAATGCGCGACGCACACACCGATCGAGCGAGCCGCCCCGCGTGCGTACGAGAGTGTATAAAAGCGCGCTCGGTAGTCGCCGCAGCCTACAAAACGGACAGCCGGATACCCGCGAACTCGCTGTACCAACGAGTCCGACTCGTGTGTTTCGCGATATCTCGTGCGGGACGCCGGCAGCCAACGGCCTAGCCGTATACCTCGGGCCTCGTCCCGCGCGGAGCTCTCGATCGGCACGAGAGAGCAAGAGAGAGAGGGACGACAAATTCTCGGGAGTGCGACAGTCCGCCTAATGAATGCGCAGGCAGACACGAACTTATAGATACAGAGAGAAAGAGCGAGAGAGAGAGAAAAAAAACGACACACAGGGTCGAAGCAAATTAATCCGTCGGACTAACGAATCAACTTATTTGAATATCTGTCCTTCTTCCCTTCTCTTTCCTCTCTTTATTTCTGTCTCTCTTGCCCTCTACGCCTCTTTCTCTCTTCCTCTCTTTTTTTTTTAAGTCATTCGCTGTTGTATTAACAGCCAGGCCTAGAGACTCGGGATTTCCTTGTCTCTCTTCTCCTTCGCTCGTCTCTCTATTTCTGTTTCTCATTCTACTTCCCTCTCCTCCTCCTCCTCCTTCTCCTCCTCACTTTGCCTCAGCCTCCGTCCCGCTTTTTTCCTCGTACCTTCCTCATCCTTCTCGCCTACGATTTTAATCTCTCATAATCCCTCGGCCCTCGCTGTCGCGCTCCACACTCGCGCGCGGCGGCGCTCGAAACAGTCACGGTGTTCCTGCGGCCGCTGCCGCTGCTGCCTGCCGGCTCGATCGGGGCGTCGTACATGGACTCGCATACGCGCGCCAGCATCAGGGAGCCCCGGGGGCCCCCCGAATGGACCCGCACAATGGGCCCTGATTGCGGATTAGGGATTAAGAGACAAAAGACAACCCACGTTCCGGCCTATCCCGCAGACTCTGTATACAGTTTCGCGCTGCTGTGCCGTAATAAATAAATACCATGCGCGCGCGGGGTAAAAGAATAAGGAGCGAGCGCGCCACCCGGGCGCAAACGCAACTCACACACACTGTCGATGTATGTGTATAACTATATATGAAGCTGTGCGGCATATGCAACACCGGTCGTTCGGCGAATCGGTGGAAGGGTGAAAAACAGAGTTGTAAATCCTCATTAGTTTGAGAAATAAATGATACAATATGCTTTGTTTGTTTCGTAGGTGTGATTTAATAATCACCCGCGTCGATTATAAAATTACTTGTGAACTTTTGAATAGCTGCGTGAATATCTCGTTTTCGATTAAAAATTGCGAGAAACTGAGAAAAAATTGATAATCACCACTTTCGAAATTCATTAACCGCATTTTTCCATATTTTCAGGAAAATTAGCGTGACATTTTATTGAGAATAAATATTCTTTGCAGCCATTAAAAAAGGCAGATATTATATTATATTATAATTACATCATGTCACTATTATTAATTAATAATTACAAAACTAATTGTATCGCCTATTTCTAAAAGATTTAGGGATTTACAACTCCGGTGAAAAGGCTCGAAAATCGGCGAACGCGATCCACGATGATGTGCGTACCTTTTATTTTGTCCTTTCTTTTCTTTTTTCCTTACTACGCGCTCAGTCGTATCCTGAGATATACCTGATTCAGTGCGCTGCGCGGTGGTTGTGCGCCGGGCGCGTTAGTTTGTAACCCGGGTGAGAGATGAGATCGTAGATAAGATGTGTCCAGCTGGTAGATAGCCATTGGGGACCCCCTCCACAACGGGCAACCTCCCTGCTCGGGAGAACCGGCGGCGGCGGCGGCAGCAGGCGAGCTGCTGCCCACTGCTGCTATGCCCAACGTGTAGCTTCTCCTGGTCGTACACACTATGCGATAATATCCCTCTTCCCCTTCCCCCCTGCCCTGTCGTTCCTTCCTTCCTTCGTTTTGTAAACACAAAATCCCGATTGATTCACTCGCTACCACGGATTTTGCAGATTTTTCGTTGACCCCTCGCGACTCCCGGCAATTCCGCTCGTTTGTGCTCGAGGATTATGTCGCTGAGATTGGTGAGGAATTTCGTTGGGAATATCGCGGAGGAGAAAATTTATCGGGCATAGATTCCGCAGATGGGTTTAACTGTTTACGTTAGATTGTTAGATTAGATGCTAGATGCGCAATCGAGTGATCGATTGAATGAATGGGGGAAAGTTGATATGAGATTTAGGAAAAATTGTGGGTTCATTTATTTTCTTTTTTTTTGGGAAGTCGGGTTACTTAGAGGGAATTTTGTATTGGCAGCTAAATAGTAGGTTAGATGATTGTAACTTTGTTCTTCAAGTAGCTGATTATTGGAATGAGAAACACTCGTAGAATTTTAGTTACATTGTAAGTCGCGCTGTCCTCATAATTACTCGCCATAATTCAGTAGCTGGTCGCATTGTTTAGCGTTGCGGTGAGCATAAAAACATTGCAATTATCGTCGGTAATTGTCGTAAGCATTTAACAGTTTGCACAAATTAACGTAACTACGCCGATAGCCTCGTGGACCAACAACATTAATAGTCTTCACACAGCGACGATTTTTCCCGCTACAAAATATACGCAATCGTCGCTTTCGAGCGCGACAGGAAGCGGCTGGGAGTTCGTCGATCGATAAAATTTAGTGGCTTCGTCGTGCCGGGAAGCTCGCAGTTATTTCCCGAGTCCGAGCCGTATGGCGACGGACGTAAAAAAAGACGTCGTAAAAATAACGCTTTATCGTCACAATCAATGCGACAAAGTCTGGAAAAAAGACATTTTTTCCCCGTTTCCTTTCCTAAAAATCAGCCACGCGAGTTCGTGAGTGCAAATTCAAAAAGAATATACGACGCATTTTTTCTCTGCCTTTTCGTGCCTTCAAAAATTAGCCGCGCGACTTTAGGAGTGCAAAATCCAAAAAAATAGACGCATGTTTTTCTCCCTCTTTTCGTGTCTTCAAAAATTAGCCGCGCGACTTCGCGAGTGTAAAATTCAAAAAAATATGCTACGCATTTTTTTCTCCCTCTTTTCGTGCCTTCAAAAACTGGCCGCGCGACTTCGCCCGTGCAAAATCGAAAAATATATATATGACGCATTTTTTTCTCTCTCTTTCCGTGCCTTCAAAAATTAGCCGCGCAGCTTCGCGAGTGCAATAAAAAAAAAAAGAATACGACGCATGTTTTTCTTTCAACCCTTTCGTGCCTTCAAAAATTAGCCGCGCGAGTTGGCGAACGCCAAGTCGTGAAAAAATCCATAACGCACGACGGAGCGGGAGACTCGAACCGTCGGTGATTATTTCGCGAGACGCGCGAGGCTCGCGACGTGTCGCCCGGTATGCCGATTGCGGGGGCCCGCGCGCTCGCTCGCGCGCGCCACCGTGCGAGCCGGGCCCCAAGCAGCAGAATGCAAGCGACAGAGCCAGGGGGACCGCGGACGAACTAGTTTTTGCCCCCCCGAGCGAAACGTGCTCGCGACGAGCCGACCAATCGGCGAGCGCGTCGCGCCAACCTCGTCGCCGTCGTCGTCGTCGTCGCCGTCCTCCCCGATGTGACTCCTCGGCGGAGACGACCCTCGCCGGAGCCATCCGCGCCACCATGCTGTTCGTTCATCATCCTGCAAATGTATTCCTCCCGTCGATACATACGCGCGTTGGTTACACACACGCGCGATCGCACGTCCGTTGGGATAAGGACAAATGCAAAGCGATTTTGCGGAAGAAAGAGAGACGAGCTTGGCGTCCCGGCGTCGGCGGATCCTCCCAATTGCGAATTTTTCAAATTTTTATCCATTTTTGCGAATTTTACTTTTAAATAATAATTTGCCAGTGAATTGATTTTACTTTTAAATAATATTTTATCAGGCAATTCATTTTAATTTTACATAATAATTTACAAGTCAATTAATTTTACTTTTAAATAATAATTTACCAGGCAATTAATTTTACTTGTAAATAATAATTTGGCAGCCAATTAATTTTACTTTTAAATAATAATTTGGCAGTCAATTAATTTTACTTTTAAATAATAATTTGGCAGTCAATTATTGTACTTTTAAATAATAATTTGGCAGTCAATTATAGTACTTTTAAATAATAATTTGGCAGGTAATTAATTTTACGTTTAAATAATAGTTTGGCAGGTAATTAATTTTACGTTTAAATAATAATCTACCAGTTTATCCATTTTTCTTCAAATTTTTTTATCAATTTTTACTCATTTTTTATCTCGTTGTTTTTTCGAATGGCAACCAAAACGAAAGTATTCGCGACTCCGCTGTTTTCCAACGCGGCAAAAATCTGAAATTCCCACGAATTGATTATCGCCGAGTGGAAAACCGGGCAAAAGTTTCTCAACCCTCCGGTGTGTCTCGCAGCGTGCGCAATAATAGTCGCCGGCTGTTTTTGCGTGCGCTCCTCGGGCGACTAGACGCGATACGTGTCAGCCGAGTCCCTCGGCGCTCGCGAGCGAGCGAGAGAGAGAGAGAGAGAGCGAGAGAGAGGGACGGCCGAGAGATAAGAGAGCCCGGAGTCGTCGTCGTCGCGTGTTCTTGCAGCAGCTCGCTCGGGTCATTAGAGGCGAAGAGTCGAGGAGAGTCGCGCGCGGCGGTAACTTATAAAACGCGGCGCGGACGACTCGCTCCTCGACGCCTCGGAGGGAAGGGTTAAGCGTGTATTTTCACGGTTAAATGTGTACTTAAGAATGCTACTTTGTACGTAAGCACAGAGCGCGAGAGGGAGCGGAAAGCGCGTGTTACACTTATAAGGACTTGGCTCGGCTTCGTTGTACGCTGGTTATTGCCCCGCCGCGCTGCTGCAACCAGCGAAACTGCATCGTGCATCTCGTATGCCCTGCGCAACTCCGGAACCCTTAATACGTATCTTAAGCATTCGTTGAAACACTCGCGCTTCAGTGCGTTCCACTTGGGGCAATCCACTTACCCCCGTGGAAAATAAATATGTACTATATTTAGGGGGAAAATATATTATAACTTTTCCGACGATAATATAACAAAAATACATTATGAACATGTTTTGAATATATTTTTCGCCCTCGTATATTTCGTATTTATCCTGGAATATATTTGACATATCCAACTTTTCAGACGATAATATAATAAAAATACATTTTGAATGTATTTTCAATATATTTTGAACATTTTTTTAAATATATTTTTCGCTCTCGTATATTTTGTATGCATCCTGAAATATATCCGACATATCGAATTTTTGGGACAAAATATATTTGATATATTTTGAATATATTTTTCCGTATATCTGAGCACGATAAACACAGAAACCGACAGCGCGTTTTGTGGTTTATGAAATAATCACGCACGCCGGTTGATTTCGAACGTTCGAACTCATCTGCGCGTCTCAATGTATACGATATTCGTGGTCGAGTCGATTCTGGAAGAAAAAATACAAAAAAATCTCGCGAAAAGCGTGTAGGAAAAAAATCAGTCTGACCCCGGTTATTGACCCCGCGCAACTTTTTCGTCACGCAACGACGTCGAGTGATTCGGGGGGGCCAAAATGGCCAAATCACAGGGGCTCGTGTTACGTGCCGCGCGCGGACTTCGCAGACAGTTGTTGCTGTTGTCGTCGCCGGGGGGGTCGAAGGTTATTGTGTCGGCGGTCGAGGCGATTGATTCATCGACGGGGGACGAGCAGCGCGGATCGACACGGGATCGAAGCGCCGGGGGTTGGTGCGCGCGGTATCAGGTGAATCGGAGGGGTCAAGTGGCGACTCGCACGGACGTCCCGAGCTCACCGATCCAGAATCACCGTTGACTGTAAACACGTTGTCCACAAATACTCGACCCCACCGGACCCACGAATCAAAATTAATCGTGATCCATTCAAAATATGTCACAACATTCACGATGAATTCATTTCTTTCCATCCGCAGTGTCGAGCCGAACCCGGATCTTCCTACCTTCCTCCGTTCTGTAAACACAAAATCCCTATTAATTCACTAAAAATTAATCGTGATCCACACAAAGTGTCACAACATCCACGACAAATTAATTTTTGTATTTGTTGTGGCAATTCATACTACACCGACGTCCCGAGTTCATCGATCCAGAATCACCGTTGACTGTGATCCACACGCCGTCCACAAATATTCCACCCCACCGGACCCACGAATCGAAATTAATCGGAATTCACACAAAGTGTCACAACATCCACGACAAACTAATTTTTAAATTTGTCGTGGTAATTCATACTCCACGAACGTCGCGAGTTCACCGATTTAGAATCACCGTTGATTCTCCACCCGCCGTCCACAAATATTCGACCTCACCGAACCCACGAATGGAAATTAATCGTGATCCACACAAAATGTCACAATATCCACGATAAATTCATGTTCTTTCCCGGCGCAGTGTCGAGCAGATGTCGAACGTAATTCCGGCTGGTTGTTGCGGCCCGAGGCATCCGGATACCTTCGAGGAACCCGGGACCGCGGTTAATTGCTCGCCACGTCGGCCGCAATTAATTCGAGAGGCATCGCTGTATAATAACGCATTTCCCTGCTCATCTCCACCGACGCGGCGGTTTCCCCGACGTTTCGATTCATCGTCCGCTCTCCCATCTACGAAATTGGTCGAGCGGACACGCACGGGGTTCACACATACCTGTTTCGAAAGAAAATTATCCTCTTTCCCAACGCCCGACTCGCGTTTCAGCTCTCTTCCTCTCCCAAGCCAGAAAGAGAGACGGATTCGTGCGATAGCGAGCGACTGTCTTCCTGTCTCCGCCGCGTTAATTACTCGCCCGAGCCACAAACCGCCCGCCGGACGCCGAGTCGCCTCGGCCATCAGGTCCGATACCTGCCGATGCACCGCGTGCGCGGCATAAAAATCCCGTTTGAGCCGGGTTCACCGAACAAAGCGAGAGGACAGTTGAAAAAAAAAAAAAAAACGAAAGAAAAAGAAAAAAATACCACCAGGCACGGGACAATAACGAGAACAAAGCGCGCGTCTCGCCCGGCGAGAAGGAGAAAACGCGCGACAGTGGCGACCAGGTGCGCTCGGCGAGGCGGCCCGCGGCGCGTATGACCTGCCGCAAAACCAGGGAAAATCGGAAAAATAGCGACCGGACGCCCCGCGGGAGACGCGCGATCGTCCCGACAATGGACGACGCGGGTCGCTCGCGGGCCGGACTCGTTGCAGCTCGTGGATGAGCTAAGCCTCGTGAGGATCGAGCGACGAGACGGCCCGGAGAAGCCGAAGACTCGGAGCGAAGAATCGGCGAGGAGACCCCGTGGAACCGCCACGGAGTCGAATATGCTTAAGCGCGTATAATACACAATAACCGTGAGGGGGCATCCGAGGTCCGCAACAATGAGGAGAATATTCTGAGGTTGTTGTTGGTCGTGTCGTTCGACGGAAAAATTCTCGGAAAAAGCGATATTCCGCTTCGGTCCACAGTCGACGCGGAACGCGATCCGACGATCCGGACTCGTGGCGGGAGTTTTCGTTCGACGGGCACAGATGCACAATGGGATGGAAAAGTTGAGGCGGAGAGAGAGAGAGAGATGTGCTTATTTCGTGACCTGAGATTGCATCCCCTCAAAGCATCGTACGAACATTTATAAGTCGCAATTTGACAAAACCCTTAAAGCACAAAAGAAAAAAGAACAATACAAAATCATATATAAAATCAGAAAAATAACAATAATAATAATAATAATAATAATAATAATAATAATAATAATAATAATAACAAGTTGCAAGCAAATTTTTAAAAATATAAAGAAATGAGAGTAAATCGCAAGCGGACAGAAATAAAAATTATACAGAAAATGGAAATGAAAGTAAATCGTAAGCGGACAAAAATAGAAATAATACAGAAAAATGAAAATAAGAATAAGTCGTAAATAGATAAAAACAAAAAAATGCAGAAAATAAAAATAAATAAGAAAGGAAAAGAGGGAGAAAGAGACAGTTGGGGAGGGGATGAGAGAGAAAAAAAAAGGCGGGAGGCTACGTGCACTCTGGTATTCTCGGAGCGCGTCCACCAGGAGGGTAGTTAGACTGACGGACGGACGGACAGACAACAATGTGACCAGCTACGGGTTTACGAGCTCTACGGGGCCGTCCGAGGTCTCTCGCCGCGCCCGCGCACCTGGCACACGCTGGAGCATTTGCGAGAGAGACGCTGTGTATACACTGCACACACTGCATAGTTTACAATACACACTGTGCGTGTGCACCGCGCCTAGAGCCGAGATAGAGCCTGTTATACCTGCGCCTTTACGGCCCGACCCGCACCTGAATTTCGGCGGTAAAATCCACACGGGCCGGTTTTCGCTCGATTTTTCGGCAAAACGCGGCGCACCTGCTTTTCTCGTCGGAGCGTAAATTTTCCCTCAGTGTACGCGAAAGTGACGTCGAATTGTTGCGAGACAAAAAAAATTTTTGGAGCAGACGCGATTTTTTACTCAAATTTTAACCTTCATAGTCTTTGAAAGAAAAAAATATATGCAATATATATAGACATTTTTCTTCATTGCTTGCGGTTGAAATTATTAATTTTGTTGCACCGTAATTTTTCCTCAGTTTCCACAATAATAAAAGTGACATTTCAAATTACCTCGAGAAAAAGTAACTGTTGCGTCTTTAAGCGCGATTTTTTTCACTCGAAATATCGACCTTCGTAGTTTTCGGAAGAACAAAAAATATACGCGATATATGTGGTATTTTCTTCTTTTTTTTCTTTTTTTTTTGCGGACCGCATCGCGGGTTTATTACACGTGCAAAACGCACCCACGCTCCGGGCGATCATCGGGCGGCGGCAGCGGCGGCGGAGGAGAAGATTTCAAATTGCGATTGCGTGGGACGCGCACGCATCGGTATTATAATGCGAGCCGGGCGCGCAGGATCGACCGCGGCGAGGCTGCGCGCGAGGATTACTATGCGTGCTACACGGGGAGGACGCGCGGGGATTCTTATGGGCCGTACGTAGCGCCGTGTACGTTCTCGGGTATCTCACGGGCGGGCGCGCGTTTTTATTTCGCGTTCTATGGCCGCGCGCACGCGGTGCGCCTAGGTCGCGGTTTCCCGCACGGGGCACCGAGCGGGGGGCGCCCCCCTCGCGCGCGCGCTCCTTGGAGACCATTTTACGTTTCATATATTCTGCCCGCGCGAATACCCCGCAAGCGTATTTATGCGTCGCGCGCAACCGCCGCGAGATTCCGAGGCGATAAACGATTACAATTAATCGGCGGCGATTAATTGCAACGCGACGATTATCTCGATTCTCGAGCTATGCGAATCCGGTGCTTCGGGAATGAAATGAAAAACTCGCGTCGAGTCTCCGGTTCTCCTCGCTTCCGTAATGCGTGATAGAAGATGGTCGAAGTGGAGTAAAAGGCGAAAAAAAAAGTCGAAAAGTTCTCCAATGAAAATTAAGTCATCGAAGCGGAATTTAAAAAAAATTCGAAAATTCCTGTAATGAAAATGAAGTTATTGAAGTGGAATATAAATGAAAGAACAAACGAAAATGCTTCTAATCAAAATAAAGTCATCGAGGTGGAGTATAGAAAAAAACTAAAAGTCCTCTGATGAAAATAAAGTCATCGAAATGGAGTATAAAAAAACGGAAAGTCCTTTAATGAAAATAAAGTCATCGAAATAGAGTATAAAAAAACGGAAAGTCCTCTGATGAAAATAAAGTCATCGAAGTGGAGTATAAAAAAGGAAAAGTCGTCTGATGAAAATAAAGTCATCGAAGTGGAGTATAAAAAAAACTCAAAGTCGTCTGATGAAAATAAAGTCATCGAAGTGGAGTATAAAAAAAGGTAAAGTCCTCTGATGAAAATAAAGTCATCGAGGTGGAGTATAAAAAAGGAAAAGTCCTCTGATGAAAATAAAATCATCGAAGTGGAGTATAAAAAAAGGAAAAGTCCTCTGATGAAAATAAAGTCATCGAAGTGAACTATAAAAAAAAACGAAAAGTCCTGTAATGAAAATAAAGCCATCGAAGCATCCGGGGAAAAGCGTCGTGAGTACTTTCAGTAGCTCCCATTCGGAAAGCCAAGTCGACCCTGCCGCGACCCTCCGAGATCTCGTGCCGGATACAGAGCGACGAGGAAAGGTGGATCGAGCATCGAAGATCTGGCTGGGAGATCCGAGCCTATTGCCAGCAGGAAGTGTAGAGCGCGACACATTCCGACACGCGTTCCCCTCTCCGGGCCGGCTCTCTCCTCGTCGCCTCTCGGATCGCGTCTTCCGAGGAGCCACACGGGCGCACCTATTATTCCTCGGGCAGCCCCCTCGGGACTTTGGGAGCAGCCGCGCTCGTTGTGTCTCATCTGTTCGATTAATCTCGCCATTAAAAATGCTCGACGCGCGAGGAGTCGAGCAGCCGGGACTCCGAACCCTCGGGACGCGATGAGGAAGCGAGAGACGGGAGGGACGAACGTAACGCGCCGCGAGAGTCGAAAAGGAAAATAAGGACTCGCAGCTCGCGTCTCGTCGTCAGGGATCCTTTTTAATCGGCGTGACGTCTGCGAGGGTGGCATAAAAATTATCTCTGCCTTCAGCCTCTCTCGCTCTTTTTCTCTCCTCGGCCGTTCACGCGTATAGCTATATATTTATACATATATATATATAGGCACCGGTGCGCCCCGGTAATACCGGGTAACGTCATTCGATTAATCATTCAGCGCGTGAGTCATTGGATCGTTTACCGGACAAGGAGAGAGACAAAGAGAGAGCGAGCAAGTTTATTGATAGGCCAGCCGGAGAATAATATGTATTAAAAAAAACACACACACAGCGGCATCAAGGCGAATTTCAGACTGGGGTAGACATTTTTTTTTCTTCTCTGTCTCTCTCCACGTATCGTTTCTTCCTGTAACGATTTTTTTCCCTCGCCCCTCGCGCCGCGTCCACGTCCCGCGCCTCGGGCACGCGCGTCTTTTCCTCCTTTTCCCATCTCGCTTTTACCTTCGGCCCCCCCAATAATAATACACGACGCTCGCACTGAAATTACCCGCCCCCCTCCTATGTCCCTCTTTTTCCGTACTTTCGACGCGAATATATACGCGAGCGACTATATCGAGCACCGAGAGGCAGGAATAACAAATGAGAGGAGGTAAAGGGAGAAGGAGAAATATATTCTATATGCGCGCGATTATTTCGTCCCGTCATTCCGGGGATTCTCGCGCGCGGCTGATCCGAGACGAAGCGCGGGTGGTCCGGGAGTCCCGCAGAACCAGATTCGTCTGTCCCCTTTCCCTCCCCCCTCCCCTCCCCTCTCTCCTCTCTCGCCGGTCCAGCAGCGCTCAGGATCGGCGAAATCGCGAATTGATAAATTACACCGAGTTAGTTGTATCGCGGCGCATGCGCGGACTTTTGATTGATGCCTCGCATCGCGCAGCATCGGCGGACACCGCGAGCGAGGAGCTGCTTAATTTTCGCCGCAAACGATCATTCCGCCCACCATCATCGCGACGTCACACACAGTCGGAATAAATCTCAGCGCGCCTATAACCGCGCCGCGGAATTTCGTCCCGTATTATAATTGCGAATCTCTTCGAACGGGATTGACGTTTGATTGTGTTGCTGAACATCGACGCGGCGCAGTCGCCGCTCCCACCGCGGGGCATCCGAGTGATAATTATAAAATTGGCTCTTGGCCAACTCAGCGCGCGCGTGACGACGCATCGCGAGATCCCCGCGCGGCTGTGTTGGTTTCTTCTCCGCGGCGTCTGAATTTCGAGGCTGAGACGTCTCGCGACGCGGACTCGCTGCGATATGCAGAAGCTGCGCGCGCGGTGGCAACGTCTCTCTATATAATTGCTCTCGACGGTCCGACGACGACGACGGCGGCGGCCGACGTTACTGGGACGCGAAGGCGGTGGCGACCGAGTCGCGCAGCCTCGAGAGCGGCGCACACGAAGGACGAATAGCAATTAGTAATAATTCCGTCAGACAATGAGCCCGCATCTGATCCGGCGCGAGAGGAGCTCTCGGCGATCAAACGCGCTCGGGCTGCGCGTCCACAATACACACGAGCGTCCGCACGGGCCACACAGACGAGCGCGCAAAGTGCGTCCACCGCTCGTGGGACACGAACGCGAGATTCGTGTCGTCGATTTGATTTAACGCACACAACGAGGATCCACGCCAACGAGCTCGTCGCGTATCAGAGTCTCGCGGGCTTTGGATGAGCGAGACAAAAACCTTCTACGAAATACTGACTCGAATTGTGTTGGGAGAAGTAATGAGCGATGAGACGAAGTTTTGTACTCGATGCTCGCGGTTCATTGTGGAAAAACGATGGTAATGATTGTACAGGGGGATCTTTGGGGGCTTCAAATAATCGTGACGTTTGAATTTCGAATCCGGGAGCTTATGTGATAATTGTAGTATAGTATTGTATAGTATATTTATTTTATTCAGAGATATTGAATACCCTTAAGGATCGTAGAATACAAAAAGAAAATGACAAAAAGGAAGGAACAAAAGGCAGGCGACAGAACAGTAATGAGTCATCTAAACGGGGCGAAACGAAAGTAAATGAAGCATGAGCGATGGAAATAAACAAGAGATTTACAATGAATAAAATAGTGCGAAATAGCAAGAAGCAAAAATAGAGCAAAAGAGCGCAAGATAAAGCAAAATAGCGAAAAGCAAAAATAACAAAAAGGAAGGAACAAAAGCAGACGACAAAACTGTGATGAGTAATCTAAACGGGGTGAAACAAATGTAAATGAAGCATGAGCGACGGAAATAAACAAGAGATATACAATGAATAAAGTAGTGCGAAATAGCAAGAAGCAAAAATAGAGAAAAGGAGCGCAATATAAAGCAAAATAGTGAAAAGCAAAAATAACCAAAATAATACAAAGTAAGAGTAACAAAAAGGAAGGAACATAAGCCGGCGACAGACCAGTAATGAGTTATCTAAACAGGGCGAAACAAATCTAAATGAAGCATGAGCGACGGAAATAAACAAGAGATATACAATGAATAAAATAGTGCGCAATAGCAGGAAGCATAAATAGTACAAAACAGCGCAATATAAAGCAAAATGGTGAAAAGCAAAAATAACCAAAATAATACAAAGTAAGAATAACAAAAAGGAAGGAACATAAGCCGGCGACAGACCAGTAATGAGTTATCTAAACAGGGCGAAACAAATCTAAATGAAGCATGAGCGACGGAAATAAACAAGAGATATACAATGAATAAAATAGTGCGCAATAGCAAGAAGCATAAATAGTACAAAACAGCGCAATATAAAAAAAGCAAAAATAGCAAAAAACAAAAATAACAAAAATAATACAAAGCAAAAATAACAAAAATATAACATAAGCGAAAACATGACTATAAAAATATAACCCGGGAGCTTATGTGATAATTATACGACGGGCTCACAAGAGTCGCAGAGACGAGAGAATTGGTGAAGAGACAGAGATGGAGGGACGAACGTGTCCGATGGGCAGAGAGAATCGTTGACATTTTCGACGCGTCATCCTTAATGAATTATCGTGCGAAGCCACTCGCAGTGGGACGTCCCTCATTCGCTCCCCGCTCCGGCTGCGCCGCACACACATCGGCTTTCTTCGCCGCTGCTTCTTCTTCTTTTGTTCGTACTTCATCCCTCGTTCACGATGCGATGCATTAAACGTCAGATTTCAATGATCGAATTAACAGCGTCGATACGGCCGGCCAGTAGCGCGTCGAGCTCACGAGGCGCGGGAGCGGCTTCGTCGTCGCGACTCCCTTTATCGTTACGAGCGCCTCTCGATTATGTTGCCATTCCGCGCTGATTCTCGGTCAAGGCCTCCGGGTGGTTTGCACTCTGCACCCGCTGATTTCGCTGCGCTTATCTGCCCGCTGAAACTCGGCAATTAGCTGATTGCAAACGTCGAGTCAAACTGTTCATCTATTTGATGCAAAGCGAAATGGCTTCGCAATTAAATTGAAACGATTAAATCAGGGAAGTGCATTTATTTGTCTATTTATACATCTATTGATTTATCTATTCATTTCTCTAATTATTTATTTATCTGTTCATTATAACACAAAGTGATTTAGAAAATAGAATATTAATGAACTATTGGAGCCAAGTTGATAAAACGCGATAGGGATGAAAGCTTCGCAATTAATTAAATGATTGTACTACTAAATCAAGGAAATGCATGTATTTGTTTATCTATATATTCATTTATTTATTACAACTTCAAATGATTGAAAGAATAGAATATCAATGAACTGTTGGAGCCGAGTTGATAAAACGCGATAGAGATGGAAGCTTCGCAATAAATTATTGAGACTTCTAAATCAAGGAAAAGCATTTATTTATTTATTTACTTATTTATTTATTTATTTATTTATTTATGTAGTATAACACAGTCATTAAAAAAACAGAATATTAACCTACAGTTGCAGCCGAGTCGATAAAACGCGATAGGGACAAAAGCATCGCAATTAAATGATTGCAACCACGAAATCAAGGAAATGCATTCATTCGCCTATTTATTTATTTATAGTAACACAAAGTGATTAAAAAAAAAGTAGAATATTAATGGACTGTTCGAGCCCGAGTTGATAAAACGCGATAGGGACGACGATGCGGTATCGATCACATTAACGGATGTTTTTACAATAATTCCCCTACGTACATTCCCACTTCCCCCTCCTCGTCCTCCCCCCCGTTCCCCCGTCCCCCCCGGCCAGCCACCTCCGTTTCATTACGTTATACTGCCCTCCGCGGCGACGTCGACGGCTCAAATGTCGCGTTACCGGTCGGCGCGCGGCACTATGTAGGTAGCCTGGCATGTAGAGCCGCACAGCCGCCATGTCTAATTATGTCGCATTGATTTTGTCATTAGCCGGCCCTCTCCACCTTATCCCTCCCCCCCTGTCCCTCCACTTTACATCCGTGTGTCTATATATACATACATATATGCATACAGCTATATACACACACACTGGCTGGCTTAGCTTTTATCGCTACTTGGTCGACGTCAACGGCAAAAAAAAACGTACTGACCATCGTGCGTCGGAAGACCCTTTTATACCTCGGGGCGAAAAAATCGACGCAAGACACGTTCGATCCTTGTTTCATTCAACGTCAGCGTCTCTTATCTTCCGACCGTAGCTATTTGAGAGATCGATTGGTTTTATTTTTATTTTCCTGGCTCTCTCTCTGTCTCTGCCTTTCTCGATCTTCTCCGCACTCTCGATGCCAATTTTCAGCAAACTACTCGATATTACACCACCAATAAACAGTGTAAAGTCGGTGCGGCTAGAGGCGCCGGGCGATCGATGCGCGCTCTCCTCAATTTAGACCGTGCGGCGTATCAACGCAAGGGAAGAAGACACCGTACCCGCTGCCTCGGGGCGCATGAATTTTACATTTCGCGGGTGCAAGTGGATCAAAGGTTCATTTACTTCTGACTGTTTTTTTTTCTTTTTTTTTTCGTTCCCCCAACGTAATTGATTTCTGGAGCAAAATGTGAGAATAGCGGGTATCGATAGTTTTTTTGTTTTGCCTTATTGACACAGTTCATGTAATTTTTGCTATACGGTTTGTTTTACACCCAGCGATAAAAATCACTCGATTTCTTTTTTTTTTCTTTATCGACACAATTGCTGTTATTTTTGCAACGCGGATTGTTTTACGTCCAGCGCGGACGGTTTGTGATTCGGGGGCCTGGCCGACCGGTCGCCGCCGTCGTCGTTGTCGTCGTCGTCGTCGTCGTCGTTGTCGGCGTCTCGGGGTCCGACCTACGTGACTCGCCTTCGCTTCACGGGCAATATAGCACATCGAACACGAAACTGGCCACTCCCAGATACCGACGATAATTATTAATTAACGATCGGTTAATGCCGGACCGCGTCGGGTGCCACAACCGGCCACCTCGACACGCGGGGACCGCGGGTTTCGCGCTGCGCCGCGCGGCCGCTGGTAGCCACTCTCAAAGTGTCGCTCCCGGATTGCCGTGCGTAATATATATGTATATCTGCATGTATATGTGACACTATAATGGGGCCCAATAACAACTCGGTGCACGGCCATTAACGAACGAGCGAGAAAAGGAGCCCAGAGGGCCGCACACGCACTCGGTCGCGCCGCGTTTAATGTTGCAGTAATAATCAACTACGATATTTTTTTTAATCGTCGATTTTTCTTTTTTCCTTTTTTTTAACTCGCCTCCGAGGCGATAACAATATCGGGCCCTCGATCGAACTTTGGAATAATTATCCGCGATACGTAAGTGCTGCTTGGGAAATATCCGCGGATGTGATAAAATCGCGATCGGCAACAGGAAGAAAAGTTAAAACGTCGAAGATAGAGTGTGCAAAATTTTAGAAAGGTTTGGAGGAAAAAGACAATTAGGGAGTAATAAATCGAATGGTGTATTAACTAATTTTTCGCTGTCGCTGCATAATTTTTACACGGCAAATTTTTAGCTAACGCAGCGAAACTTCTGTTGTCAATCCGGTAAGAAACTGAGGCAGGAATTTACAAAAAAGTAAATACACTTTAACAAATCTATGTCGCTGATGCCAACTTTATCTTCACTTTTTATAAATTATTCTGTGACTTCGGTTTAAGAACCCAGAAAAAAACTTCCTACAATTAATCTTGGTAGATTTTCTCGTGAGCGAAAATCGATATTTCTGGTTTCAACGTCACCGGTGATAAAAAATCCTCCGCTGCGATCCTAAAAGATCACAATTATTTAAAACGGTGACGAGCGTAAAATTCCCAATACGTCGAGTCAACGAGCGTCCTCATAACGCGTTACGCGTGTTGACACGCGGCGTTACACGGAATTTCCCGCGTGAGAATATTACACACCAAAAAGGCGCGCTCGTTACACGTGGCCGGGTAACGCCGAGTGTGGACTTACACGGCGCGAGGGCCCCGAAAGCACCGGGGATATCAAAGGAGCGCAAACACAGCGCGTGTGCGTCGAGCCCTCGCGTCGATGGCTAAAAATTGAATACTGGGTCGAATTAATATGCGGCTGTATGGGAGAGCGAGAGAGAGAGAGAGAGAGGGACGGAGAGTTTCGTGTGCGCCGTGCGGGCTCGGCCCTTCGCTAATTCGATGTGCTTCGCGTGTCGTCCCTTCCCTCCTTCTCCTCCTCCTTCTTCTCCCTCTGCACCTTCTTCTTCTTCTCTCTTCTCCTCGTCATCTTCGCTCTCGTTCACCACACGTGCAGCGCGATTCCAACACACGTGCGCCAACACCGTCCGTGTGTGTATAGTAATTCGACACCGTAATTTCGAGCGGGTGTCCCGTTTGATTGCTGTTTGACAGCTCCAACGAGCCACCAGCAATGCAAACAAAAACAAAAAATTAACAATAACAAAATTGTCAAGCCGAAGCTGCACCGAGGCTGAGTTGCGATTCGCCTCGAAGTAACCCGCATCAACATTTCCCAGTGTTCAATTGGCGTAAAGAAAAAGAAAAAAAAAATACAGAAAAATATAAATCGAGTCATCGAGATCGCGAGCGAAGTTAAGAAATTTCCCATACTGATAGATTAAGCAATCTCATCGTAAACCCGGTGATTCCTCGCCGCACGTAAACGAGAAATGCCGATTATTCTGTCTCGCGAGTGATTTCGCGCGTCGCTCGATGATCGCGTGTTGTCCGCGGCGGCGCGTATATAACACGTATGGAGAGCGATGAAAAGAGCGTCGGGACGGCGATGGTGCATTAGACACACGCAGAGAGAGGAGAGCGAGAGAGAGAGAAAAGGAGTGTAAAGCGTAAAGTTGGATGAAATCTAATAATCGGTGATCGCCGCGCGCGAGCCGCGCGGCTCGCTCGCTCTCCAAGTGGCCGTTCCGATACGAGGGAAAACAGCGAACGAACGGAGGAATCCAAGAGGCACGTCGGCGCCGCCGCCGCCGCCGCCGCCGCCGCGCGGACCCGGCGTGCGTGCAGCGCGTTACGAACGAGTTTCTCACGGTATGTGCTGCCTGATGCATTCGGAGGAAATTATAAGGGAACGGGTTAAAGTCGGGTTAGCGAGTCCGGGGTGGCGAGTGAGCGCGAATCGTCGTGTACGACGAGGCGGCGGATCGAGCGAGAGGAAGGGAGAGGAGCAGGGATACACGACCCGTGGTGGGGGAGGATCGAGAGAGCGAGAGAGAAAGAGAGAGAGCAAATCACACTTAATTGATATCACAAAGACGGGGCCCTCCTCGCGTTCTCAGCATCGGCATCAGCATAGGCATCGGGCTCGCCGCGGCTCTCTAACCCTCGCCCCGCGGGCCTCTTCCCGACTCCGCTGCGCCGCTCGAGAGAGCCCGCGCAACGACTTAACTTCGTAATCGCCAGCTCCCGCCACGTCGGGGATTAACCTTCCGATGACCGTGGCCGTTGCGTCCGCAACGCTCGTGTCGAAGACGAACCCCCTCTCGCGCGCGCGCCGCGCCGCGGAATGTCTGATGTAAATAACGGAAATGATCCTCCGCGGGGAGTTTGTGCGCTCGCGCGGACGGGGGAAAGAATCGCGGGCCGCGGGGTCGAACGGTGGAAATTATCCGCGGTCGAACGCGGCTCGCGGTGGTGAATATTAAATTGATTTTGTTAATTATTAAATTGAAGATGCGATGTTGAGAATGAAGAAAAAGAAATAGTAAAAAACAAATAATTACATTCTACAAACCTGATCGAATCGTCGATGCTTGATTAGCTTCAAGAAGTTCAGAAACCCGGAACTTCCGGTGAGCATTAAAAAACTGGGACTTGAGGAGTCTCGATGACTCCCATGGGCCTGAAAATCGGATGCATTGATGGGTTACGTGAAGGAAGGCAGAGAGCAAATAACCTGCGTTTTGAATTCAAGATGCAAAACTATTGAAAATAAAGAAAAATAAATAGTAACAAAAAAAGAAACAATTGCACTTTACAAACCCGATCGAACCCTCGATGCCTGATTAGCTTCAAGAAACGCAGAAACCCGAAGCTTCCGGTGATTACCAAAATAAAAGCCGGGATTCGAAGAATCTGGATGACCTGAAAATCGGGATGGATCGATGGGTCACGCAAAGGAAGTCAGACAGCAAACAACACGTGTTTTGAATCGACAATACAAAAATATTACAAACAAAGAAACAGAAACAGTAACAAAAAAAACAATTACATTCATTAGTCTGATTAGCCTAAAAAAAAACGCAAAAACCCGGAGCTTCCGGTACGCACCGGAAAACAATCCAAGATTCAAGAAGTCCCCATTGCCCCTGATGGACCCGAAAATGCGGGATGCATCGTCGGGTCGCGCGGAGGAAGCCAAAGACAGCAAACAATGCGCGTTTTGTCCGCGCGCTAAGAGACGCGTTCGCCGGGTCCCCGGGTGTAGACCGGGCGCGGAGAGGCTGAACGATTCCGCGGCTCCCTCGCGCGGTCTCCCCGCGCGGCTCGCCGCGGACACGCGAGCTCGCCTGCTGTGGACGCGCGTATATAAAAATGTATTCAATGCCGTAAATGATGAGATGCAGACGAGATAATTGGGGCGCGGCGGGGCTGCAGCAGCAGCAGCAGCGACGGACAGTGGTGGAAGGTGGGGGGGGGGGGAGGAGGGGGTAGGGGGAGGGCGACCCTAATTTCGGATCTTCGTGCGTGCGGTGATGAAGCAAATGTATGCAATTCTGTTGCACACCGCGAGCCGCCGAGACGAGAGTGGCCGGTGCTGCGCGCGGTGGTCGCGTATAACTGTCGAAATCGCTGTCATGTGGTCCGAGAAGAGGAACTCTTCCTTCTCCCCCCGCCGTCGCCCCCCCTGTTTTCTCCGTCGCCCCGCGTCGCGGGTCTCACAAAGGCGACCGGCCCAGGGGGGGCGGGGGGGAATCAGGTGGTCGAGAGGCCCCATACATCGGCTCGGTTTCCGGTCCTGTCGCCCCGATAACAAAGAGGATCAGCGCCGTCGATATCTCGCGTGTCGCCTCTTCCCGGCTCTCCCGAAAAACGTTTTTCACCTTCTCGTCATACTCGCATCGCAGCTCCTTCGTGTCTCCTCGCCAGCTCTTTCTTCTCGCTTTGCCTCGTGGATTTCTCGCTCGCTCGTTCGGCTTCCAGCAGCAGCAGAAGCAGCAGCAGCAGCGCCACCGCCGAGTTACGCCTTTCGGGCCACGGGGCCATTTATTCATCCCCCGGCTACACTTGTCAACCATCTGTGATATCCTCCTGGAACTTTCTCCCGCTTCCGCGTGTATTCTTTCTCTCCCCCCATTTCGCTCATCTCGAGAAGTCATCGATTTCGTTTTCTTCCTACTGCCCCTTTCTTTCCTCCCTTTCTTGTGCCGTTTCCGATGCGTAGCGTGAGAGAATCCACAGAGTCACGCGACGATGGCCTAAGAAAGAAAGCGGGGCGCGTCTATACGCGGCTCCTGCACGGTCGGCATAGGCGAGTCGGACACGAGGATCGCGAGAGACATGTGCAACATGTTTGTTTGCGCCCGTCGTCAGCCGCCGCGCGGAGTCGGTTTGTCGGGTTGTCGCTCGGGCGAGAGCGGAGGGCGCACGCGCCGCGGCCACGAGCGCGAGGCGCGTCAGACCGATGACGATTAAGATCTTATCGGTTTAATTGGAGGAAGCCCTCGCGCTGGGCGCCGGCCCGAGAAAAAAAAATATATAATCGAGGCGCCGACGAGCGATGAATTTCTCGAGCGTGCGCTGCGCTCGCCGCCCGCCGACGAATTCACGAGGGTCACGCCGCGGACACCTGGAACGCGATTGTTTTTTCATCGCCCCGGAACGTCGGAGATCGAAGCCCCCGGAACCTCCGGGGCTTCGGCGATAAAGCAGCCCGAAAGCCGGAAAGCGGGAGACCAGGTGACGACTGAGGTTGGCGCAGATGTTTCTCTTTATTTTTACCTGCGAAGCCCAGAAATCATGGTTTAATTTTTCAGTCTATGAGGAAGCAAATATTTTTTAATTCTGCGGGGAAAATATAGTCCCGAAATCGGGTGATTCGTAAGGAATTCCTGAGCTCCAGAAAAATCGGTAGAGAGAAACGACAAACCATTCATTTTACTTACCTCTTATTTAC
This sequence comes from Pimpla rufipes, assembly GCA_963932165.1. Classification (NCBI taxonomy): domain Eukaryota; kingdom Metazoa; phylum Arthropoda; class Insecta; order Hymenoptera; family Ichneumonidae; genus Pimpla; species Pimpla rufipes. The sequence goes on from OZ010640.1 coordinate 9,920,532, forward strand.
AGCCCGAAAGCCGGAATAAGCGGGAGACCAGGTGATGACTGAGGTTGGCGCAGATGGTTTATTATTTTCCCTGCGAAGACCAGAAATCATGGTTTAATTTTCCGCTCTGAGGGACCAAAATTTGTTAAAATGCCACGGAAAAAATGGCCCCGAAATCGGGCGATTCATAAGGACTTCATTGAAGCTCGGAAAAATCGCGAAACAGTAACGACGAAGCATTAATTTTATTTACTCAGAGGCCTTGACGATTCGTTTCAATATTCCGCGCGCAAATGCGCGGCAATAATTGTTACATATTCGCGCGTGTCCGCGATAAACTTAGCCGCCGGGCGAGGTGTTAACGCTCGGTTTATTTAATGGTATATCCGGTTGCCCGGAGTCACACAGCGCTCGTGTTCAGGCATTGACGTGGCTGCACACAACTCGGCAAATAGTATATAAAATATATAGGTATATATTTCACGTGCGCCGCACGTAGGTGCAAACGCAGGTACAGCCGTAATCTGCCTGGAATCTGAGTAAGCCTGAGCGTCGAGTAGCCCCACACATCGAGCGGTTCAGCCGTTTAGCCCGAGAGTCCATAATACGACCAGTGCACATAGACTCGAAGCCGGCGAGCGCATTGACTGCTATTCCAGCGCGCTGAGGTTGCGGCAAATCAGCGGGAACATAAAGATAGCCCGGAGTGTCGTGTAAAAACGCTCAAAGAAGCATAACGCACTCCTCGATGTGCGTCAGCTTCGAGCGCTCCGCGGTACTCGTTGATATTTTCGCGCGTTCTCGCCTAACTTTTTCGCGAGCTTATTAGGTGGACGACGAGCGAGCCAGAAGGGCGATTCGAGCGCGGCGCGCGCGGTAATCGCAAACGTATCTCCTGCCGACGAGATAGCTCGATTTGATCTTACGACGAGGAAGGCAATAAAAAATGAGAAAAAAAAACAATGGAAATGCAAAAAATGACGAGAGCTGGAATTTGCCTACTGCGATATCGCTATGGCTCGATCATCGCGCAACGAACCGATGAAAATCTTGACGGAGTGACAACAACATTTTTGCTGCGGTAGCTAAACATTTTTTGTGCCAGCTGAACATTTTGCTGCAACAGCCAAAAATGGTTAATACAGCAATGAACATTTTCTGTGGTAGCTAAACATTTTGCTGCAACAGCAAAAAATTGTTAATGCGGCAATGAAAATTTGCTGCGGTAGCTAAACATTTTGCTGCAACAGCAAAAAAATTGTTAATTCAGCAATCGATTTGTCGTTACTCCCTGATTATTTGTCATCGTGCGAGCGATCCATGAGATGAATCTCGATATGTCCGCGCGGGATGCTCTCCCTCTCATCACAAGCATGTAAAATGTCCACGAGGGGTGGCGAGCAAGTAAGTCGACACCACATGGCACGTGAAAGCCAAACGCAAAAACGGTAAAAAAAAACACAACGCACGCCTCGATGTGCGTCAGCTTCGAGCGCTCGCAGTCCTCGTTGATATTTTCTCGCGTCCTCGCGTGACTTTTTCGCGAGCTTATTAGTCGAACAAGAAGCGCGCGAGAAGGGCGATTGGAGCGCGGCGCGCAGGGTAATCACAAACGTATATCCCGCCGCCGAGATGGCCGGGTTGGAAGGCGAAGAAAAATAGAGATGCGAAAAAGTATGACGAGAGCTGGAATTTGCCTACTGCGATATCGCGAGCGGCCGATCGTCGCGCAACGAGCGATCCGCGAGATGAATCTCGACGTGGCCGCGCGCGGGACGCTCTCCCTCTCATCACGAGCGCGTAATGGGTGCACGAGGGGTGGCGAGCCGAGGAAGTCGAACCCGAGCGGCGCGGGGGAAGCCAAATGATCGGTGCGGCTATGCGGCCAGCCGTGCGTTGCACCGTATCGCACACGCATTACAAAGTGATGCGCGCGGCCCGCGACTCGCGGGCCTTTACGTCTCTGTGGTAATTCGCGGTGCCTCGCGGTCCCGGGGCTCGCACTGATGTCCCCCGCCCGCGCGGGTCCTGCTGCCCCCTCGAGGATGCTCGCGCACTCGGTGACTGGATTATGGAGTTTCCACCGCGGAATTACGACGAGCACGAGGAGAAAGAGGAGGAAGAGAGGAGAAGAAGAAGAAGAAGCGAGAGATGAGGAGGGTGGCACGAGGTAGGCACATAATGCGGTACACGTACGTACAATAATGTCCGGCAATGGTGGCCGGTGCATCGCGCTCGGTCTTGTACCCTATGGTAACGAGAGGGGGGTGAGGAGTGAGAAGGAAGGAAGAGGCCAATGTTAAGAAGGGTATGCAGGAAGGCAAAGAGGATGGGAAGAAGAAGAAGGAGAAGAAGAAAGAGGACAAGAAAAAGAAGTTGAAGAAGACGAAGAAGGAGGAGGAGGAGGAGAAGAAGAAGAAGAGGAAGAAGAAGATGAGGAGCAACTGGAAAAAGAGAGTGAGAGATTCTACGAGATGAGAGAGGCCCCGGGCCGTCACGGCGTTCTACACCCCCAACGTGTAATACGTGCGGGCGGACTCCGCACACACACAGGCGAAGCCTCCGTGTGTGCAGGTCGTGCACAGAGCCGCAGAGTCCAGGCGGTGCACACATACACCACCTATAGCCGGGTATAAACGCACACGCGCGCGTTTTACCCGCGTCCACGAAGTATCATCTCGTGCGCTCACCTCTTTTCCTCCTCTCGCTCCTCCCTCGCCTGCCGGTCCGCGGGCGCGCAACACACCTACTTATCCGTCCGACGATCCGTTAGATTCCAGGGATACCGCGAAACGCCGCAGCAGCCGCGACGCCGCAGCAGCGCGCGTACTCCGCTTATTCCTCTCTTGCTGGACGATAGAGGGGAAAGGGGGGGGGAGGAAGGGCAGGGAGGAGAGGGAATGGCGGGGGGAGAGGGGGGGGGGGAGGACGGTGATGATCGGGCACCCGCGCGCTCACGGACCGGCTCGATTTCACGTAATTGGGATGCAATTATAAAATCGCCGAGACGCTCCCGGCGCTTTTACACTCCGTTGGCTTCGAGGAAAGCAGCGAGCGCGCCGCGCCGCGCCGCGGCGTTGCTTGTGCGCGCGGCCACCACCGCGGGCGCGAAGATACGAAAGTGCCCGGTGCTAGTGCCCGGTATAACCGTGCCCGCGATGCCCCCCCGTGCCGCTTATTCCCACTCGGGATGAGAAGCGCGAGCGCGCTTCGACGCTTTCGGACGTGATACGCGAACTCCTTGGCGTGTTCGATGGTCGATGTTTATAGGGTAAACTGGCCTGTGGATTGATCTTTGCAATCTGCATTGCGAGAATTTTAATTTTTTTTTTTTTTGTTTTTGGCAGAGAATTATTTTTCGGACGACAGAAGAATATTTTTGGACCGACCTGAAAAATTGAAGAGAAATATTTTGTAAGATCACTTTAAAAGGGAAACCAGTGTTTTCGGGGGTCGAATGTGTGGCTTGAGAACAATGGTACGAGTGAAAAGTCAATATCTGAAAAGAACATTTTCGTGAAGTTTGACGATTTTCAGTCTCATGATGGATTTACGATTTCTGGCGGAATTAACGTCGAAACGAATTTTTTTTTTTCAAAATGAAGAAAAGATGGGTTGATGCCGTACGTGATTTCAGGGGTAGAATATGCGACTTGAGAACGACGGTATAGTACAAAAAAATCGCTATCTCAGAGAAAAAACATCAGGATGTTGTCCTCGAGTAAAAAGTCACAAAAAGTCGTTGGCAAAAACGTCGTAAACAGCTCGTGGATTAAAATCCCATGCGCACGTATCCCTCTCTCGGGCCTGGCATAGATAAGCCCGACGATACATATATTTCAAACGAAAAAAAAGGACACTGTTGACCGAGAGTCTTTGCGCAATCATTATATTTTTTCCCGTGTATATCGATGGATTTGTTCGAGAAACACGAGCGCGCGTTCCCCGTGCCCGAGAATAAGCGATTCCGGTGTGGCGAGCACAGGGCGGGCATTCACAAATGAAATTCCGGGACTCTCGTGTGTTTGTTTGCCGGCTCATCGTGCGGCTCGCACGCGCAACCGACGAGCCCACGAGAACGAGAGACGGAGACGCAGCGCCGATATACCCAATCGATATAGATAAGTTAGACCGATGGGTCGCAAACACAGCTGGCCCCGTTGACGGTTTTTCAGGTAGGCACAAGTCGCCCGGGGGACAGTGCGAGCCTTGTGCGGCCTTTTACGCCGCTCGCGCGCGAGTTTCTCTCTCTCTCTTTTTTCCTCGCACCGCTTCCCGACGTCTCCTTCTCTCTCCATGTGTACAATCGTGTTCCTCTCGCTCGTCACGCATCCTCGTGTCTTCCGGCTCGTTGTGTGCCCAGCTTGCCGCATTTCTGCGTATTTCCCTATCTCCCCGAGTCCCGAATCTCTCTCCCTCTCCCCCCTCCGCCCTGGTACCCGCTCGTCTCGCGGCGTCGTCTTGTTTGCTCGGATTAACCCGACTAGACGCGCTTTCTAAAAACCCGCCGAGCCCCGAGGCCGCGACGTCCCGTCCGCCTCTCGGTGCTACGGCCGCTCGGTCTTCACGCGCCCATCGCCCACGCATCTTTCACGATTTTTTCTTTTTATTCCCCCCATGAAGCGTGCAAAACGTGCAGAGCGAGCGAAGTAAAATTTAATCCTGTCGATACATATTTTTTCTCTCTTCGAAACCCACGATTTCTAATGGTCCCCCGTTTTTGTCATGTTGCAGGTACGACCTGGGGTTGCGACGGGGTAGCGAGCGAGTCATCCACCGTAGGTGAGGAGTTTCCTGCCACGGCGCGCCGAGCCGCCCGTGGTGCAGCGACGACGCGGCGTGAGGCGGGAGCGCGCGCGAGAGGAAGAAGAGGAAGAGGAAGAGGAAGAGGCGACAGACACGGCGGAGGCGACGAGGAAGCCGCGCGAGGCGGGGGCAGACGAGGGATCACTGTGCAGAGCGAGAAGGACGCAGGCGCCGTGGGTGATGTGAGGCTGGCGGCCGCCTCACGTTTGGGGTGATGCCCTCCAGTGAGCCCCATCCCCCCCAGTACCATCTTCAGCAGCATCACGGGATCATTCAGGCCTCGCTTTTGCAGCAGCAGCAGCAGCACTCGTCCTCGGCGACGAGCGCGAGCATCGGGCACCAGCATCAGCTATACCAGCAGCTGGTCGCGGCCCATCACCACCAGCAGCAACAGCAGCAGCAGCAGCAGCAAAGGCAGCAACACGAGGCAGCCAGTAGTTTTCAAAATTCCGCGTACGCGCAGCAAAAGCAAGAGATGAGCCCGGAGGAGGAGGGCGGCCGGGGTGGCGGGTCCCCTCCGGCGGCCGGGGCTGCCCTTCACCAGCCCCACCACCCCCGGACAGCGAGTCCACCCTCGGGCACCGAGCCCTGCACCCGGGACGCGATACCCACGCCAACGCCGACCGCCGACACCACGACCACCACCACCGCGACCAACAACAGCGCCACCGGCAACAGCAATCCCGGTGGCGGCGGCGGCGGCGTCGGTGGCAACGGCGGCGGCGCCGGCGGCACCACGACCCTCGTCGCGGGCACCACGACCGTGGCGCCGGGCATGACGATGCAGACCCAGGGCCCGAGCCCGAGTCCCAGCCCGACCGGCGGCGACGTCGAGAAGTTCGACGGCAAGATCGTCTACAACCCCGACGGCTCGGCCTACATTATCGAGGGCGAGAGCGAGCTGAGCGAGGACGACTCCCTGCCGGACGGCTGCATCGTCGACGGCCGGGGGGTATCCGTGCCCCACTCCCTCGTGTTTCCCCAGATCGCGAGCGCGTACTACGTCTCACGGCTCTACGCCCACCAGGCGTACCAGCAGCAACAGCAGCAGCAGCAGCAGCAGCGAACCGTCGCCCAGCAGCACAACCCCGATCTCCCGGTGATGCACAGCTACCGGGTGATCAGTTACCGGAGCGCCGAGGGCGGCAAGCAGCAGCAGCCGACGGTCGCGTCGCCGGCCCCCGGGGCACCGACCTCCGCGGCCTCGGTACCCGTCAAGCCGATCCTCATGTGCTTCATCTGCAAGCTCAGCTTCGGCTACGCGAAGAGCTTCGTCGCTCACGCCCAGGGCGAGCATCAGTTGACGCTGATGGAGGACGAGCGGCAGGTGCTGTCTCACTCGACCGCCTCGGCGATCATTCAGGCGGTGGGACGCAGCAAACAGCCCCTGGTGAGCTTTCTCGAGCCCGTCACGGGATCGTCCGCGTGCCCGCAGACGTCGCCAGTTCAGCAGGGCAGCCAGCAGGGTCAGCAGGGCCAGCGGGGCGCGATCGGCGTGGAGACGAACGAGCACGAGACCGCCACGACGACGAGCACCCCGGCGAGCACACCCGGGATACCGAGCAGCCCCTCCCAGGCGAGCCTTCAGCAGCAGCAGCAGCAGCAGCAACAGAGGCCCTCGCCGAGCACACCGACGACACCCACGTCCCACTCGAACACACCGCTGAGCTTCAACCACCAGCAGCAGTCCCAGCATCAGTGGACGGGGGGCCAGGTGAGCGCAGCCTCATGGGCCAAGGCGCCCGACGCCTCGTTGCACTACACCTCGCCACCGCCACCGCCCGCCTCCACCAAGGGCTCGCCGTCCTCGTACGCCGCGCTCACCCAGCAACCACCGAATTTCCTCACCGGCACGACGATAGGCGTCTGCCCGGAGCACATGCAGGGCCGGCCTTCGGGCGTCGAGTGCCCCAAGTGCGAGCTCATCCTCGCGAGCAGCCGGCTGGCCGGCCCGGGCGGCCCACTCGCCGGCATTCACAGTCGCAACTCCTGCAAGACCCTCAAGTGTCCCAAGTGCAACTGGCACTACAAGTACCAGGAGACCCTCGAGATACACATGAAGGAGAAGCACCCGGAGAGCGAGACCTCGTGCATCTACTGCATCGCCGGGCAGCCCCATCCGAGGTTAGCCCGGGGCGAGACCTACACCTGCGGCTACAAGCCCTACAGATGCGAGGTCTGCAACTACTCGACCACCACCAAGGGCAACCTGAGCATACACATGCAGAGCGACAAGCATCTGAACAACATGCAGGAGCTGCAGCAGGGCGGCGGCGCGACCTCCGCGGCGAGCAACGCCTCGTCGTCCCAGGACGCGCCGATGCCCACGCGGAGCCCCCATCATCAGGCGAATCACAGTCCCCACCTGACCGCCGGCCAGGCCGTCGGTCAGGGCAAGCCCAAGCCGACCTTTCGCTGCGACGTTTGCAACTACGAGACCAACGTGGCGCGCAATCTGAGGATACACATGACCAGCGAGAAGCACACGCACAACATGCTCGTGCTCCAGCAGAACGTCAAGCACATGCAGACCCTGTCGGCGCTGCAATCCCACCACCAGCAGCAGCAGCAGCATCACCATCAGCAGCAGCAGCAACAGCAGCAGCATCAGCAGCAGATCGAGCAACTGCTGCACCTCGGCGGCCTCGACAAGCCCCAGCACGCGGAGGCCGCCCTCGCGGACATGGCCTACAATCAGGCGCTGATAATCCAGATGATGACCGGCGGTCAGCTTCCCCATCAGCTGCCGCCCGAGCTCATCGGCGGCATGGCGAGCATGGGCGCGATGGGCAACCTCGCCGGCGACGTCGGCCTCAGCCCCGACAGCATGGAGCCGCCGCCCGAGCCCGCGGATCCCGATCCCTCGTGTCTCTATCACTGCTGCGTGTGCAACAACTTCGCGAGCGACTCGCTCGAGGCGCTGGGTCATCACCTGGCGGCCGATCGAACGCGCACGCGCGAGGGCGAGATTCTCGCTCTCGTGGCCGGCAACTTTGTCTGCAAGCTCTGCTCCTACAAGACCAACCTGAAGGCCAACTTCCAGCTGCACTGCAAGACCGACAAGCACTTACAGCGCCTCCAGCACGTGAACCACGTGAAGGAGGGCGGCCCGCGCAACGAGTGGAAGCTCAAGTTCCTCGCGTCGCCAACCAGCGCCGCTCAGCTGCGCTGTCACGCCTGCGACTACTACACCAACAGCGCGCACAAGCTCGCGCTTCACGCGGCCTCGCCGCGCCACGAAGCTGCGGCGCTACTGCTGCGCCATCTACTCGAGGCCAGCGCGAACACCCAGTCCACGGGCAAGCTCTACCACTGCGCCCTCTGCGGGTTTAGTGCACGGCACAGGCTGCCGTTGCTGCAGCACGTGCGCTCGCTCAGGCATCTGCAGATGGAGCAACTGCACCAGTTGCACCGCCGCAGCGGGATACAGGGCAACGAGACACCGCACACGGATATCGGCGACGTCTTTCAGGTCGTCGCCGATCCGGACGTGCCGCCGGGCAGCCAGCAGCCCAGCCCGACGACCCCGACGACACCGAACGCCGCGAGCACTAACAACGGTAAGTCCGAGTCACGCCTTTGTCTTTGGTTTTCTTCAATGTGTCCTTTCGGGTTTTTGGTGCGCGTTCGCGCATTGTTCGCCCGCGATGGTCTCTCGCGAAAAGAAAAGCGCAACTGTCGGGGATCAGGGCACGTGGCTCGTGCCTTTCTGACAATGGGACAGACCTTCCGGTCTCGGTCAATTTAATAATAATGCTAAAACAAGCTGTGAGTACACCTGCGTGTACTCACGGATATTGTGTGAGAGCATCTTTAGCCGTAACGCTTTTTGAGGACATTTTGGATAAATCAACTTTTTTCCCGTGTGACCGTAACGCATTTTGAGGACACTTTGTCCAAATTCACTTTTTTCCTCCGAGTGGCCGTAACGCTTTTTGAAGATATTTCTGTCATATTGATTTTTTCTCCGAGTGGCCTTGACGCTTTTTGAGGACATTTTGACCAAATTTAATTTTTTCCCGCATGGCCGTAACGCTTTTTGAGAACATTTTGGCTAAATTTACTTTTTTCCCCGTGTGATGTTTCCACATAAAAAAATACGCAGGCTGTTCCTCAAAATACACGGGGGACACACCTCGCGGTTAACAAATTCGCAGGCCCCGCGCTCTCCTTCATAATCGATTATACTCCCGGCAATTAGCGTCGCGATGTCGAAGCCCGTTCTCACATTGTTCGCGCCCAATCTTCCTGCGAAAAGAGGCGCAACTGTCGTGGTTCGCTGGCGCGTGCCTTTCGCCTTTCTGACAATAAGACGAACCGTCCGCTCCTGCTCATTTTAATAACGTTAAAAAAAAACCATGCTGTTCCGCAAAACTCACGGGGGACACACCTCGCGGTTAATGAATTCACTGGCCCCGCGCGCTCCTTCATAATCGATTATACTCCCGGCAATTAGCGTCGCGATTACGGTTATTTTCGCAGACCGCGTAGCACGTGACATATGGTGCGTGGCGTGTGTCCCGGGGATCACGCACAGAACCCACCCCCTCTCGCTCCATCTTGCTCTCTCCCTCGATCGACCATGCGGACCACCGCACCGAGTTCGCGTACGCGTGCAGCAATTTTTACATTCAACATCTCCTGTACTTACAACTCTTGTGTGTAGTATAATTACGAAGTGGGAGATAGCGAGAGAGAGAAAGAGAGAGAGAGAGAGAGCGAGAGAGGGAGGGAAAGGCAGAAGCACGCGCTACGCGTTTAGTTGCGCTCGCAACTGACGTGGCCGAGAATAGTCGCGCGGCTGCCGGTGCAAACTCGCGCGCGATGCGGTTTTTCGACAATGCCGCCCCTGATGCCGCTCCGGCCTTTGCATTGCGCTCCCGTTCTTTGTGCCCCAAACGGCAACAGATACCGTTCAGGTGCTTCTCTCTTTCTTTTTTTATTTTTTTCATTTATTTTTTTTATTCTCTCGCTCCCGATAGTCCACGAGGCGGACAACCGGTGAGTCATTCGGGGAGGCCGGGCAGCTCTAATTTCACAATACGCTTCCACAATTCCAATTTGATTGTTCATTTCGCGAGGGCATCTGCGGCGGGTGGTGTCCTCGGTCCCCCCGTTTCTCTTGCACACGAGTTTTTTTTTTTTTGCCGATCCCGATGCCTCGCGTCTCGGGCCGGTGGAAACTTTCTCCGCGCGCTCGCGACCAGCAGGCACGCCTGACCGTCGCGTGGGCTCATCGATTCGCTCCGGGAATATCAGAGCTGAGAACAAACGAGATACACGAAGAGCGCGCGTCACGTTCGCCGTCCAAGCGATCCCGATTTCCGGACGCGAGACAGACAGAAAGAGAGAGAGAGCGCGTTAAATCGCGGGCCTCGGTGTTTAATTTCGTTATGCCGAACTTTTCCCATTGTCACGTTGCAGAGCGGCGCGAGGAGGGCAGCAGCGACTGCGGTAGCGAGGTGAAGCAGGAGCCGGACGTGGACCAGGAGGTCGATCAGGAGCCGGACAACGACGGCGAGGACGTCGTGACGTGTCCGTACTGCACGTACCAGCCGACCTCGAGGGACGAGCTGCGGCAGCATCTCCAGGTCGCGCACACCCAGGACAGCGAGGAGAAGCTCGAGAGCGTGAAGGAGGAGCCGGTGCCGGAGTTACTGTGCCCGCTGTGTCAGGACGGCTTCAAGGAGCGTCCGGCGCTCGAGAAGCACGTGATGCAGATTCACTCGGTGAACGCCGACGGTCTGCAGAGGCTGCTGCTCCTCGTCGACCAGAGTCACTGGCTCAACAACAACCCCCGAAGCACGTCGACGCCCGCGGCAACGCCGTCGTCGCCCAGCACGACCGCCACCACCAAACAGCAGCAGCAACAGCAGCAGCAGCAGCAGCAGCAACAGCAACAACAGCAATCTCAATCCGAGAGCCAACAGCAGCCCTCGCACCACCAGGACGACGAGATGAGCGAGCGCGCGACCATCGACGAGGTCGAGGAGATCGCCCACTGCACGGTCTGCGGCCGGGTCTGCCGGTCCATCGAGGAGCTCCAGCAGCACCACCGGGAGGCCCACCCAGCCACCCGGCCGACCCTCGCGGTCAGCGAGAAGCACGTCCACAAGTACCGATGCGGCCAGTGCAGCCTCGCGTTCAAGACCCTCGACAAGCTCCAGCAGCACTCGCAGTACCACGCGATCCGCGACGCCACCAAGTGCGCCCTCTGCGGCCGCTCGTTTCGCTCGGTCCAGGCGCTCCAGCGTCATCTCGAGTCGACCCACGCGGACGTCCACGAGGAGGAGCTCGCGCAGTACAAGCAGAGCCTGCTGCACGCCCATCCGCTGCTCCAGGCGCTCACGGAGGAGGCGTTCAGGCGTCAGGGCGGCCTCGCCGCGGAGACGAACGCCGAGGACGACACGCGGGCCGACGAGGAGGAGAGCGACGCGAGCGACTCGTCGCCGCTGCACAAGGAGCAGCGCCTCCTCGAGGACTACCTCAACAGCCAGCCCGTCGCCGAGGACAGCTATCACGATCCCGGCCGCAAGTTCAAGTGTCACCGCTGCAAGGTCGCGTTCACGCGTCAGAGCTACCTCACCGGGCACAACAAGACCCTGCTGCATCGCAAGGGCGAGAAGATGTCGTATCCCATGGAGAAGTATCTCGATCCCAACAGGCCCTACAAGTGCGACGTCTGCAAGGAGAGCTTCACGCAGAAGAACATCCTGCTCGTGCACTACAACAGCGTGAGCCATCTGCACAAGCTCAAGCGGGCGATGCAGGAGCAGGGAAACAACAACACCCTGATATCCGTCGTGCCGCCGGCCAGCCCGACCGACACGCCGGACTCGCAGCAGGATCAGGACAAGAAACCCTACAAGTGCAACATCTGCAAAGTCCAGTACTCGCAGGGCAGCACCCTGGACATTCACATGCGCAGCGTGCTGCATCAGACGCGCGCGAGCAAGCTGCCGGATCTCGCGGCGAGCGGCCAGGTCGACCTGGGTCGTCCGCTGATCGAGCAGCCGCCGCCCACGAGCCCCACGAGTCCGCCCTGCGGAAACGCCACCGCCAACGCCACCACCGGCGGTGGCAACGGCAACATGCTCTCGTGCTCGCGCTGCAGCGCCCTCTTCGTCAGCCAGGAGCAGCTCGCCACGCATCAACAGCTCTACTGCATATTCAGCAATCCCCTCGCGCTCTTTCAGCAGTTGGCTGCGTCTCAGCAGATCGCCACGGCGACGCCGAACAAGACGCCGCCTCCAGTGTCGACGACGCCGGGACCTCAGCAGCTCGTACAACAGAGCAACCTGTCGCAGCCGCAGCAGCAACAGCAGCAGCAGCAGACGCAGGTCGCGCAGGACATTCTCTCGCAGCCGCGGCACAAGACCTCGCAGATGTACAAGCATCTGCTTGAGAGTTTCGGCTTCGACCTGGTGATGCAGTTCAACGAGAATCATCAGAGGCGTCAGAGGAAGGAGGAGGAGGCGGCGGCGGCGCTGCAGGCGCAACAGGAGCAGCAGAAGCAGCAGGAGCAACAGAAGCAGGCGCTCGCGGCGCAGGCGGCGCAGGAGCGCGAGGAGGAGCCCGAGGACGCGGCCGAGGAGGAGGCGATACCGGAGCTCACGCGCAGCACCTGCCAGCACTGCAACAAGGAGTTCAGCAGCGTGTGGGTGCTGAAGGCCCACTGCGAGGAGGTCCACCGGGACCTCGTGCCCCGCGAGTTTCTCGAGAAGTACGCGCAGCAGTTCAAATGCGAGTATGAGAAGAAAAGTGTGGTCGTCACGGCGGCTACGTCGTCATCCACCACGACGGCGCCGCGCAGCTCGACCCCGGCGTCCAATCAGCCGCAGGACCTGAGCCCCGATAAGGAACGACGCGATAAGGAAAAAGAGGAGAGCCCGGAGAGCGCGAAAGAGCGCGTCAGTCGCACGCCGGAGGCCACTTCGACCACACCGGCCACAACTCCGGCGCTGAGCAACACGCCAGTCTCGAGCACCGAGTCCGTAACGCCGACCGCGACGCAGGGCGGCAACCCTGCGCTCCACATGCAGCAGCAACAGCAACAGCAGCAGCAGCAGCAACAACAACAGCAGCAGCATAACCAGCAGCAGCAGCATCAACAGCAACAGCAACAACAACAGGCGCAGCAGCATCAACAGCAGCAACACGCGCAGATGACGCTCGCTCAACAAATGTCCGAGATGCAGGCGGCGCTGAACGCGATGGCGGCCACGCAGTTGCAGCAACAGCTGCAGCAGTATCCCGGCCTGATGATGGGCATGATGGGTCTACCACTGGGACTCAACGTGCCCGCCCTCGCGGCGATGAACCTTCAACCACCCCTCGTGCCGATGATGCTACCGCCGCCGCCGTACGACGGCGCCGCGACCGGATATCCGACGATAAACCCGCAGGCCGATCTACTCGCCAAGCAACATCTCGTTCTCCAGCAGCAGCAGCAAGCGGCTGCGGTGAGTCAAGCTTCATTTTTCTCGCTACATTGAATTCCATTGATTGTACTTTTAGCTCGATTTTTCTCACGTACTGGGAAATCATGTTCCGCCAGTTTTTTCTCACGCGCGTTTGTCGTTTTGGATTCCTCGGCACGAACTCACGGGGTATGTTTTGGTCTTCTTTCTGCCCGCAGGCCAACGCAGCGGCGTCGCAGAAGCGCGCGCGCACGCGGATAACCGACGAGCAGCTGAAGATCCTGCGCGCCCACTTCGACATCAACAACTCGCCGGGCGAGGAGCAGATTCTCGACATGGCCGCGCAGAGCGGCCTCCCGCCCAAGGTCATCAAGCACTGGTTCCGCAACACCCTGTTCAAGGAGCGCCAGCGTAACAAGGACAGTCCGTACAACTTCAACAACCCGCCGAGCACGACTCTCAATCTCGAGGAGTACGAGAAGACCGGCGAGGCCAAGGTGACGCCGCTCAACTCCAGCGTCTCGGGCGGCAGCTCGTCCGACGACAAGAGCCCGAACAAGCAGGCCTCGCCGCCCCCAGCGTCACTGGCAAGCGTCATCCTGCCCCAAGTGACGGAGATCAAGCAGGAGGTGCCGGAGACGTCGCACCAGCAGTCCCAGCAGCAGCTGCAGCAGCAGCAGCCGCAGGACGAGCCCCAGCATCACTCGCCGGGCAGCTCGGGCGGTCAGCACTCGCGTCCTCACTCGCCGGCGCTGAGCATGAGCTCGGTCTTCTCGGGGCTGCATCACGACATCTCGTCGCACGCGCCAACGACACCCAGCGCACCGAGCACGCCGATGCTCCCGCCGAAGATCGCGCCGCAGAATTTCGCGAGCCCGAATCCCGGCGCGACGGGAGTCGTGCCGGCCTCGATAGCCGCGTTGGCGCTCACGCCCCAGCGCTCCCTGAGCCCTGGACGCGGACCCGCCGACTACTCCTTCGGCGGCAACAGCAACGGCAGCAACTCGTCCGGCGGGAGCTCCGGCAAGCGGGCGAATCGCACGCGCTTCACCGACTACCAGATCAAGGTTCTTCAGGAATTCTTCGAGAACAACGCCTACCCCAAGGACGACGACCTCGAGTACCTCAGCAAGCTCCTCGGTCTCAGCCCCCGGGTGATCGTCGTGTGGTTTCAGAACGCCCGGCAGAAGGCCCGCAAGGTTTACGAGAACCAACCCGCGGCTGAACCCGTGACGCCCGGCGGGCGCGAGGTCGACGACGGCTCGGGCCGCTTCCAGCGCACCCCGGGCCTCAATTACCAGTGCAAAAAGTGCTTGCTCGTGTTTCAACGCTACTACGAGCTGATACGCCATCAGAAGACCCACTGCTTCAAGGAGGAGGACGCGAAGCGCAGCGCCCAGGCTCAGGCGGCGGCGGCCCAGGTCGCCGCGGTTCTCAGCTCCGAGGACAGCAACAGCAGCTCCACCACCACCACGACGACGACCAACACCGCGCAGAACAATCCCACCGCGGCTCCCGCTCTCGCCGAGCAACTGGCTCAGCAGCCGCTGACCACCCCGACGCCGCCTCACGTGCAACAGCCCAGCCTATCGCAGTCGCTGCTTCAACAGCCTCAGCAGCCGGTGGTCGCGGCGCCCCAGCAGCCCCAGAGCGAGCCCAAGGAGGGCAGCTTCCAGTGCGACACGTGCAACGTCATGTTCAGCCGCTTCGAGCTGTGGCGCGAGCATCAGCTCGTGCACATGAGGAACCCGACGCTCTTTCCACCAGCCTATCCGCCGGACTCGCCGTTCGGCATACTCCAGCAGCAGGCCTTTAACGCCAGCACGGGCGGCGTTACCCCGGACTCGCCGCATCCGCTGATCGCGATGATGCAGGATCGCAAACGCAAGTACGAGGACTTTGAAGAGGGCACGGGCAGCGACGGGCGGCCCAACAGCGAGCACAACGAGCAGCCCAAGGACAAGCGGCTCAGGACGACCATCCTTCCCGAGCAGCTCGACTATCTCTACCAGAAGTACCAGGTCGAGTCCAACCCGTCGCGCAAGATGCTCGAGACGATAGCACGCGAGGTCGGCCTCAAGAAACGCGTCGTTCAGGTGTGGTTTCAGAACACCCGGGCGCGCGAGAGGAAGGGACAGTTTCGCGCTCACAGCCAGGTCATCAACAAGCGTTGTCCCTTCTGTCCGGCCCTCTTCAAGGTCAAATCCGCCCTGGAGTCCCATCTGTCCAGCAAGCACGCCGACCAGGTAGCCCGTGGCGAGGTGAACATCGACAACATACCCGACGAGGAGCTCTCGATGGAGTCGCAACCGTCGAACCCGAGCACCCCGAACATGATGCCGCCGCTCTTTCCGCCCTTCAACACCGACATGGAGGCCTCGCTGAAGAAGTACTACGAGGAGTCGATGAAGCGATACATAAGCGAGCTCCAGGCGCACACGAGCAACGGCAAGCAGGAGACGGGGGCGGTGACGACGACGACGACGACGACGAACCAGGGCGGCACGAGCGGCGGGGCGAGCGGCGAGTCGCCTCTCGATCTCAGCAAACCCGTGGACCTCAGCCGGCCGGTGAAGCTCAGCCTCGGCGGCCTCGGGAATCTTCTCGAGGAGCAGCAACACCAGGCGTCGCAGCACTTTCGCGGCGGCAGCGACTGCGGACCGCTCACCGATCTCTCGGAGCGCAGCATGTGCGACGATGACAGCATGAGCGAGACCACCGAGTTTCTGGACGACGAGAGCGGCCCCGCGAGCCCGGCCTCGAGCACCCAGAGCTCGAGGCACGGAGGCGCCGCGAGCGGCGGCCTCGGCGGCATCGGCGGTACACCCGTGAGCAATAATCCCGGCGGGGGCGGCGGAAGCGGTGGCGGCGGCGGCGGAGCCCAGTCGGGCGGCAAGCGTTACCGCACGCAGATGTCGGCGACCCAGGTGAAAGTGATGAAGTCGCTGTTCTCGGACTACAAGACACCGACGATGGCGGAGTGCGAGATGCTCGGACGGGAGATCGGACTGCCGAAGCGCGTTGTCCAGGTGAGCAACAACAACGACGTGGGCTGATCCGCGGGTGGAAACGAGCGCCGAGGGTCGCGAGCGCACGCGGCGGCTGCCCCGAGTCCCAACCGCGTTCGCGGAAAGCGCGAGCGCGCGTTTATTGTTGTCGATGCCGCCGCCGTCGACGCGGATGGGACGAGGGGGGCCAGGCCGTGGATGCTGACGACGCGCGGCGCCCCCGCGACGAGCGAGCGAGCGACGAACGGTCCGACTAATGGAGACGAGTTGCAGGTATGGTTCCAGAACGCACGGGCCAAGGAGAAGAAGGCCCGCCTGGCGGCGGGACTGCCGGCCGAGGGGTCAGCGGTACAGCCGCACCGGGGACCAACCGGGCCCGACGAGTGCCGGCTGTGCTCGGTACGCTACTCGCCGAAGTCGCCGCTCCAGGAGCACGTCTTCTCGAGGCGGCACATCGAGTCGGTGCGCGTGGCCGTCGAGGAGGGCAGCCTCGTGCCGCCGACTCCCGGGGCGCCGATTCTCCCCAACAGCGTGACCGGCAACAGCGCGGTCGCCCAGGCGACCGGGGCGCCGAGCCAGCAGCCCGCCGGACAGAATCAGCAGCAGACGGACGAGAACATGATGTACGGCTCGCTGTTCCTTCATCCAACCGCCATGTTCCAGACGGCCCAGCAGCAGCAGCAGCAGCAGCAACAGCAACAGCAGCAGCAGCAGCAGCAGCAACAGACTCAGCACTCTAGTAGCGCCGCGTCCGGCGCGCCCACCACCACCGCCGGTGAGTGTCTCGCTGACCTCTTAGACTCGTAATGCGGCGCTGTAATACAAAGCGCTCGTGCTCTCGATCTCGCGGTTGGAGTTGGAATGAGCGGAGGGACGAAAAATTGTCGGAGAAGAAAAAAAAGTAAAAGAAATGTGTGTCCGGAGAACCCGTCGATCTTTCACGACTGTACAGTAGAGAATAGCCCGCGAGGAGGGAGAATCGACGGTAACGCGATACCGGCGCCCGGCGCTCGAACCGGCGCATGAGAATCGAGACTCGAGAGCACGAGAGTATTAGCCGGCCTCAGAGTTATCTGTGTCGTGTGCACGTACCGTTGTTCCGCGTCTCTAGGATTTGTATTACACACACATGGACACACAGACACACAGACACGCGACGCGTTGTACACCTACTTTATGTTAAATGAAGAACCCGAGGGGGGAAGCGAAACGAGGAATAAAGAAAAATGAGACTCCGGGCCCGTGTGATACTCTAGGGGGCCCCGATGCACTGTCGTATCTTATGTGTTATGTATTATCGGATAAATAGGAAATGATTATGACGAGAGACGAATGACGATTTTTTTTTTTTTTTCTAATATAGTTACGAATAATATATCCAGAGCTAGGCAATACTGAAAGTTCCTATCAGATGACTATTGTAGCGGTAAGGGAAGTTTAGGAAATGGACGAGCAATCGACGATCGCACACGGAGGTGAAAGATAGTTCGAGCCAGATTTTTTTTGTTTTTTTTTCTCTTCTCGAAGACGTTTTACAGACTGACCCGCGAAGCCTTTTTCCGACGCCCGCGTGGGTGCAGATCGCTCGAACGACGAGAAAAAAAAGAAGGCGCTTTTTGTGTCTCACCTACGACTTCGCGTTCTCTTGTATTCCTTCAACGATCGCTGCCTGAACGGAGGAGCAAGGAGAGATTTTTAAAAAGCTATGAGTTTCGCGCCGAGATCTTCTGTACAGTAAAGACTATATTAGATTTTACAATTTACCAACGCGTAATTTTATATATATACACACACATATATATTATATATAGATCTATATATATATATTTACCACGAATATATATACGAAATGTGAAAATACCGATGGCGACTTCGCCCGTCGATAGCGTAGCAGATCCCACGAAGAACGGAAAATACTATATTGCCTTTCTTTTTGTTTTAACTCGCGAGTAGAGATTTCCCCCTTTCCTCTTTCTCTCTCTCTCTCTCTTCTCTGACCCCCCTGTGCCCCCTGCGACAATCGAAACCGCGCGATGTGTAGTAGCCATTCCGAGTGTCGCCTTTCCGCCGCTCCTGTCGGACGCGAACCCCGACGCGTTTCACTGTCGCCGGATCACAACCTGTAAATAGCTCGTAGGCCTCGCTGGTTAGTTACGATCGACTTGGGGGCCCCGCCGCCACCGTCGTTGGGGCCCCCCCGATCTTCGCGAAACGTCGATTCTGATTAAGTCCCCCCCGCCGACCCCCTTTGCCCCCCTTCGCCGTCATCGTGCGCTCGGCGAAAAAAAAGAGAGAAACAACAACAACAACAAAAAACAGAAACACCCGAAAATCTTATTATTCCGCGCGTACCTGCGGAATTCGCAAATGTCGAGACGACGAGAGTGCGATGAACCATTTTCCCCGCCATTATCACGACGACGTTGATCTTAATCGCCTCTACTACTACAACTACTACTACTACGACTACTACTATAACTATTACTACCTACTGATACTACTACTACGATTAATTATTATTATTGTTTTATGCGTTAGTTATTTATGAGTTTTCATGTGATCGCCACACTCTCGGCCGCCCACGCGACCCACCCGAGACACTCGTTGTCCTCCTCCCTCTGCGCCCCCCCTTCAGCCGAAGAGTGGGAAGTCTCGAGCGGTCTCGAGGAGGCAGACGGCCGGGCGGAGGGGGAAAGAGTCTCCTTTCCTCGTACGTTATTATTTTTTTTTTTTCGTTCTTTTTTTTTCTTTCTTTTTTCTCCAAGGCTCTCCCTCTTATTTTCTTTACGTTCGCGTTCGCTTCGCGTTCTTTCGCCTCTTCGGCAATGTGGCCGCCAAGGGTGTGGCTCCGGCTTCTCGCTTTTTTCTGATACCCACGAAAAAAAAAGAACGGATACACACGATCCACGCACGACACACAACACACGAGACACACACACACGACTATCGTACAACGTGCGACATGGTAAATACACCATTACAATGTTATGTATGTCGATCCCATTACTCCTCTGTACATAGTTTATTATTATTATTATTATTATTATTATTATTATTATTATTATTATTATTATTATTATTACTATTATTATTATTATTATTTTATATGATTAATATTATATTATTTTCTTCCGTTCTAGTCTAAAATAAAGGTATACTTTAGAAAGATTATTTATTTTCGTTTGATTTTTGTTTCACCCCGAATTCCCGTAAAAAAAAAGAAAAAATCGATCCTTCCAGATCCTTAATTATTATCGCACGACGAGACTGTACCGAGCTGCATTAACGATGTAATCACGAGAACAACGGGGCAACACGGCACCCGGTGTATGTGTGTAACTATTGGAATTCCATGAAACAACAGCGAATCGCGCGTTCGCCAGGTGGCCGCGCCGATTCACGCGGAGTGCGGCGGCCGTGAATTACCGGGAGCCACGAGGCGGCGTTACAGGCGTCGTCGTCGGCCGGGAGGAAGCGAAGGACCGCGCGAACGTTAATGCGACCGAGGAGACGCCGGGCGCGCACACAACGAGTCGGTTGTTGCAATAAAAATGCGAATGACCGATTCGCCGAGCGGCCGAGAGGCCTCGACCGTCATTATGCGCGAAGACTCGGTGCGCCTCGGCGAGGCCGTTCAGGGTTTTCTCGGCTAGCGTAAATACTGCACCAGTGGGCTACTGCCGAATAATAGTTATTGGCCTGTTTCGATATTTTTTTTTTGCTTTTCGATATTTCGCTGCGCCTCGCGTTTCGTTCGGCCGGTAGCCAACCGCGCCGCGCTTACCATATTACGTATTTTCCTTCGTCCCGAGGTGCGCGGCGCAGCCTTCTTGGAAACTTCTTTAAGGGACCCCGCGTGCGTTACCAGAAAAATACGCGGTTTTCAGAGAGATCAGCGCGCTTCGAGTTAGTTTATCTTGAAAGTCGCGGAATTGTCTTGAGAGCTTCGATATTCTGCACCGATTTTTTTTTAACAATCACTGAGCGCTGAAGCGCTTTATTTGTATTTATTTTTCATGTAGTTTCTCCATGAAAAATAAATATAAACGAAAATATATCTGACATATCCAAATTTCGGATGATAGTATGACAAAAATACATTTCGAATACGTTTTGAACATATTTTGGACATATCTTAGATATATTTTTCGCTTGCGTATATTTCGATTATATCCTCAATTATATCTGAACTATCGAATTTTTCGAACAAAATCTATCTGATATATTTTGAATCTATTTTACATATTTTTAATATATTTTTCCGTATATCTGAAATATTCTATTTTTCCACGTGCGGGCTTGACGACCGTCGGATAAATTAACTCGTGGCCGTTTAAATGTGACTTAAAATGTTTTCACCGCTTCGCTTTGTATACCGTAATGACGTATTTTCCTCTGTCACGCGGAGCGTAGCCTAGACATCGTCATCGCATCGCTGGAATAACTGGGGGGAAAAAACAGCGGGACCAGGAGCCGGGAGACGCGGCTCGAGAATAACGTAGCGTGTGCGTGTGTTCGATCGGTGAAAATTGATTTAACGCGCCTCGAGTCTCCACCGAGCGTCGGCGCGATTGACGATTGGCTTCAGTTTTCGGCTGCGTTGCATTGCACTCTGTGTTTTTCTCGTCCCGACACTTTTTCTCGCGCTCGCTCGCTCGGTCGTGTATTTCGCCTTCTCAACGGTAGCTGCCATTCATTCGACTTAATTAAAAGCCTTCGGCGAGATCTGTAATTAAAAGTTTTCTTTAAGTAACAAAAAAAATTAGAACAAATTTTTAAAAGGAAAAAAACAAGTTTAATAGGAAACACAAACGAAATCAAACTCTTGGGACAAAAGAAATAAAAATTATGTTTGGGACGAACAAAAACAAACAAAATTTTAATGAAGAAAACAAAATGTTTTCTTCGAGAAAAAAAAATTAGAACACATTTTTAAAAGGAAAAAAACAAGTTTAATAGGAAACACAAATGAAATCAAACTCTCGGGAGAAAAAAATAAAAAATAATGTTCAGAACGAACAAAAACAAACAAATAAAATTTTAACAAAGAGGACAAAATGTTTAAGAGTTAATACCAAACATTTAAGACAAAAAAATATTATTCAGGATGATTAAAAAAAAAAAAAAATTTTAGATCGAATAAAAAATTAGGTCCACGAAAAAAAATAGTAGCTCAGCAACAAATAAGTAAATGACGATTGTCGATAACAGCCGACCAGCCCAACAATCATCGTAACAGAACGACGTCGCGGTAACATGTAACCTGCCACCGCGAACAGCGCGCAGCCCCTGCGGAAACATCTTCACAGCTCGCGCCCGACGACAGACGGAGCAATCATAGTCAGCGCCTGGTCATTACAATTTCGTAAAGGACACGTCGCCGCGACGCGCGGACGGTCGCATGGTGGCGCCCCGGTGGAAGCACGTTGTTACTCTCGCGCGCATCGACGGCGCGTGCGCGATTCGTGAAATTATGCAAAGTGCACGTGCAGCGAGCGATCGCACCGCGCGATGCGCGCGACATAAGGCGCGATGCCCGTGGCGTGCGCGTGCGTTTCTCTTACATTGTCGCCGCGCGCGACGCACGGGAATAGCTCAACGAGAGAGCGAAGCGAAAGAAAAAAAAAAGAAGAAAAAAAAAGACCTTGGCGAGCACGTGTCGCGTCCGTCGGTCGGTGCGCGCGAGGCTCCCGCTCGAATGCAAATGATAACTCCTCAAAGGGCTCGCGGTCTTTGTCGGCGGCGGAAAAAAGGGCGAACGCGCGTGGACGCCTCGGCCGAACGAAAATTATACGGGCGTCTGGTAGGTAGTGCAGGTATTCTTCTCTATCCGCACTCCCGTGCGTGTATAATTCCGTCGGGCGATTCGCTCT
Source organism: Pimpla rufipes (assembly GCA_963932165.1). Lineage (NCBI taxonomy): Eukaryota > Metazoa > Arthropoda > Insecta > Hymenoptera > Ichneumonidae > Pimpla > Pimpla rufipes. The sequence continues at coordinate 9,942,618 of OZ010640.1, forward strand.
CGATGACAATCGGAGCGGAGGACCTAGCGGCGATATTTATATATATATGTATATACATACGTAGGTACCTGCGGGTCGTATATACGCGACGACGTGGAGACCCTCGTCCTCTCGCCGCTCCCCAGTCGTAGTTATATCGCCACCACGAATTAGCATGGAGCCCCGGAATTTCTTTCCACGTCCCTCGCGAAAGCACTTTACTCTTTTTTTATTTGCCTCGCTTCTTCATTTATTTCATCGGCCCTACGAACACAGTTCATTCACCAATTTTTTTTTTATTTTTTTTTTTTTTGAGTCTTCTGATCCTTTGCCACGTGCGCGGTCAACGTTTGAGGTGCCCGAGCGTTTTGCCGCCGCGGGTCAATCCTCAGAATATCTCGATATATAACGAGATTTTGGGGCGAGAGAGAAAGGAGGAAGGAGGAAGGAGGCGAAAGGGACGAGTACGCGCGTACTCGCGAAAGGACCGCGACGAAAGGATTCCCGGTGCCGCTGGGTCTTTACCCGAGAACCATATGTTACCGGATCCCACGGAGGGATAGAGAGACGGAGGAGAGGGAGAGAAAGAGAGAGAGAGGGGTATTTATTTCGTGCGGATCGAGACAGGGAGAGCCGAAACGTCGAAGCTATTAATTATATCGATCTATATAGGCCGCCCGTTAGAGAGCAGCGCGCGTGTAGCGCACACACGGCGGACCACAATGCACGGAACCGATCTGCCTCCGCCCGACGAGTCGTTTTAATGGGAGTCCCTCGCGCGCGCACGTTTCACCTCTCCTTCGATTTTCCGCGGGGCCCCCCCGACCGAACGATCGGCGGCCCCCCCCCCCCCCCCGGCCGCTCGCGGGGTGAGAACCTAAAAAGAAAGCAAAAAAAAAAACGAATCACTCGCGGGGGTTAGAGCGAAACGAGAGTTGCACCGAAAATACATAAAAGCCGAGGAGCATAAATCATCGGTCGTAGCCGGCCGCGCAACGAGCCATTATGTATCTGTGTGTGACTCACGGGGCCCCGACGATCCCGAACTGGCGTTTTGTGCGATCGCCGGGGGATCGCAGACGGCGCGGGGCGAGAGGGAGAAAAAAAAATTAAAAAATGACGCTTTTCGGGCGAGGGACCGAGGGGTCCACTTATGTCACACCGCGACACAATTCTCTCTACTCGATTTTTTTTTTTTTTTTTTTCGAAGCCAACGACGAATTGTCGGGGAGTGAAAAGAAAATCGAGGTTGCCTGGGGGTTTATCGAAGGTGGACGATTAATCAGGTGACACAATTAGGAGTCTTCAGCGATCTAAAGTTAATAAAAATGGGTAATTTTCGTTAAAAAAATTCGTAGGTAACTGAGAAAAGAAAGAGATGAAGAATTTGTATTCAAGAATCTTTTTGGAGAATTTTTATTTATTTTTATTCCAAAAATAAATAGAAATGAAGAATGTTTATTTACTTCATTCGAAAAATAAATAGAGATGGAGAATTTTCATCTATTTTTATTCAAAAAATAAATAGAGACGGAGATTTTTTATTTATTTTTATTCCGAAAATGAATGGAGATGAAGAATTTTTATTCAAGCCTAAAAAATAGAAAGCCCACACTCGAAGGGTCGAGTGAAATAATCTCTTACTCGACTATCTTTTACACGATTAAAATCCGGCCTCGAGGCGAGCGCGCGGGGCTCGAGATTTTCTGTGATCGCGGTGGGTCCCCGAGGAACGCCTTTAAGCGATCCCGGGATCGATTCTCTCCCGAGTTCTGCAGCTTCTTTGCGACGCAGCGAGATAAAAGAAGAGCGATGACGAACCAAAGAAACGGGAGGCAGTGTGGAGACCCGAGGCTGCTCGAATAACCCAGTAAGAGTAGTCAAGCGTGCTGCCGGCTCTCGCGCACGGCTATTCGCTCTCCTTCTCTCTCTCTCTCTCTCTCCCTCTCTCTCTCTCTCTCTCTCTCTCTCTCGCCCTCCCGTCTCCCTTCTCCCTCCTTCTCTATCCTTCGCTCATAATTCTCATCGTCTCGAGTCTTTCTCGCGGGGCTTTCAGTCTTTCTTACTCCCTTTCGGCTCTCTCTCTCTCTCCCTCCCTTCACGGTGTTTGTCGAAGGCGCTACTGGAATCCGGTAAAAAACTGACCGTTGGCCAGCCGGCCGAGTTGCTACTGTGCTGATGCTGCTGTTGCCGCTGCCGCCGCGCATCGATCCTCCTGCTCTAATACACCGTGTGCCACCGGTGCCCACCTCTATTTTCTCCGCGCGTCGTGCGCGCACCGTGTACGCTCGGTACACACGACGAAATATACAGACGACAACTTCTCTTAACTTCGTCGGTCGCCGCGGTGCGCGCGGCAGTTTGTCTCGGTTGCGCGCGACGAGCTTGATCGCCGCGCGCGCGGCGAACAAAGTCAGTTCACCTCGTCAAACTCGATTTGTGACTTCCGCTTATCATTATCTTCGGCGCGTCGGACGGCGGAGGAACGAGGAGAAAATTAAGTGCAAATAGGAAAAAACGAAATCGAAAAAAAAAAAAAACGCGAGGAAGCAAAAAAAAAAGAAAAACACGCGCCGGAACTCCGGGGACGAAACAGTCCGAGTTTGGTTTTTGCCCACTTTGTTCCCGGCAAATGAACAATTAACGTCAGCGAGACCGGCCCTTGGGTCGTTTTCCTTGAAATCCACTTTATTCGCCCGGGATTTTACTAAGAAATGTTTCTTCAAAACAAAAATGGTGCGCCAGATATTTAAAAATAGCCATCTCTTCCAAAAAAAAATTCAATGTAGAAAAATGTCCTTGCAAAAATAATAAAACAAATGCAATATATTAGCCAAGTAATATTTATCATGAGTATATCGTCAGTGTTCGATAGATGATTCACTATAAAAAAACTTAGCATGCCAGTGACTTGGTGTGTCATTAAAAACTTGACGTGTTTCTGGCATGCCAAGTTTTTTTATTTGTCAAATTTGACTTGGCTAATATATTGCATTTGTTTTATTATTTTTGCAAGGATATTTTTTTATCATAGATTTTTTTTTGCAAGGGATGGCAACATTTTTAATACTTGGCGTACCATTTTTGTTTTGATGAAATTGTATGTACCGAAAGCATTTTCGATTTCACCGGGAATTTGCTCGATTTTCGCTGATATCCCGGAGGCTCGGACAACCGCTCGGTGTGTCCGAGCGTAAAAAATTAAAAATATCGTAATACACTCCTCTCCTCGCCCCGTCTCCTTCGCCCCTCGGACGTAATGCCGAGTACGTAATATCGAGAGCTGAGGGAAAACTTGGGCCCATTTCGGTGCGCGGAGCAGCGCAAGGTAAAGAGGTACACGTAGCCGGTTGGCACGAAGCAGCGCGAGCTCCGCGCGGGTTTGAACCCTCGGCGGATCGCGGGCGACCGCAGAGATCGCCGAGTGAATGCGTCCGCACTCGCCGCCGCCGCCGCCGCTGCTGGTTCAAGTTGTTGTCTGAATTATACTCTGATTATACTGCGGAGAGTGCAGCGCCGGCCGGCTATGATTAAACATTAAACAACGCCATTACAGCGAAGTACGCGGCGCTGGGCTCCGAGCTGCTTCTGCTCTCCGCTGCGGAGCCGCGTAAGGAGCGTCGCTGTATGTACACACAAATATATATATATATAAAATATATATATACACACACAAAGTCAAGTACATCTTTGCTGCTGCTTCTGCTGGTTCTGCTGGTGGTGGAATCCAATGCGAGGCACCGGGAGCCTCTCGGTATAAAAGAGATAGACGAAGAAACGCGATGAAGAGGAGGAAGAGTAAGAGGGGGAGGTGACCGCGGACGCTCGTGTCCTCCTACGAGGTGGATTAGCTTGTAATCCCGGGGAGGCTCGGAGCACGCGGTGCGCGAGCACCTCTCCACCTCCACCTCCACCTCCACCTCCGCACCTCCGCCTCCCCCTCGCGATCCTGATGCCTAACCAGAAACAAGAATGCCAAGAAGCGTAATTAGCTATTCGCTTTCTCTCTCTCTCTCTTTCTCCCTGCCAGCGAGCGACGTTGGCTCCGCCGCCGACTCTCGCCTCTATTTGCTTTGCTGCATTCCGTGCCGACATTCGCGAACGAGTGCACTTGTATACTTCTCTCTGCCCCCCCCCCCCCTTCCCACCTGCTCGCGAACCTCCTACCTCCCTCCTTCGTCCCTTTTCTGCTGTCTCGAGGATTAGTACGGAAAAATGCGTTTCCACTTGTCAAACGCGGGTATCATTTAAACAATTTAATTTTAAATGATTAAAATGATTAAATTTGAATTTTTAATGATGAGCGCTCTATGGAAATTGGAGGTGGGTTGGATCAAGGAAGATTTTTCGAGAGGAAATATTTTTAATAGCTATTTCACTTATCAAACGCGCTTTTTAATTACTGACGAATTTTCATTGATGAGAGGTCAGAAATCTGGGCTTGTTTGGCCAATGAAGATTTTTAATAGCGATTCGAATTGTCAAACTCGCGCCTCATTGACCTAATCACGAATTTTCATTGTCGAGTGATCGATGGAAATGGAATGTTGGTTAGATCAACGGAAGATTTTTCGGGCTGAAAGGTTTTTGATAGCGATTCGAATTTTCAAATGCGCCTCTCATTTGCTTACGAACGAATTTTCATTGACGAGTGGTGGAAAATCTGTGCTTGATGGATCAACGACGATTTTTCGATGTGATAGATTTTTAACAGCTATTCGAATTGTCAAACGTGCGGCCCACTTATTCGATTCACGAATTTCTGTGGAAATTTGTCATTAAAAGTCATTACTCGCGAAAAATCTTCATTCTACAAATTTCCATGGAAATTCGTCGAACGAAGAATGACTTTTAATGGCAATTAGAGGCGCAAGAAAAATCGCGCATCCGGATTGACGGGAGGTGAAACGCTCGAGCCGTCCTCGTCGCTCGGTCCGCGAGGGAAGCGTAACGACCCCTCGGACAGTCCTAACTCGCTTATAATAACTCCGAGTCTCGTCGGTGGTCGTCGGTGGCAGCGGTCGATCCTTCCTTCCTCGGCCGCCGTCGCCGCCGCGGTGGCAGCAGAAGCGGCAGCCACCAGCTCGGAAAGATAATGATGATCCGCAACGCGAATTATTGTCTCCGCGGCAGGTTGCCCCCGCGCATTCTATAATTATTCGCGTATAATTTACCCGCGGAATATCGCGTTGGTGGCCGAGAGCCGAGTGGCTCTTCGCTCGTGAAACGAGTGAACCGTCAGCGAGGAGGAGGAAGAGGAGGAGGGGGGGGGAGTCAGCAGCAGCAGCAGCAGCAGCGAGAGGAGATCGCACCGGTGCAAAAACCGTTGAATTCCAGAGAGGAAAGTTGGGTGTCTCGGTCTCGGTCTGCCTAGTACGTATATTATAAATAAATGAGATATGAATTTGCGGCACTCGAGAATCCGGTGTCTCGTTCTCTCCGCACTCCGCAATTATAATCCGGCAAATTTCTCTAATTCGTCGAAAGTTCGGCGTAAAATTCAGGAGGGAAGAAAAAAAAATACGGATAAACAAATGAATCGTCGCGTGGAAGTGGCAAAAAGTTGAGGAGAGGAGAGAACGAAAATTCGTGGCTGACGGAGGAGGAACGAAAAAAAAGGGGGAAAAAAATCGAGGAGGCAAAAGACAGAATAGAAATCGTTGGTAAGTTCTGGAGAGCAGGACATAACTCACTCGTCCAGACAGAAGAAAGGAATTAAAGATGGCCGTGATTGCCGTTGGATCGTGGCCAGTCGGGAAGAGGGATATTACGGTATACATAGTATAGAACACACCGCGCGTCGTTCTCTCGTCGACGCGTAACTAAGTCCTCCGCGCGAGCTTCATCGCTTCTTCGCTTCTACTTCTTCTTCTTCTTCCTCCTCCTCCTCTTCGTCGTATTTTACTGCTCGCTTGTGCTCCGCTTCGAAAGCGCGTCGAGACGCTCGTGTGGCCCAGGCGTGAGTCGCCCACGTCGAACACACCGCGCGTCGTGAGAGGGATGAGGGCTTTTCGCGTATTAGGAATTCATATCTCGGGTGGGTTTCCCGGGCTCGGTTCGGTCCTCCCTGGACGTGGAACTTTCTCAAGTGTGATCAATACGGACTCATTCTTGTGCCACCAGCGATACTCAACTCCACGACATGTGAGAAAAGTTCGAAATTAACGGGGATCGAGTAATGGTATCTTTGGATTTTGGTCGTGCGGAATTTTGATCGTGGATTGGAAAAAAAATTTGATTGGGAAAATAGTTTGAACTGGCTGGAACGAATTTTTTCTTTGAACGTAAAAGTTACGCTGGTAACGTGGAAAATATTTTTTAGATTCTCCGTAAGTTGGGGTTGATTCTAGAAAATCACAAATACGAGAGGGGAGTTTCATGATATTGCATGTCAATTCAAACGTGAATGGAAACTCGGAGATTGAGCTGAGATTTCTTTAAGTGAAATATATAGTTCGAGTGGAGGAATTTCCGCGCTCGAGAAATTTGCAACGACCCCCCGAGAGTCAGATGAGAACCGTCGTTAGGATGTTTTCGCGTAATTTCGGATCTTTCGCGAGCGCGTCTTGGCAAACTGAAATCTCCGGGGCTCTCTCGGGCGTATTGGAGGGATGAGGGACGCAGACATACATTAATAACCGCGGGATACGTATCTCGAGGAGAAAACTCACCCTCGGGGCGCCGAGGGGTCGAGGAGGTAGATACGTACCTTATATAAATGCATGACCAACGGGTGGAAGCCTCGCGTTCAGCTTGTATCAAAGGAATCCGCGCCGTGATTGGCCCTTCGCGATTGGCACATGTTACTCTCGCTTCGAATAAAAATTCAAGTCGAAGAAATATGTGCTTATTAAAAAAAACCACTGAAATTCTAACGATCACTCAACAGACAAAACTATTCTCTATATTCTTGAGGCAGTGATGGGCCCTTTGCGATTGGCACATGTTACTCTCGCTTCGAATAAAAATGCAAGTCGAAGAAATATGTGCTTATTAAAAAAAACCACTGAAATTCTAACTATCACTCGACAGACAAAACTATTATCTATTCTTCTCACAAGAGGTAGTGACACTCCCCTTCCATCCGCACAAAATTTTGAGACCTATTTTCTCCGAAAATACTCGGCAGATAGAGCCCAGATTTTGAGAGAATGTGCAGAAATATTGCAGAATTGGGCTAAGCTTCCAACTTCTCGATACTCGTAGCCGTTTGTTGAGGAGAATCGAAATATAAAAAGGTGTGAGAGAAACAGCCCTATAGGCATTCAGCATTGGACGACGAAGTTCCGAGCAAAGTATCATTTCCTCTTTAAAAAAATATGGACAATCGAAGTCAAAGGTCGGGACAATCGTGAAGCCATTCCTCTCCTGATTGGCTGTGGTTCACCCGACTCACCTGAGTCCACGCTAGTCCCAAGCGTGCGCGTTCAAATACGTGACATGCGACTAAATGCACTCAGAAATTGAGTTATCACAACTCCAAGAAAACTCCAAATGATCCCGAAACATGAATCATTATGTGTCTATTAAAATTATTTCGTCACTCCTATTACATTATATGATCTTCCCTCAATAAATAAATGGCACATCGAAAGTTGATTATATCGAAACACTGAAGCAGAAACAGAGTTACGTAGCGCACGTCTCCCGTGTTCATTAGGACACACCTAACCAATAGAGCGCGAAGTCATGTGGTATTACGAAGTCATGTTGGCATACAAACATGCAAATATCTTATTTAACCACGACAAAAGAAATGACAAATGATAAATTACTTTTAAATAAAAAATGCTTGACCCACGAGTGCAAGTCTTGCATTGAACCCACACTGAGAGAAAAATCTAGTATTGGCAACTATAAAGTGACAACCATACAGTGACAATTATTTTTTATAGGTACAGCCACTATTTTTCTAGTTATGATAACTATGACGCAGTTATCATAACTATTAATTGATTACCGTGAACTATAAAAATAATACCATGAACGAAAATTTGATGGTTGTCACTTTATAGTTACCAGAACTTACACGATTTCTCTGAGTGCAGACAAAGAAATCTACACCGTGATTAATCCTTCGCGATTGGACATCTGTGTCTCATTTTCACTCCCGAACAAAAATTAAATAACTGAAAAATACTTCGAACAAAACTCCGAGTCAATAAAATTCACAAACAAAAAACACAGCAATTCTAACTGTCGCTCAACAAAAAAAAACTATCGTCTCAAGCAAAACCTCCGCGTCTCATCCCAACTTGTCAAAAGTCGTCCCGCGGCCTCATCGAGCGGCTATATATTACCCCGGGTAATAGTTTGAGTGAAGGCTCTCAATATACCTAATGTAATGAAGAGAAAAGGCAAAAACGAGGAACAAGAAGACGGAATGAAAAAGAAAAAAAAGAAGAAAAAAGTCGGCGTCGGGTGCCGAGGCGCGGAGGACACAAGAGCGTAAGTAAAGAACAGAAGTTGAGGCGCGGAGCTCGAGTGAGAGCAGCCAGTGAGAGGCTGGTTACTGGCGAGTAAATTGCGGTGGTTGGCGGGTTCGCGGGTTTGCGGTGTATTACCGGGTCGATTATCTCGCACGGTTTTAATAGACCTAGGCTCACGGTGGGTACGGGCTGGTATATAACGTAAATATATATTGTATTAGAGAAAGGTGTGCGAGTGTTTGTGAGGGCAACACCGATTCCGCGGGACAAACACGGACGCGACGGAGTACATAATGCAGCTCGGGAGTATTTGTGTGTGTGTACGCGACGGGATCGGTGTATAATGGAGGGAGGAGAAGGACGAGCGCGAGGGATGCGAGGGAGTGTGTCGGGAGGAAAGGGTTATTACGTACCCACTACGGAGGCCCCTCTCGCCTGTAATCTCGGTAATGTCTACCGTAGTGTAGAGGCCCCGGCCGCGAAGGAGTGAGGAAAAGAGCGCTGTCCGCTGGCATGCACGATGTGCCGCGAGGGGCCAATGCTTTATGGCTCGTAGACATCGAATCCCGGCAGTTAAGGTATCGCGGCCTGAATAGCCAATAAGGATTTGGCCTGACACGCGAGAATCTCGGGAATTCGAGATTTCCGCGAGACACTGTCTTGTAAAGTACATTCGGAGGGAGGGAGAGAGAGAGAGGGCGAGAGCGGGAGAGATAGGGGGTTTCGGATCAGTCGAATTTATGGAGAATTGAATATAATCGTTGCGGCTCGATATGCAGGAGGCGAATTAAAAAAAATGAAAAATCATTTCGCGACAAAATTATGCAGTTGTTTTCTTGTATGAAAAAAAAAACGATAGCGACTCATTGGTATTCCCGACGCAATGATAATTCATCACGAGCTGCAAGGTGGTAAGAACAATAATCCTCCGCGCGGCGCCCGGCGTATACAATCGACGAAGGGCCTGATTTGGCCTGACACGCGAGAATCTCGGGAATTTGAGATTTCCGCGAGACACTGTCTTGTAAAGTACATTCGGAGCGAGGGAGAGAGAGAGAGAGAGAGAGAGGGCGAGAGCGGGAGAGATAGGGGGTTTTGGATCAGTCGAATTTATGGAGAATTGAATATAATCGTTGCGGCTCGATATGCAGGAGGCGAATTAAAAAAAATGAAAAATCATTTCGCGACAAAATTATGCAATTTTTTTCTAGTATGAAAAAAAATTTAGCGACTCATTGGTATTCTCGATGCAATGATAATTCATCACGAGATGCGCGGTGATAACAACAATAAATCTTTGCGCGGCGCCCGGCGTATAATATCGACGAAGGGCCTGATTTGGCGTGACACGCGAGAATCTCCGGAATTCGAGATTTCCGTGAGACACTGTCTTGTAAAGTACATTCGGAGGGAGGGAGAGAGACGGGGAGTCGGATCAGTTGAATTTATGGTGACTTGAATATAATATAGTTTCGACTCGATACACAGAAGGTGGATTTGAAAAATGAGAAAATAATCGAAAAATCATTTTGCGACATAATTATGCAAATTTCGTTTTCTCGCACAAAATAAATGTAAGCGACTCCGAGTGCGCATAACTCGTTGGTATTTCCAACGCAATGATAATTCATCACGTGCCGCGCGGTGATAACAATAATAATTCGCCGCGCAGCAAACGCGGCGTCCGGCGCATAAAATCGAGGAAGGGCCTGATTTGGCTTGACACGCGAGAATCTCAGGAATTCGAGATTTCCATGAGACACTGTCTTGTAAAGTACATTCGGAGAAAGACAGAGAGAAAGCGAGCGGGATAGACAGAGAGTCGGATCAGTCGAATTGATGAAGAATTGAATATAATCGATTCGGCTCGATATGCACGAATTAAAAAAATGAAAAAATCAGCGATACACAATTTCGCGACAAAATTACGCAATTTTTATTCTCGTCCAAAAAAAAAAAACAAAATTCAAGCAACCCCGAGTGCGCGTAACTCGTCGGTATTCCCGAAGCAATGATAATTCATCACGAGCCGCGCGCGCGCGCGGTGATAACAACAATAATTCGCCGCCCGCTCGCCCGGCGAATAAAATCGACGAAGGGCCGCGGGGACGAGATATGCGTGAGCAATAATTCCGCGCGCCGGAGATGCGGAATAATCAGAGCGCGCTGAGGGACGCGGGGCGGGCGAGGCGAGGCGAGCTCGCTGAGGTGGGAAGGGGTAGAGAATGGAAGGAACGACATAACGAGTGCCGGATTCGACGGATTCCTGACTGCCGCCTCCATCTCGCGAACGCGTTCGCGTATTATGCGTCTGATGGGGCGGCGGCGAAGCCGCGTGGAAAGGTCCGCGGAAAAAAGGCGCCGCGTCTCGCTCGCTCGCTCGTCGCGTCCTCCTCCTCCTCCTCCTCCTTCGCAGCGGAGGACGCGACGTCGGGGCAATCGAGAGCTAGCGTGGATTGAGGATCAAAAAGAGGACGCGATCGCTAATAATATCGGCGAATGCCTGAGAATCCGCCAAGGGTGGAGGATCGACCGATTCTTCAATCTCTCTCCTTCTCCCTTTCTCTCTTCTTCCTTCTCAAACGTATATATAGCGTCTCGCACGTTTATACTCGCTGCTCTTTCTCTCCCTTTCTCTCTCGCTCCCTCTGCCTCCCCCTCGGGCCCTACTCTCGTCTGCGTGGCGAGCCGACCGTAAATCTGCCAGCGGTCAACCGGGCAGAATACTCGAACACTCCGTGCGGGCCCCCGAGTGCTGCTGCTGCTGCTGCTGCTGCTGCTGTTGCTGCTGTTGCTGCTGTTTCCACCGCTGCCCCCTTCCCCTCTTCCTCTTCGGCCCGTCCGTCTCCGAGTACGTCCGTCCATCAGTTCCTGTGCGTAGGCTCTTCGACCCTTCTTCTCCTCTCCTCGATGTCCTTCTGCTGCTCTCCTCGCACGATCTCATTGTATGCACAATGTCGCTCCCGTCCTCCCGTCCTTCTCTCGGCCTCGGAGTAGTCGTCGTCGTCGTCTTAGTCGTCGTCGTTGATGCCGAATGCACCGCGGTTACTGCTCATAAAATATATATGTCGCTCACTCGCCGAATTCCTTCGATATATTAAAATTTCGACCGGGTCGGGTTTGTGAGCATGCGGCTGGTTTTAATGTCTGCATTTTTTAGTTTTAATTATTGATTTACTGGAAACGGAATTTTGGGATTTTTTATAGTGGGAAGGATCGGGTGGGAAATTCTGCGGAAAATTGTGGGTATAAAAATAAAATATTAATTTGGGGAGTTGAAAGGAATTAGGAGTTTTTGATTGTCAAGATTTCGGAAAGTATTGAAATGTCGCTTCCATTGACGTCCTTCCCGTCGTCGTCGTATTCGTCATCGACGTTGATGCCGAATGCACCGCAGTTGCTGCTCGTAAAATTTCTCATAACAAAACTTCGACCCGGTCGAATTTATAACCACGCAGCTGTTTTTAACGTCTGCATTTTTATTTTTAATTATTATTTTACTGAACACAGAATTATGGGATTTTGTATAGTGAAAAAGCTCGAGTTGGAAATTCTACGGAAAATTGCCGAAAATAAAAATAGAACAAATATGGGGAGTTAAAAAAAAATTTGATTTTTTGATTATCAAGATTTCGGAAAGTATTTAAATTCGACCCCGCAGTCGCACGTCAGATGAGCGCGAATGGCGGGAGGGTTACGCCCCTGAAAAACGAACTAGAGTCGCAAGCTGGACCGCGGCCATTCGCCGGGGGGAGGCTACGAAGCGAGGGGCAAATGTGTAACGTGGATTGGTTCACCGGCGCAGCGCGCACGAGTCGCGACGGCGACACTCGTCGCGCTGCATGTGCACCGCCGGGCGGGCAATGTGCATGCGCGTGCGGCTGTAGGTACCTGCGGGGCTTTACGGACTCCGCCGCAACGAGTGAGCGTCCTGCCTTCGATCAACTGTCGCATCGGAGTTGCACTCGGTCGCTGCTGCACTGTTAACATTATTTAGTATGAGCTTCCATTACAGGCGAAGGCAGCTCTTTTACATAAACTGATACTTTTTATCTAGTACAAAAGTAAGGCATAAAATTGACGTAATTTTGACCAAAAAAATTAGGATGTTAAACATACAAAAATGGAATTTTACACTCGTGTATGAAATTAAATATATTAGCTGATGAATTAAATTTGGTTTAATGGAAATTGGGAAATATTTTTAGTGGTGTATTGAATATGTATCGCAGTAGAAAAAAATGGGCACAATTAATAATAGTCGAATTTCCATTAAAGATGTACATTTTTTTTTCATCGACAATATCTCGTAATTGGAAAAAAGATATGAAATAGTGACAAAACGAGATCGAGAGATGGAGAATCGAAGATGAAGAATAGCGCACAAAAGGGTCTGAGGATCTGTCCCGATCCCATTGTCCCTGCTAGTCCTGCGTCTACACGAGGGACGAGACGGCGGAGACGAGGGAGATTCCTGAATGCTGTAACGTTCCGTAAATTCCTCTCGCGCTGCGCTTTCGAGAAATCCCCCGGCACCGTTGGCACCGCGAGACACACCTGGCCGAGTGAGAGAGAGACGCGCGCGCACCTCGGTGACGCTGACACCGCGCGCAGCATCCCCCGAAACGGAAACATAAATGACAAAAGGCCTCTGGTCGCCTCGTCGGTTCTTCGCGAGAGGAAAAAAGAAACGACAAAGAATCCAACGATTTCGAGATTTTGCCATAGTCTGTGTTTTTTTTTCTTGCGCCCCCTCCCCGCGTTCGTTCGAGAGAATGAGAGGAGCCGAGTTGAATTACGCGTCATCGTTGATGCACACAGTAACGCAGCTCCCGAGAGGCTTTTGTCGAGGAAAAATAGAGAAAGAGTTCTCGAGTTCTCGTATAAAGAGAGCGACGAAAAAGCGAAAAGGTCGCTCGTCTCGCGGGCGGGTGTCGAATGCATTTTTCTCGTTGCCTTACTCGGCGCCGCTAGACGCACGTTTTAATCTATATACCTCAATGGGCTCCGCACACGAGGGCGGATCTACCCGCACTCTCTTGGCATTATACTATATTTCACGGCGGCCGTGTGTGCACTTTATGCGCATTGATTATGCGCCAGGAAAATAAAGGCAAACGGAGGAAACGAGGTGACGAGACACACCTCCTACACGTTTCACGCATACACATCGCATACACATCGGGACTGTGAAACTCCGCTGCGGGAGAACCGTATTTGTCGATTCTCCTCAATGGTACGAATAAGGACATCTGGAATAAACATTTCTGATCGTCTATATTTTGTTTTCAAGATATGGATATTTTACCTGTACCATCGTCCTTAAGACGCATTCTTTACTCCCGAAAATACTGGGTTCAACCCTGTTTTACTTGATTTAGAAAAAAAAAAAAAAAATTACGTATTTTCGCCAGAAATTGTAAATTCGGCGCTGGACCGAAAATATCCAAAATCGACCTCACGAAAATGTTCTTTTTTAAAACATATCGACTTTTGAACCATACCATCTTTTTCAGGTCGCATTTTCTATCCCCGAAAACACTGGTTTCAAAACTAGTTTACTTGGTATTTGAAAAAAAAAAAAAAAAAAAAAAAAAACAAGAAATTGGCGTTTCTTTCCCCAGAAATTGTAGATCCGCGCGGGACCAAAAATTCCCAAAATCGACCTCACGAAAACTTTCTCTTCAAAATTCCCACTTTAACCTATACCATCGTTTTTAAGTCGCATATTCCACCCCGGAAAGCAGTGGTTACAAAACTTTTTACCTGATGTTAAAAAAAATTGGCGTTTCTTTCTCCAGAAATCATAGATCAGACTCCGGATAGAAAACTGATTTTCTGATAATGGATTTTGTGACTCATGAACTTTTTACCGGAGCATTAATTATTTCTACCAATCATTGACAAATTCCTAAAAAAAAAAGCAAACAACAAAATATTTTTTGCGCCCGAAATCGCTCGAGTTTAAATCGACACTCCGCCTGAATGTGTAATTGACAAAGACGCGAGATTAAACGTTGATTACGCGCGCGAGGCGACGAGGACGCGAGTCGAGTACCTCTCGCGTTCCGAGAGTCGCTCGTCGCTCGTTGCGGAGTCATCTCAACGGGCCGCGCGCGATCCTTCGCTACGGACGAGGAGGAAGGATCCAGTTTTTACTCGGGGGTGGACGACAGACCGTCTGGGATGAGAGAAACGAGAGGGAAAGGAGAGCGAGCGGGACGAGAGGAGCGCGACCGTGGATCGAGTCAACCGTCAGCCCCAATCTTGATGTATCTCCTCCGCGCACTCCTTTCTCTCTCTCTCTTGCTCCCTCTTTCCCCGCTGCGCGGCGTGCGGCTCGCTGCGTTGGCTTTTCATTCGGTCGCCCACCTCCCGCTCGCTCGCTCTCGTCGTGCCTCCATTTATATCGCATTACCAAAAGGCCCGGTGGGCTCCCCGAAATCCCTCGCAGAAGACGGAATCCGAGCTCTCTCGATCGTTGCCACCCTCTTGTTTCTTCACTTCCATTCTCTCGATATATACAACCGAGCATCATGCAACGCCTAATCCCGTCTCGACTCTATTGTTCGTCATCATCTCCCTCCCCCCTCCCCGCCTCCCTGCTCTCCCATCCCCCTTGGATATACATGTGCGACTTTAGATCTATTTCTTTGCATTGGGCTCTTCGGTCCCCTTGAGGGGGTCGAGTAAGCTGAATAACGACGACGCTCGGTAAAATATGTTTTTCTATTTTTTTGTCTGTTGCGCCGATCATAATTTTCGTGGATTTTTGTGAAAACAATAAGTCGCTAATTCAACTAAAGTGTTTAATTAACGGACCTTTTATTGTCCTCCATCGCCTGATGTCAGCTTTGACAAAAAAAGCATTTTTTTATTTCTTATTTTTTTGCCGAGAAGTTGCACTAATTACAATTTTTTAAAGATTTTTGTAAAAAAATTGTTTGTTAATTCAACCAAAGTGACACACACATTTTTTTACACACACACACACACACATTTTTTTTACTTGAATCAACCGAACTTTTCGTCTTTCATCTCCCGATGTCAACATTAAAAAGAAACATTTTTTTATTGTCTTTTATTTTTTACCCTGATTTTGCGCTGATCAAAATGTTCCCAAATTTTTGTGAAAACAATAAGTCGCTAATTCAACCAAAGTGGTTAATGACAATTTTTTCTTTTTTTACTCATATTAACCGAACTTTTCGTCAAGATAAAAAAAAACATTTTTTCTTTCAATTTTTCCCCTGATGTTACACTGATCAAAATATTCTGAGATTTTTTCGAAAACAATAAGTCGCTAATTCAACCAAAGTGGTTAACGATTCATTCTTTCTTTGCGCACGAATCAACCGAACTTTTTGCCGTCCGCCGATGTCGCGCGCTCGCGGGTTATACCGGAGCGTCCGCGCGACGTGTTTCCTCGTCGAAATGACTAATGATCCCCGGGTGCCAGCGCGTATTACGAGACGAGCGCGAGTCCTCGCGCGCGCTCTAACGACCGGCGGAGCAACAGCAGCTGGACTCTCAGGCGTCAGGCATGTCGTTCTCGCACTCCGGAAAACTTGATGCGAGCAAAATTGATAATTCCACCACCGGATATAAATGATTATATCAGGATTCCTCGGCGTTATTTTTTATTTTTTCCTTTTTTTCCCAACCGCAGGGGAGACAAGTACTTACCGAGTGTGTCGCCCGTCTCGATCGGCCGGCGCGCGTCGATATTTCGTTAAGTGTCTGCGCGGGAGACCGAAAAAATTCATCGGCGGGAGGCTGATCCTCATCTCTCTTTCTCTCTCTCGCTCTCGCCCCGACTCGTTGCGCTTAAACCGGTTCCGCGAAACGACGACGTAATGGTCCGGCGTCGCAGCGGCCGCCACCGACACAGTAGAAACGGCAGAAGCCACCGCCGCTTCGCCGGGATCAACTTCCCGCGAGATTCATGAATTTAAATGCATCTCGCCTTGACGCGCCGCGCCCCTCCTTAAATCGTCGTCGTCGTCGTCGTCGTCGTCGCGGTCGTCGTGGTCGTTGATGTGACTGAGGAGGATCTTCGGGGCTTCGAGTGCGACTCCGAAACTTTGGTCGAGTCTCTTTGGCTCGGCGGGACGAATTGTCGAGCCGATATAACGAGAACTCGATGAGAGGACACGTTTTAATTAAATCATTCATCAAAACAGTTGGTCGAAATATTTTGTCAAAAATAATGCATTAAACCAGTTGGTTGAAATAACGCATCAATTTGTTTTATCTAAACGGTTGGCTAAAATAATGTGTCCAAAATAATTAAAAATTAATAATTTAACAAAAATAGTTTACAAAAAACAATTTAACAAAAATAGTTTACAAAAAACAATTTAACAAAAATAATTTATAAAAATAATTTAACAAAAATAATTTATAAAAATAATTTAACAAAAATAATTTATAAAAATAATTTAACAAAAATAATTTATAAAAATAATTTAACAAAAATAATTTATAAAAATAATTTAACAAAAATAATTTATAAAAATAATTTAACAAAAATAATTTATAAAAATAATTTAACAAAAATAATTTATAAAAATAATTTAACAAAAATAATTTATAAAAATAATTTAACAAAAATAATTTATAAAAATAATTTAACAAAAATAATTGATCTAAACAGTCGTTAAAACAATTCATTCGTTGGACCAATCGAACTGTCGGTTCACTCAATGCTGTTTATCGCTTAACATTTTCAACGCCCAACTTAATTCCATCCTCGGTCCAGGCCAATCAATGAATTCCCTGCACTTCAAGCGCACGCGGTACCAGTGTAATTTAGTTCTCGAAACCTCATGAAGATTGTATTACTCGGATCCTGAAGACCAAGTAGAATAGAGAAGGGGGAGGGGGTGGAAGGTTTGGGGGGAGGGGGTGGGGGCAGAGTGTCTCGTTGAGGATAGCTCATGGCAAGACCACCAGAGCCCTCGAGACGTTGTCGAACGAGCGCGAAAGAGTACGAAAAATGTTATAATGGCAGTGAATCCCCACCTAATCACGTTGATTTACGTCGTGTTTATACTTATTTATATTTCTCGAGCGTTTAGTGCACACGCGGGGATGATCTATGAGTCGCATTAACTTGGAGTCTTGTTAAACGGTGCCTCGGGGCGAGCCCGCCGATATACGAGGAGAAAAGAGCGAGGGAGAAAGCGCTGGGCCTTCAGCATCGAGTGGCGCATCGATGCTCCGCGTTTAGTATACCCGACTCGTATAGAGGCGTGCGAGGCACCTCGCGCTGATGGCCTTTCCGGTCCTCTCGCGAACGAGCCGCGCTATCACCCCCGCCTGTTCCCCGTGCGTTCGCCCTTAAGGCGAATACCCCGAGACACACTTCTCGCTCTCGCACCGGTGACCCGACCCTTCATAAACTAGTTCTCAACTGCGCTGTATATTAGGCCCCGCGCATATAGACGTAGGCGGGTGTATTCGTCGTTAAAATGCAGGCGCGGGACGGGGTGGAAGAATGTTGCGGCTAACAGAGTCCGACGTAACCGAGGTGGATTCGCGGGGGTAGGAGTAAATAAAGTGAAGACAACGAATGCAAGAAAATTTGTTATGAGACAAAAAGAGCTCGAGGAAAAAATTAGCTGCAGGTCAGGGTTTAAAAAAGTTGCTGTAAAACAAAAAGAGCCAGAGAGAAAAATGTGCAGCGTGACAGAGTTGAAGAAATTTGCTGTGAGAGAAAAAGAGTTTGAGGGAAAAATTAGCTACACGTCAGAGTTAAGAAAATTTGCTGTGAAACGAAAAGAGCCAGAGGGAAATATCAGCTTCGGGACAGAGAGAAAGAAATTTGCAGAGTCAAAGAAAAAGAGCCAGAGGAAAAAATGGTTACCAGTGAGAGGAGCCTGCATAATCGATTATTGATTTCCCTTGATTAATTCATGGATGACAAAAATATGGAACGATGCTTCTCGTGAAAATCATATGAGTCTCTCGTGTCTCGCGAGCTATTCGAGCCGGACGAGTTCAGACGACGACGACGACGACGACAACGATTTCCGAGCAGACGATTCCGATACCCAGAAGCGGAGGCAGAAGAAAAGGTGAGAGGTAAGCGATGCACACGAGGGGGAGAGGAGAGACTCCAAGCTGTCTGGCTCCTTCGCGTTCCCGGACTCTCGAGCCTCGGCCCCCCTCGTCCCTCTCTCTCTCCCTCCCGCTCTGGAGGCTCCGCCGGGGCTCCGGCTTCGCTTTCGCCTTCGCGCGCCGCGTTGCCCCCCGCTTGGCAAGGGTTATTGCCGCTCCTGAGGTTTTTTTTCCCCGCCGTTCCCGGCAGCCCGTTCTGCCCCTCCTCCCACTCGCGGCCGATATCTCGAAACTCTGCGGCTCTGGCAGTCAGCCCTCTGCGTGCCGAAAGCTTCTAGAAAGAAAAACAACGGGGGAAGAAAAAAAGAGCGACGCACAAAGATGCGGAGAACCAGAGAGACCAATCGAGCAATCGACGAGACACAAGCCAAGAGGGAGAAGTAAAAACCAGAGCGACCGACTAGTTCGCGACGTGTGGATCGACTAGTTCGTGCCATTTCTGGTCTGGACTGCAGTTGCGACGCCTGCGAATTTGTTCTCCAACGACATCCGCGTCAGTGTCAAAGGTTTCGCCTCACGAATAAAATGTGAACCAACTTTTGTCACTTCGCTCACCAATTTCCTCGGTGTAAATAGTGGTCACTATCAGCTGATATCACTGATATCAGGTGCCAAGTCATTCGACTGCATTGCAGGAAAATTACAGAAAACCTTCGTCGACACTCGCCGCAATTTCCAGCGCTGTTGGTTCTTTTTGACCGTTTTCAATACAAGGTCCGCTCGTAACTACCAATCGGGCTCAACGTCTGACGCCATTCAAAGGCTTTTACATACAAAAGCCGAGAATACTTGTCCACAGGAATCCACGGACCGGTCGCCCCCTCTCTGCGCCACGGTTAAGATTGTCGTGTAGCAGGATTGTCGGGCATCGGGGGCGATAGCCGATGTCTTCATCTGTTGGCGGATCGCGGCCGATAAGCGTCGAAAGCGAGTTTGCGACTCGAGCGACTCTCCGGGTTATCGCGGAAACGACGTTCGCCTATACATACAGGTATGCCGTACGCATCGAGGCCGCAAAACCGAGCCGCACGGTCGCTGCATCCCCGGAGTGTCCGAAAGTCCCGGCGATATCCGGTCCGAAGACGCGCGGCTTCTGCCCCGGTGGTATAACTCGATTAAGGGCGCGCGGACGGTGAGGGCGGCTGCTGCGGGCCTCTGCTGTTTTGTCGCCGCCTCCCGCGAGTTTGCAACGTGACAACGAGAGGAGAAATATAATGACGTAGCGTCCGGACGATACAGCGATAGGCAGAGGGGCGGGGGAGGGAAAGCGTCGTGTATTTCGTGCCCTGCGGCGATCGACCCCTAAGGGTCGAATTTAAAGTTGTAAGTTTGAACCCACGTTTCAACTTTTTTTTAAGTTCCAACTCAGGTTCCAGCTTTTAAAAAATTACCAACTCAAGTTCCAACTTTAAAAAAAAATCCAACTCAAGTTCCAACTTTTTTTAAATTCCAACTGAAGTTCAAACTTAAATTGGAACTTTAGCATATTCCCGCATAAGTTCGAACTTAAGTTGAAACTTCAGTTGGAGCTCAACAAATTTCGTACTTAAGTTGCAACTTAAAAAATAGTTGTTACTTAAGTTGGATCCAAAAAAAGTTGTTACTTAAGTTGGATAAAAAAAAAGTTGGTACTTTAGTTGGACCTGAAAAAAGTTGCTACTGAAGTTGGAACTTAAAAAAAAAGTTGGTATTTAAGCTGGAGTTTAAATTTGGGTCTGCAAATTCAACCCTAAGGCAGCGTGCAAAAGTCGTCACACAGAAAAAATGATAACTAATTATACAGCAAATCAATCAAAACCAGGCATAAACTTGAATCTATGAAAATACAAAACAACAAATTAAAAAAAATGGAATACAAAGAATGAAAGAGCGCGAGAAAGACGGGGTGCGTCGTGGCAAAGACGAGGCGCGGGAGGAGGAAGGAAGGAAGAGGAAGAGGAGGCACGAAGAGGGCGCGGCGGTTAACGCGAGAGTGAGAATCCTCGGCGACGAGCGGAGACCAGCAGTAACACATGGAAGGATAGAGTTATTTATTGTTATGGCCGCGCGCGTCTCTCGCAATGTCCTCGGGGTGTGTGGGTGTCGGTGGCTCCTTCTCCGTGGCTCTCTCCGCTCGCCTCTCGCTCTCGCCGTCTCTCCTTCGCTCCGCGACTTCTGCTTCCCTCTAACCCGGACTCCGGGGCTCCGGGGGCTTCGGTATCTACACACCGGAGATACAGATACCAGCGGGACGAAGGAGGCGCGGAGGACGAGCGCGGCCGGCTCACGAACGGCGCTGCCGCTATAACACGCCGAGAGCCGAAGCACGCCCGGACTCTCTGTCAGCCGCAGAGATTCTCCACACCTCGGCGAAGCTGCTGCTGCTCCTGCTATGCTCTCTGCGTCCGTCTGTCTCACCCTCGCCCGGGTGAAAATCAAGTTCTCTCTCTCTCTCTTTCTCAAGCGAAAAGGGGCAACGCGCGAGAGCAGCGCAGCTCGTACGTAGAGCAGAGCCGCCCACTCCTCGCACATACCCCGCTGGGTGTCCAACACCTACCTACATCGAGGAACTCGGACTCTCCGGCTCTTCGCGCGCTCGCCCGGCTCTGCCCGGCTGGCACAACTGTATTCAACGGAGAGGCAACTTTCTTTCTCTCTTGTTTTCTTTCTTTTTTTTTTTTTTTTTTTTTTTTGAGTGAGAGAGAGGGGGGGCATCGGGATATCAGAACCGGGAGAAACACATGCACCACGTGACGCCAGCATCGCCGGCCTCGCGCGCGCCTTACCAACGGCCCGCGACGCACTAAATTTATCCCTCCCGAACGACTTTATTACATTAACCCGGTCCGCGACTGCGTGTTCGCCCGCTACGGCGAGCCGCGCGCGGCGTTTAATTCGAAATTATTACTTAGAACGCGGGGCCCCCGCGGTAACCTGGGCCCCGGTGGGAGATTGAGAGAGAGGGAGAGAATGGGAAAAAAACGATATAGCGCGGCTTCCAACGCGATCCCATTGCGAGTGTTTTCTCGCGCTTCGAGCTTTACAGTCCCGGAGAAGTTGGGAGTTGGGACTCCGCAGCGTTCGAACTGTCCGCTGGTGGTGGTCGCTGATTTATCCTCCCGGTGGGTCACTTCACGTGCCGCACGAAAATAAATACAGAAGCGTCGGCTTCCCGAAGACAATAAAGACACAACGTTAGTTTATTCGTCGGAAATTCGATTTTTTTTTAAATAAAAAAATTCGTTATCGATGCGACGATTTTTTTTATTAAAAAAGAATACGTTGCGGCGTTTCGGTTATTTGCGACCCTGAGGAACCACGTGGCGGGCGTTCGCGCTGAAAATGTTTGCCCGCTCGCTCGCGATTTTCTCGCTGGTTTCTCGAGGGCCTCGACCTTTGTAGTCCAGGAAAAGAAGGAAGCTGCACTTCTTCCTTGTAACCTGAAAATAAATACAGAGGCGTCGCCTTTCCCAAAAACAATAAAGATACAATGTTAATTTATTCGTCGAAAATTCGATTTTTTTTTGGTAAAAAAATCACTGCATCGGAAACGCGGACCACTTACTGGGCGTCCGCGCTAAAAATGTTGGCCCTCTCGTTCTCGATCTCATTGCGAGTACTTTCTTGCTAGTTTCTCGCACTTCGAGCTTTGCAATCCCGGACAAAAAGAGCTCACAACATTGAGACTTGGATCTTCGCAGCGTTCGAACTATATCCACTGATGGTAGTCACCGATTTATCTTCCCAGTGGGTCACTTCCCATGCGGCACGAAAATAAATACAAAATCGTCTCCCTTCCCAAAGACAATAACGGCACAACGTCAATTTATTCATAAAAAACCAGATTCTTTTTTTTTTTTTTTTTAATTATACTATAAATACGGAATTTCGTTTACGTCCGCAAAATCACCACGTGGTGGGCGTCCGTGCTGAAAATGTTGGCCCGCTCGCTCGACGCGAGACCCTGAAGAGCGCGTTGTGCGTCGGTCCCGAGTGTGTTCGATGAAGCGCGAGGTCGAGGGGGAGAGACCGGCGACGCTCTCGCTGCTCTCTCGCTCGTGGTAATTCGTCGGTGACTTACTGCCCGGTGATCCCGCGGGATGTTTGCGAGGCCCAACGCGCCCGGGCACCGTAATGGCCGCAGAGAGGCCGCGCGAAGAGCGAGAAGCATCAGCCGCAACGGCAGCAGCAGCAGCTCGCGCCACCCCCGGTTTATTCTCCGAGCGGAATATAACCCGAGCGAGAAGTCGGCGCGAGAGGAGCGCGAGAGGAATATTTTTACGAGTCTGGACTCGCGAAGTTGGGTCTCCGGGACTCACCGACCGATCGCTCTGTCTCCCTTCCTCTCTTCCTCTCTTCCTGCCGCGACGTGCGCGCGCGGATGCTTCGACTCCTCGCGGTGTGGAGTTATAATTTACAGCCCTCTACGGGGCCCCCTTTGCGCTCTCTCCCTCTCTCTCTCTCTCTCGCTCTCTCTCTCGCTGCCGCTGCTGTTGCCGCTGCAGTTTCGCGAGACGACTGCATACCCGGTGCACCGAGCACTTCATGGACCCACGGAGTTTGCTTCGAAGCTCGCGCTTGGCTCAATAGTGTCTGTGCGTCTGTCCGTCCGCTACGTCTGTCCGTTCGTTCGTTCGTTCGCTCGTCTCTCGGTAACCTCGGTGAGTCTCTCTCTCTCTCTCTCTCACTCTCTCATCCTTCTCTCTCGCTTTCGTTTTACCCTCTCTCGCTCGTTCCACAGCTTTCGCGGTGCCAAGCTACGTGTGGGTTGTTAGTCGAGCAGTTTATGCCCTTCTCTCTCATCTCTCTGACTGCTATCTCCGTCTCCGTCCCGCGAGATCCATTCTCTCGGTCCCGAGCATTTGCTCGTTCGTTTTATATCCTCTCTCTGTTCTTCTCCCTCGCTCTCCTCTCGTTGTGTCCTGCTGCCGCTGCCGCTGCTGCTGCTGCTGCCGCTGCTGCAGCTCGCAGACTATCGTCGGAATCTTCGGGCCTCGTACTCGTGCCCCGAGTGTATCTGCCTACCCACCGGCTGTGTGTATAGGCGGAGAGGCTACTATGTAAGTGCGCGAGATTGCGCTCTCGTTGTTTCAGGACCAGCGAGAACAATGAGATAAATGCTGAGAGAAGTCGCTTGTTTCTTGTCGGTTCACCCGGGGTTTATATGTGTATATAGATATATTGGGTACGTGGGTACGCTACGCGTGAGGATCCGGAGCAGCAGCCCCCGGTGAGCAAAGGCGATCCGCGCGTCTCGAAATCTCTCAAGGCTAACGCGATAAATCTCCTACCGGCTCCGGGGGGGAGAGGGGGGAGGACGCGCGGTCGGGTGCGAGTTACAAATTAAAGAGACCGCGACGGAGACACCTTGGACGATGCATATATGGCCACAGCGTCGGCTGCTATTTTTCATGCATTTTTTTGTGTTGCTCGGTGGATTTGGAAAATCGGACAACCTAATTCTGAATTCGGGAAAATGGTATCGGGGATTCGGGTTCCCAGTCGGGATGAGAGATGACGGTTTTCAGCGATTTGAGGCTGCTTGTGAGCAGCAGTGTTCAGGGTGTTGGTTCCTCTGGTCGCCTGTCACATTGTTGCAACTATAGTCGCTGACGGCTGTTTTTTCTTGGTTCTTTTTTCCTGAGTGCAGTTCGATGGATTTGGAAAATCAGACAACCTAATTCTGCAATTAGGAAAATTTATATAGCAGCTCGCTGTCATCTGGCACGCGGGACGTCGTTGCCGTTTTAGTCAGCGATCTGAAGCTGAGTAGCGGCAGCATCTAGGGTGTTGGCTCGTCTGATCGTCCATCACATTGTTGCTATTTTTCTTGATTTTTTTGCTTCGTCCAGCTCCTTCGATTTGGAAAATCAACCATCCTAATTCTCCAAGTCGGAAAAACGATATCGCAGCTCGCTGTCATTTGGCACCCCGGACAACGTCGCCGTTTATCAGCGATTCGAGGCTAAGCAACAGCAGCATCCAAGATGTCGGCTCGTCTGATCGCCCGTCACATTGTTGCTATTTTTCTTGATTTTTTTTTGGAAACTCAGACATCCTAATTCTGCAATTCGGAAAACCGATATTGCAGCTCGCTGTCATTTGGCACCCGGGACAACGTCGCCGTTTATCAGCGATTCGAGGCTAAGCAACAGTAGCATCCAGGGTGTCGGCTCGTCTGATCGCCCGTCACATTGTTGCTATTTTTCTTGATTTTTTTGGAAACTCAGACATCCTAATTCTGCAATTCGGAAAACCGATATAGCAGCTCGCTGTCATTCGGCACCCGGAACGACGTCGCCGTCTGTCGGCGACTCAAGACTAAGCAGCGGCAGTTTCCAGGGTGTCGGCTCGTCTGGTCGCCCGTCACATTGTCGCAACTATAGGCGCTGAGTGTTGAAGCGACTGCACGGGCCGCGCGTAGCTTACAATAGCAGCGGTGAAGCAGGTAGCGTTACGCGGTGAGTCCGAGTATCCTACACTCGACTCCTCGATGTCTACACGCGTTGTATGCCGCTCAAGTTCCTCGTCGTCGTCATCGTCGTTGTCGTCGCTTCCTCCTATTCCCCGGCTTCCACTTCTACGTCATCCGCGGGCCGCGAGTGCTCAGGGGAGTCGCGAGCGAGAAGGACGAAGAAACAAAGAGTCGAAGGGGGACGCGAAGGGCGTAAAGCGAGAGAAGGAAGTCGAGGACGAGGCGAGAGCGAAAGGGAGAAGGACATTGGCGGTGGTAGCGTCGGTAACTCCGCTGGTAGATGCGTCGTAAACTTTCGCCTCCATCGGCGAGCACCTTCGCGCCTTCCACGGTTCTCCACCTCGTTCCTCCTGCCTCTCGCATCTCCCGCTCTTCGTCCTCCTCCGCTTCCTCTTCTTCTTCGTCGTCGTCGTCGTCGTCGTCGTCGTCCCACCGTTCATTCCGGTTAGTCGTTTCGCCATCTTTACCTTCCTCCGCTATCGCGCGCGTCCGACATTTGCATCCTTCCTTCGCCTCGCCTTTTGCGCTCGCGTTGCTCCTTGCAAAATTTCGCATCCACCGGGATCACAAGATCACCCCACGCAAACACCTCGAGTGCTCGGATAATCCAGTCCGCATTGGGGCGTCCTGTGTTTTTATTTCTCCTCTCCACGTCCGATTTCTCCCCCTCTCGCGCTGTCGCCGTCCCCCTCGCTCGTATCTTCGTCTCGTTCGCGCCTGGCTCGTGTATGATTCAGCCGTCGCTTCGGTTACACGCTTATGCAGATTGGCAATAGTAAACTGGGGCCCCGAGTGACTCCAGAAATAGAGGCCAGGCCCGGCGGCGGGCCGGACGCGTCCCATATAGCACGCGACTGCTGCTGCAACACAGCGACGGAAATTTCTTCGCGCCGCGCGCGGACGAGAAACACGAGTTACACGAGGGGTCCGAGTGTGTTGGTGGCTTTTTCGAGAGACGAGAATATATATTAGTCTGCGGTCACGACTATCGGGACCCGCGGGGAGAATGAGAGAAAAGCGAGAGAGTCGTTTCTCACTCTTTGGTCACCAATCCAGCTGCCGTTGCCCCACGTCCTTTTTATTATCTCCGCTCGCTATGTGTCTGCCCGACGTTTCTCTCTCACCTTCTTTTTTCACTCGCCTCCGATTCCCGACTGTCTCTGCCGCGCGAGGACCAAAGAACATTGTTCGCGTTCTGTATTTTAGTAGAACGAATGAATGAGAAATTCGAGCACTGATGATCGATCGGGAGCGACGATTTTCAAGACGCCGGATAATCGAGGGAAAACCAGTCGCGTCGATTGATCATTGCAAATGCGAGCGGGAGGGGGAGGCAAAGAGGGACGGGGGGGGGGATATGAATTCATTCCCCCCGACTGATCAATCATACGCGCCAGCGCGACGTCAATCTATTCTCCCCGTGAATCGGGGATTCCTCGAGGTAATCGAAACGAAGGAAAAAAAATAAGCCTCGTTATATATTTGAACAGCTTGTCGAAAATGTCGAGCCCGGTGGGAATACGGGAATCGCGGGGTTCGTCGGCGGGGATGAAAACTTTGATTTTTCGATTTTCGGGAAGAACAGCTTTGGGATTTATTTCCGTCCCTACAAAAAAAAACAAATATATTTATGTGTGGATAAAGAAGATTAGTAATAATTGTGTGATGTGCGTACAAAATTAGTGATATTTGGGTAATAATTTGAATCAATTCCAGTAAATCGAAAATTAATCAACCTACTTTTTACGGTGAAAACCATGAAAAGTTAAATTTCAGTAAAAATTACGGTGTATTCCAGTTTGCCAATGTATTTGGTAGTCGTTGCGAGCGGTGGCTGACTTCATATAAGTTTTAGAGAAATGAGAGGGAATTGCAAACAATTCTCGATGGTATACAAATTTGAAAAAATCAAGCATATTGAAGGTGCTGAAAAAATTGATTTTGCATAACAAATATTCCAAAATGTTATTAACAATTGATAACAAAAAAATGGTTTAACAAATCGCCCAAACACTTTTTTTCATGAAAATGATTTAATCACTCTTCTGAATACGTATGAATCTTTTCAGATTTTTAAATTCACTTTGAGTTTTGTGACTTTCCACACATTTTGATAAAAAAGAAAAAAATCAAAGTGAATTGAAAAATACTGAATTAGAACATAAAAAAATCCTATGTTTTCGTCACGTTGCGCTCCTTTCATGGGGATTCCCGTAAAATGTGCTCAGAATTGGATGAATTATGCATGTTTTTTTTTTCCGTGCACCGAAACCAAAAGCCAAGCGACAATATTACGTATTAAAGCAACGCGTGGTGAGGTTGAGCGCAAAGCAACGAGGATTCTTCGGTTCGCGAGGGCGAGCGAGGCAAATTGCGGAATTGCGATGATAATAATTAATGAACGAGCGGCCGACTCCGTCTCGGAAATGAGGCGGAGGAAAATTAACAGCTCGTCAAGAGCTCGTGTAAACACTGCGAGGGACTCGCGCGCGTTTCGCTCGTCCTCTCGCGAGGCCCCCGAGTAGAGTGCTGGGAGCACCGCGAAGGAGGGAGACGCGAGCTGCGGAGACTCTAATTGAGACGCGCCCTCGAAGATACTCATCGCGGGGTCGCTAACACCCCGTGTCAACAATCAAGTCCGGCCGGTTTAATTATGCACGCCTCTAATTACCGTCCGAGGGGTGGCCGAGGGGAACGCGGCGCCTCGCGGTCTCCGCGCGCTCGTCTCTCGCCTCCATATACACGAGTCCCATATACACGAGCGTCGCTCGTGCGTTCCGCCCGGACCGACGCTCACTGCGGATTAATACTTCAGCCTAGCCCACCTACCCACTTAACGTTTTCTCGCGTCAGCCGTCGCGGCCGCGTCCCTTAATTTGTTTAACTAATCACGCCGACGTGTTAATAATGCAGCGTTAACTACCTGACAACACACGTTTTATCACGTGTGCGTCGACTCTCGAGGCTCCCGCGCTGCGTGTCGTACGTCGCGGCTGGCAAAAACTCGGACGGCGTATTTCAATTACCATTCGCTAATTTTTCCTCGCGCCGCGAGCATAACAAATCTCTTTTTCGTGACGCAGAGATTTTTTTACGGGTGACGAAAAATCTTTTTTTTTTCCACCGTCCCAACGACAGCAAAGTCGCTGCTGCAGGAGTCGAAACGATATTTTCGCCGAGGCAATTTGCCTCATGGAAAAACGAGGCGCGGATATATTCCAAGGAGGCCCAAAACCGCGACTCTACGTGACGAATTTTGCCCCCGACGTACACGTTTATTATCAGCCGCGGCGCGTTCAGGCCGTACGCGCCACACGTGTAGAGCGCGCAATCGTGGAGATGCTTTATTTCCCGAGTCGAGCTGATGCCCCGCGAGTCGGTCAATTTCCGCGGCGCTCTCCGTACGTGGCGACTCACGTGCGCGTCGGGACCGCGAGGACGCGGCGCACATGTGCGGGACCGGCTGAGATTAGAAATAACCGGGAGAGCGCGGGGCGCGCGGAGAGTGGAAGCGATGATACACACGGTAGGAGGTGGAGGAAGATGAGAGTCGGGGGCTTCCCGACTCGCCTCGGCCGGGGAAAGAGAGCAGTTACTCCGGTATTCCGTGAAAGGACGCCGTCATTCCCCGGGTCTCCGGGAGCCGGGGGCCCCGGGATGACTGCGGGACGACGGCCGAGGAATCCGCGCGCGGGCGCAAAAACGAGGAAAATAAAAGGGCACACGAGGACGCGCCGCACGGCGGGATAACTATGTACGGCCGGGCGCGCGGTGCGACGTTCCATCCCATTTGGCCGCGCGAGACGCGGGCCGAGGGGAGATATGTACTAAGACAATCAGGTAATGCCTGCTCGGTATGCTCGTCGGCCGTGTGGCCCGCAGCCTCGGGGGTGCACTAGATGCTCTCCGTAGGCCGAGGCTCTACGGGCTCTCCGAGGCTCACTACGCCCTGTGCCCGGCGAGACACTGCCGTGCGCCATGCGAGGCCACAGCCCGGCTTGGTACACTCCTCGATATAGGTGGACGCAAACGCACGGGAGGCGCTATTTTCCGGCCCTACTTTGAATTCTTCATACGCCTGAAGAGTCGGGCGGGCGCGAGACGAAGAGTAAGGTGGTGCGGATGAGGCCTGGAATGGAAATGTGGAATTAAAATTGGGATGCGGGTTTTTTGGAGTAAATCGAAGGAGCGAGTCTTTTTTTTTAAATATCACTCGGGGTTATTGTGTAGTTTTCAATTTTCGTACACACGGGAGGCACCATTTTTCGCCCTCGGTAGTTTGAATTCTTTATAGGCCGACGACTTTGATGGAGTGGAGGGGGGGGGGGGGGGGGGGAAGGGATGACCAATAAAGCGGTGTGGATGCGGCCTGGAATGAAAATGTGGAATTAAAATTGGAACGCGGCTTTCCGGAATAAATCGAAGGACCGAGTCTTTTTTTTAAGTATCAATCGGAGTTATCGAGCAGTTTTCAATTTTCGCACACATAGGAGGCACATTTTTCGCCTTTGGTAGTTTGAATTCTTCATGCGCTGAAGAATTTGGCAAGGGGGGAAGGGGGGTGATGAAGAATAAGGCAGTGCGGATACGATCCAGAATAGAAATATGGAATTAAAATAGCGGTGAGGGTTTTTCGGAATAAATCGACGGAGCGAGTCATTTTTTTAAGTATCAATCGGAGTTATCGAGTAGTGTTCAATTTCCGCGCACATAGGAGGCACAATTTTTCGCCCTCGGTAGTTGAAAATTCAAATGCGGCTTACCGGAACAAATCGAAGGAGTGAGTCATTTTTTTAAAGTATCAATCGGAGTTATCGAGCAATTTTCAATTTCCTTGGACACACGAGGCACAATTTTCCGGGGCCCTTGGTGCTTTGAATTCTTCATACGCCAAAGACTCTGATTTCGATGAAACGAAGAATAAGCGCGGATGCGGCCTGGAATAGATATGTAAAATTAAAATTGGGACGAGAATAAATCGAACGAAAGAGTTACTTTTTCGATTGAATTTTTTTTTAGCATCTATTATGATGCTAAAATAGTTATTATCACGCCGGTATGATACTTAATTAAAATTAAATATAAAATTTACATTGAGACGAATATATTTCCGGTATAAATCGAAGAAACGAATAATTTTTTATTTTATTTTTTAAGTCTCACTCGGAGTTATCGAGTCAGTTTTCAATTTCCGTGAGTATTTGATCCTTTGGCAGGAGAAAAAAAACACGAGCAGAGCGCGGTTCGGTCGTTTTCAATAGTTGGCTATCGGACGGTATCGATTATATAGCGACGGCTACGGCAGCAGCCGGCCGAGTCCGTCGATGAGTCAGGATTTTTTTTCCTTTTCAGCGTTCGATGATGATAATTTACGTTGGGGTGGCGGCGCGACGCCATTAGCAATCGATACTTCGGATAGGCGCAGTGGCAGCACCGCGCGCTCTCGCTCACCCCCTGCGTTACATTCTTTACTAGTCGGCCGCTACACTGTAGCGGCGGGTATATAAAACTGACTGCCGCTAGTGGTGCAGCGCGTGCACGACTATTCCGCGCGTTTCGAAGGCCCGCAGCAGCGGCGAGAGCGCCGCGCGCGCGGTCGTTACACACGGGGACCCCTTGCCAACCCCCCCGTTCCCCCTCGTTCGACTATTGACGTGTAGAAAAATAAAACACGAGGGAAAGAACCAGCCGGGGAGTGATAAATGTGACTGCTTTTGCTGATAGCTCATGAGAATTGGCTGTTCTCGTTGGACGACTCGAAGCACCGGAAAAATCTCTCGGTGCACCAGACCCTTCCTTCCATTTTTTATTGTTATTGCACAGCTATATTTAAAAAAAAAAACGATTAGCTTAATCGAACAGTGAAAAAAAATCTCGGTTCTCAGACATTTGAGGACATTGAGAACATATTATTAATGCAGGTACATTAAAAAAATGATTCGCTTAATCGTACAGTGAAAAGAATACTTGGTTGTCAGGCATTTGAGGATATTGAGGACACACTATTATGGCAGCTATATTTAAAAAAAACCGCACGCTTAATCGTGCGATGAAAATAAACTCGGCTATCAGGTTTTTGAGGACACTGAGGACGTATTATTATTGTAGACATATAAAAAAAGATTAGCTTAATCGTGTAGTGAAAAAGAAAATTTGGCGGTCGGGCATTTGAGAACATTGAGGACATATTATCGCAGGTATATTAAAAAAAGGTACGCTTATTAATCGTGCAGTGAAAAAAAAACTCGGCTCTCAAGCATTTGCGAACATTGAGGACATATTATTATTGCAAGCTTATTTAAAAAAAACGGTTTGTTTAATTGTGCAGTGAAAAAAAAACTCGGCTCTCACGCATTTGAGAACATTGAGGACATATTATTATTGTAGATTTATTTAAAAAACGGTTCGTTTAATCGTGCAGTGAAAAAAACTCGGCTCTCAGACATTTGAGGACATTGAGGACGCAGGAGTCGCGGCATTGGCGGCGAACGCGATGGACCCTTCCGTCCTCGTCGCCCTCGCGAATTGCGCGGCAACCGCACCGCAAGAGCGACCGGCTAATGACATTCCCGATCAAAGGAGCCACCCTCGAGATAGCCGGGGAAATTTAAAACTGTCTGTGTCGCTGCCTTTTTCCTCGCTCTTTTTGCCCCGCTCACTCCGTCTTTTGCGCGCTTCGCGGGAGTCCGGGGGGGGGGGGGGCAGTCGTTCTCTCTGTCGCTCTATCTGCGCGGAGCTGGAGAGAAATCGAAGGCAGCACTGACGAGGGTTAATTCCGATCACGTATCCCACGTACGCGTCCATACTCCCGGCGGTTCCAACCCTCTCGTGGGACAAAATTCGCGAAAACCCTCCTCTCACTTCGCTTCCCAACCTCCTCGACACTCTTCGTCGGGAGGTGGGGAGACGGGGGGCGATCACCACTACCACCACTCCGATCCTTCCACTCGTTTTTATTTCCTTCCAACCCCCAGTGACTTAGTCTGCATCGCTAAGGACAACTTTTATATTTTTATATAAAACAAAAAATAGTCGTAGGCATCTCATTTATAGTACACGTTTGAAAAAACAATTTTCTGTTAAAAAAAACAGTCAATGAAATCACATTTTTGGGATACATTTTTAAAAATGTATTTTTAGTTAAAAAAATGTTCAAGGAAATCTCATTTTGAGCCACATTTTTATTAATTATTTTTCGTTAAAAAAGCCGTAAAGGAAATCTCAATTTTACGGAACATTAAAAAAATATTTTTTTCGTTAAAAAAATCGCCTCCGCAGAGAGGATGTTTATTTTTTAACGAAAACGCCGCTCCTTTTGCATCGTCCTTTTGCATCAATTATTACTTCGTCGGCGCTCCCGTCCCGTCCTCGTGGTCTGCATATAGCGGAACAAACGAGCTGCGGCCAATATACACGGGGAATGTCGTGGAATTCGCGTTCCGCGCATGCGAAACCAGAGGCGGAATATCTCCCGAGGACGGAGAGGAGAGTCCGGGGAAGGGGGGGGGGGGGGCGAGGGGGAGAGGAGACGGATGGACGCGAAGGGACAGATCGTCAAGCGGACGCGGGCCAAATAACTTCTCTCCCTTTCAGATATCTCGTCGCTGCGACAGAGAGAGAGACGGGGATTCGCGTTCTCGAGTTCTCTCCACTTCTTATCTTCCTCCCGGCTTTGTCCACCCTTTATCCCCGCGCGTCCTCGGAATCGGAAGCATCGAGCCTCGATGCCTCGCGATACACGCTCGTCATGCCGTATAAATAAAAATATTGCATATATACAATTATGCATGTATGTCGGGTACGCGCGCGCGGGACGATATTCTACGACGCGACTTACGCGCTGCACAAGCGCAAGTTACACAAAGTGGAATGTTCGCGGCCCGCGAGACAGAGACGAGGAGTCGAGGAGCAGCAGCAGCGGCGAACGAGCCGCGCTCGAGGTCTTTACATTTCAAATAAGTTTCGACGCTCGCCTCGACGGACGAGCATCGCGATATTTTTATATGTATATATATAGAATGCGTGTATACATAGTCGGTACCTCGCGACGTCCACCCTTATAAGTGCGACAGGAGAAAAACCGACGACTCGCGATATCTGGTTAATATCGCTGGGCTGAGAGATAAAATATAATTGCTGTAAAAATTGCAGATCTGAATTAACTTACTATGATTTTTTTTAATCAACGGAGAATCAGATAGGACCTAAACCGAGGGTACGAGATATTTGATTAATATCGCAGGGCTAAGAGATAAAATTTAATTGCTGTACAAATTGCAGACCTGAATTAACTTACTATGCATTGCTTAACCAAGAGACAATCAGATACGGCAGAAACCGACGATTCGAGATATCTGGTTAATGACACAGGGTTACGAGATAAAATATAACTGCTGTAAAAATTGCAGATCTGAATTAATTTGCTATGATTTTTTTAAATCAAGAGACAATCAGATACGGAAAAATCGACGATTCGAGATATCTGGTTAATATCACAGGATTACATGATGAAATATAATTGCTGTAAATATTGCAGATCTGAATTAACTTACTATCATTTTCATAAATCAAGAGACAATCGGATAAAATGATTAAATAATTGCTAAATAAAATTATAAAAACGACGAAACAAAATGATTAAATAACTGCTGTAAAAATTCCAGATCCGAATCAACTAACATTTTTCAAGAACGGCTTCATGTGCGATACACCTATACACGCGCAGTACGTGCGAGGGTGCATGTTTGAGTTTGATCCCCGCAAGGGTAGCGCAAGGGAAGAGAGCGTACGCGGGGGGCGTAACCCCGGGTCTCAACCCCCGGTGATGAAAAAGGCGAGAGGGGATATTTCCTGGACCACCGGTGAGATCCCGCCCACGCTTCCTCCTGCCGCGCTTCGCAACCCCTTCTAAGCGCCGCGAGGTGCGCAAGACTAACGTTCACACCCACTCCGGACGCGGCGAAACTAACACTCGGCGCGCCCGTGGCGCAATTTCTCACGTAACGCTGTATTACAATTTTCCCTCGCGGATTTAACTTCCTCCTGCGCCTCCGAGACGAAGTTACAGCCACATCGGGGTTGGCCGCACGGGGCTCGCAGACTCCAAATTTTTGTTTAATATCAAAACCCATTAAAAAAATCTGCAAAACCCATGGAGGTCCAAAGTAATTTTTAAAAAATCCATGTGAAGCAAACCCGAAAAAACAGTACAATTATATTTTCTTTGTAATTCGCACCCCCCACCCAATTTCACCACCGCCGAGTGGCGAAGCCCCCGTGGTGCAAAAATGGTGGAGAACGCGGGCGTTAGTCAACCCTCGTATGAAGTTGGAGGCGAGTCGAAACGGGGGGCGAAGGTGGAGGAGGAGGTGGGGTGGGTAGTGTGGGGGTGCAGAGACGGAATCGTTGGCGAATATTATTAAGAAGGGGACGTAGAGTGAGTGAAGTGAAGGAGGGTGTAGCGCGGGCGAGGAGGGTGCGGAAGGAGCCGGGGAGAGTTTGTGCTCCACTATAAAGATAGAGACGAGGTGAGGAGGTGGATTCGGCGAGTGGAAAGGGAAATTGACTGAGGAAACCCGAGAGCTCGGAGCATCTCAACCATCCCCCCCCCCCCCCCCCGTTCCCGTTCCCGTCTTCCCGCCTCCTTCGCCAGCTACCCCCGTATAAAGTACCCGGGCTCGGCTCGTGTGTAAACTTTTCTGAATTTCCTTAGGCAAATATTGCCCGGGCGAGCGCGGGTCGTTCGGGTGAACCCGAAGCCCTCGTGTGTGTTGGCACATTCTACCTATCTCCGTGCGACCCCCCCCCCCCGCGCACTCACACACACAAACGTCGCTCTGGCATTCACGTGTGCGCTGGGGGAGGGAGGGGGGAGCGGGAGCGGAGGGACCCTTAGGGCAAAGAAAATGAGATTTTTCTACGAGCGAGCGAGCCGGACGAGGCGAGCCAACCAGGCAGGGGAATGAATTTGAAATTAGTTTGTACCCGAGGCTCGTGCCCCGCGCTCGCTCGGCTCGCTCGGCTCGGCTCGCTCGCTCGGCTGAACCTGATCCCGAGGTCGACTATACTATTACACGCGACCCAGCCAATTCTACCGCGCGCACATATTCCGACTACACACCTGACGATATTAGACGAGGAAAAATGTCTTTACTTAAAAAAGAAAACATGATGATGACGAAGCCAGACTCGGGAACGGGTTTTACTAATTTTATTTGCCGCGATTGGCGCAATTTTTTCGCCATTTGTTTTTCCCTCAGTTGTGGGTATTTTAGCGACGCGCGATGGTGATATAATTTTTTCGCTGTATACGGCGGCTTTGTGAATTTTGCAGGAATTATATCGGGAAGTCGAGCGC
Organism: Pimpla rufipes; assembly: GCA_963932165.1. Taxonomy (NCBI): domain Eukaryota; kingdom Metazoa; phylum Arthropoda; class Insecta; order Hymenoptera; family Ichneumonidae; genus Pimpla; species Pimpla rufipes. The sequence continues at coordinate 9,977,959 of OZ010640.1, forward strand.
GGGGAGTATAAAGTTTCGACGAAGTGGCTAGATTACATTGGCGTTGGACCAGCCAATTCTACCGCGAGAACATAGCTCGACTACACACCTGACTATATTAGACGAGGAAAAATATATTTCTAAAAAATGAAAAAATTGGGAACCCAGACTTGAGAACGGATTCTACTAATTTTATTTGCCATTCTCGACGTACATTTTTTATTTCTTCCAATTTTTCAGGTACTCGCGACTCTTGACAACATTTGACTAGGAAAATAAATATTTATTTTAAAAAAATGACGAACCTAGACTTGAGACCGGATTTTACTAATTTTATTTGCCACGCTCCATGCATTTTTTTTTCTTTCTTCCCATTTGTCGAGTACTCGCGACTCTCGACGGTGATGTGGTTTTTTCGTTGTACACGTCGAATTTGTAAATTTTGCAAGAATTATATCGGGGAGTTGAGCGCGGAGAGTATAAAGTTTCGATGAACGCGCGTTTATGAGGCTGCGCGAGAATTTTCAGGAGGAAGTGGCTAGATTACGTCGGCGTTGGCGAGAAAAGTTTGGGGCGAGTGGAAAAGCCACCCCTCCCCCCATTTTTCCTCCCCGGGGTGATGCGAGCGTATCCCAAGGGTGAGAGTCGCCCGGTCTGCCATTATCGCGCGAACACTGCAGCCACTGTGAGACGCGAGTAGCGGGGATGATGCAGATGCGAACTCGCGGTAATCATCCGTGTTTCATGGTTTTTTTTTTCTTATTTTCCTGAGGGAATTTGAAAAAATCTAGCCCTTCACCATACAGTCGCCTCGGTTTTTTTACAAGTTGACATTTTTTGTGTCAAATTTCAAAACTGATCTATGAATTCTGCATGGAGAAAAAAGATTAGTAATAATTATGTGCTATAGATAAAAAAAGATACTGATATATGGTAATAATTCTAGTCATTACAGTAAACCGAGGATTATTCGCCAATATGAATGGGTATTTTACGGTGTACACCACACTTTTTACGGTGAAAGCCAAGAAAAGTTACATTTCAGTCAAAATTACGGTGTGTTCCAGTATTTTTTCTGTTCTATACATTCACAAAATAGCATTCATCACAATACATCACGAAAAAACAAATGTATTTTTGCTCTTAAAAAGTCCGGTGATATTCCAGTAATTTTTCTGTCGAATTGGAATAGGAAAAAATCCTGTGTTTTTGTCACGGAGTGCACCTCTCATAGGGATTCCAATAAAATGTACTCGGAATCGGATGAATTATCCACGTTTTTCTTTCTTTCCGTGTACAGCAAAAAGAACGCCGAATTTTTTTTTTTTTTTTTTTTTTTTTTTTTCAAAATCAAGTAAAGATGGTTTGCAACCAGCGTATTTAGGTGTACAATACGCGATTTGAGAACGACGGTGCAGGCCAAAAGCCGCTAAGAAAAAAATATCAAGAGTCACATATACCACTCGTTAACCCATAAAACCAGATTTGTCTCTCGGTGCGCCTCACGCACTCGCGTGTCCCTTCGGCCCGCGAGAGTCCGCGCTAACCAGGCCAGAGAGGCGGAGAAATTGCTGATTGAAAAGTCTCGCGGTGAAAAAAAAAAAAACATATTCCTCCCGTTAACGAACCCGGGGAGATGGGTAAAGGTCAGTTAGCTCGGGTCGTTCGGATCATTAACGACGTAGGCCGCGCGCGCGCCGCTGGGGTCGTATCGCTATGTAACACACCGCGCGTCCTATTGCCGGGGTAAAATATGTAGCATAGAAGAGCGGAGATCGCTATGACAACGGCCTCGGCAACACAACAAATCGTTTTCCCGCAGCCCGGCGTGATATGTAATTAAAATTTGATGGCCCGGGGAAGCAATAATAACAATAATAAAAACCACGGTTTTACAGTCTGTTTTATTGCGCCACTTATTTTCTCTTTCTCGCGCTTTTATTTTTATTTCTCATTTCTATCGTTTTTTATTCCTCTCTCTCTCTCTCTCTCTCTCTCTCTCTCTCTCTTTCTCTGCTCTACTCTATCGTTTTTTCACCTTTTTTCCCCGCTTCTTTCGGGCACGCGGTGTCACGTTCCTCGGCGCGTTTAGTTCACCAATTTCTCCTTTTTTTGCTCGCGCGCTCGTTCCTCGGCCCGAGCTCTGGCGTGACAATCGAAATATCGAACCTTCGTCAAGCGGCGAGAGAGTCGCGCGCGGTGTCGGTGTCGGTGCGCCAGGCCGCCGGACTAATACCGCTCGGCACGGGCTTCCTAAAACTATCTCACGCACACCTCCTGTTAGCCGTGTGCGCGTCGTTTGCTCACGAGCGCCCGGGACATACGTGCCGGCCACCACCGCCACCACCACCACCACCACCGCGCGGCAATCACCGTGCATTGAGCGGGAATATTATATTAGTGATAAGCCATTGATATTAGGCGAGGCCGAAGCGGAGATACCAGCGGCGCCGTCGCGCAATAACACGAAGGGAACATCAGAGACGCGCGCGCGCGCCTCGACTCCTCGACTCCCTGGAGATCACAATCAAGGCGAAAAATAATTTCTCCCCAACTCCGAGGTAAATGTTGTGTGTGTCGTACGGCGCGCGAGCGCACAAAATATACGCACACGCGGACGACACGTGTGTGCCTACTTTGGCCGCGACCTGGAATAATTCACGTCGCTCCTAATCGAGTTTTCCCCGCGGGCCGCCGCGCGCGGCTCGCCGTAATACGGCCCGTAATCATAATCACGACTGGTAATTGCGCGGGGTGACGGAAAAATTCCCGAGTGTCGAGGAGGAGGAATTGTTATTGACTGTAGGTGTACGAAACACTTGGTGTCGGTTTTGGGGACATTGGGAACGTTGTAACTGAATTAAGTACCTACACGGCATTATCGAAAGCAGTAACACGGGTTCCAAAGCTAAACCTGATATGCTGTCGTTCTGTAATCAGTTTTATTGAAACAATTAAATTCAGAGTTGTAAATCCCTCATTTTATAAAAATAAAATTGATGGTACGATTGGCTTTTTAATTATGTTTTTATCATAACAACTCGTAATGATTATGATATATGTGTAAACTTTTAAATATAGGCAAGAAATTTTTATTTTTCATAAAACTCGATGGTAATCGTATTGAAAAAATTTAGAAATACTGTTAATGCATTGCGAAAATAATGGAGGAATGTGCTTGTTCATTTTTCTCACAATTGCTCCGAAAATTTAATGAAAAATTCGGTTTTTCTTACGACTATTCAAAAGTTGACATATAATTTTATAACCGCTACAGGTCGTCGTTCTAAAATTGTAACTAGAAAAAAGACTGTTGCGTAAATTTTAATTCTTACAGTAAGGGGGTCTTACAACACTGAATAAATTAATTTCAAATTCATCAGTGTTATTAAAACAACAACTATTCTTCCGTGTGTAATAAAAAAAATCTCACTCTCGGAAAATTTGTAGCTTTACGTCCGGTCCAAGTTGAGCCCTGATCCGGACCTGGCGTGGCCAATATGGACCTAGCCAGGGCCTGACCAGAACCGGATTTAACGTTACAAAATTTCTACCAGGGCTAACAGTGATACCAACATTTTCAAAGATCATTACCGCCTTAAACTTGAGGTTAACAACAACGAGTGTCAGTAAATGGAGGTGCGAGACTCGGAGGAAAAAAGCGAGAAAAAAAACGCGAGAGGAAAAAAGTGAGAATGAGAGTATTCAGCGGCAGTCGAGAGCGTATTCAGCTCCTCGCGGGCCGCATGCCCCGGCGTTTCGTCACACCTCCGGCGCATCCTTTGTTTTAGCCGCTTCGCCCCGGTTTCGGGTCGCTCGCGGGGACTGTTTTTCACAGTTCGCGGGTTCCCCTCGTCCCCCGCTCGCCCCGCGCGGAGAGCCCGGCGCCTTTTTGCCCGCGCGTTTCGCCACTTAACTCCGGTAGTGTCCCGTCATCGCGAGCGCTCGCGTCTCCCGGTTCCGCCGCTGTCCTTCCTTCCTTCCTTCGCGGCCTCTGCTGCGCCGAGTTATAAGAGGTATGCGAGGACCACAGTCTCGTCTATCCACCTCTCTTTCCTCTCTGTCCCTTCGACACATTTTTCTCTGTCGCTCCCTCGTCGCCTCCACTGTACACAGAGAAAAAGGATTAGTAATAATTATGTACCGTGTATAAAAAAAATATTGATATTTGGGTAATAATTCTGTGAGATGAAATATATAAATTCTGAAAAAGATATCGTATAATGAAAATGGGAAATAACTGCCACTTTCGGAGTTTCTAACTGCAAAACCAAGCGCGTTGCATAAGTGTGTTGTTTCTCCTATCTTTTACACTGTGACGACTTTTTACACACTTACGGACGTATTACTTTCAGATGTAATTTACCCTGTAAATTATATCTGAACATGCTTGAAAGTAAATAAAAACTCATCAGAATGTAAAAGATTGGAGAGACAGCACACTTGCAAAACTCTTGGTTTTGCAGTGCATGCAGGGCTGTGACTGTCGTTTCTTTCATATAGTTTCATATAGTTTCTGTCATATAGTGTTCGAAATTCATCTGAGAGTCGGTGGCATTATCAAACCTCCTTCAATCTCCGTTGACAAATGGGTAATATGAGCCATGTCCGGAGGTTCAACGAAACCTCTAATCTTAGCGATAGCCCTTGATTGAGCCCTTTCGTACTCCAAAAAAGAGACCAGAAATCTCAACTCTTCATGAAAGAAAAATATCATTGATGTAATAAAACGTTCGATTGCGGGCTGCCAACAATAATATTTTAAAATTAACTCTGGTTATTGTTCTCATAATCCGATTTAACATTAAAGCAATAAAATATTCTTTTGACTATTTTGGAGTTATCATTACAATGTCGTATGAAATTGTTGGAATCACAAGTGAAATTCAACTGACAACGACTTGTTTTTGGCAGCCCGTAAGCGAAGGTTTTATTGAAATAATGACATTTGTCCCGTGTTTCAATTCGAGGGCATTCCAATAAGTCAAGCACTATTCGCGATATGAATGAGTATTTTCCGGTGTACACCGTTCTTTTTACGGTGAAAACAAAAAAAAAGTTATGTTTCAGTAAAAATTACGGTGTATTCCAGTGTTTTGTCTGTTCTACGTGTTGACAAAACAGCATTCACCACAGTACATCACGAAAAATCCAACGTATTTACTCCCAAAAAATCCGGTGTTATTCCAGTCATTTTTACTGTCGAATTGGAACAAAAAGATTTCCTGTATTTTTGGCACGGAGCGCAACTCTCATGGAGATTCAGGTAAAATGTATTGGATGAATTATCCAATGTGTTTTTCTTTCCGTCTACCTCGCGAACACTTCTGGCCGCGCGTCCGTCTCGGGGCGGTGAAAAACGGCGGCAGAGAAGCCGAGGGCCGAAGCGAGAAGGAGAGCGACTGCTGCTCGCAGCGAGCGAGTCTAATTCCGAGAGACAATGCGGACTCGCGAGCGCGGCGAACGCGTCGCTCGACCGATTAAACGCGACTGTCGATCCCGATGTCCCCTGTCTTCTATGTTCTATTCCAAACAAAGCGGACGACGAAGAAGAAGTAGAAGTAGAAGAAGAAGAAGCAGCCGCCGCCGCCGCCGCTGCTGCGGTTGCAATAAGAAGAGAATCGCGTTCCCTGTCGTGGGAGGCTGCTGTCGTCGTCGCTCTGGGTCTCCTTTCCTCCCACGTGGAAATTCAATTAGGAACGCCTCGCGAGCCTCTTGTCCTTGTCCTTGTAGTTTAACCCGCGCGCGGCTCGTACGTACTTCAGCTCACGCGATACATAGAGGATACCTGTACCTATCCTCGCGCTACGCGGTTGCGGCGATCCACAATAACCCCCTCCCCTTGCCCCGTTGCCCCCCTGCGCGTATATATTACACCGCGTTGCAAATCGATTGACACGAGCTCCCCGACCCACGGAAGCTTCTCAAGATGTTCAACGTCCGCTCTCGTCGATTAAGTGAATTAAAATATCCGGCTGACTGTCCCGTGTGGTGGCGCATCGATCGCGACTCGCGACTCGTGAGAATCGCGCGCGTGATGATAACGAGAAGATTCGATGCGACAGCCGCGTCCCCAATTCGCAATCCCCGCGAAAGGTCCGGGAAATGTGCCGCGCAACAGTTGTGATTTTATTGTCCGGGAATTTTTTAATTATGTCGATTAATTAAATATATCACTGCTTGGGATTTTTTATTCAAATCGAATTTTTTTATTATGCCAGTCAATTAAATATACAACTGCCTGGCATTTTTTATACGAAATGAATTTTTTGTTCAATTTTCTGATTTGCCACCGCTTTGAATTTTTTAATTCAAAGCTTTTAATCCACTGCTTTGAATTTTTTAATACAAAATTTTTAATCCACAGATTTGAATTTTTTAATTTAAAGTTTTTAATTCACTGCTTTGAATTTTTTATTTCAAAGCTTTTAATCCACTGCTTTGAATATTACTGAGGCAATATTATTGATAATTTTTTATTACCCGAATTATCAAACTGAATGCCGCACGATAACACTAAGATCGGTGTCGAACCCGCGGTCATCGAGAGCTCCGTCACCGTGCCGGGAGTGTCGCTCGCACCAAGTGCAACGCGCGAGGACCACAAGCGACGCGTCGTCCTCGCAATTCTTATCTCCCGCGATCTAAGCCGCGGGGGCTTTGCCGCGGCGATAAAAGCCCGGAGACTCCGTGAGTGTAACGATCCCGCGGCAAAAAGTCAAGTTGCTCTCCGCCGGCTCTCCGACGCTTCTCCCTCCCTCTCTCTCTCTCTCTCTCACTCTCACACTCGGTGTTGGGATAAGACTAGCGCGCGCGAGCACCGAAAAGCGTTTGTGTAAAAGGGCGTCGTCGCCGTCGTCGTCCGGCCGCAACCTCACTCCCCCAATTATCCCGAAACTTTAGTCCTTCCGGCTCGGGAACCGAGAGCTCGCGGTCAATAGGACCTCGACGCCGCCGCCGGCGAATCCTCTCTGCTCTCTTTGCCGCCCGCGAGGGTGAGGCGAAGCGAGAGAGAAAGGGAGACAGATAGACACGCAGAGATTCGGCACAAAGGGAAGCGGAGTGCAGCCTCCTCCCTCCTCCCCCGCGACGCCGGGGACAAACGCTCGGAAAGCGCGAAGAACCAAGAAGACGCACTGATTAAAAATTATCACCCACCGACTACAAAAGGGCAAACCCTAGACCCTCTGGGGGCCGCGCGTTATTTCACCGCGCGCGGCTTTGCAGTCGCCACTCGTCCTCTTTTTTTTTCTTTTTTTTTTACTTTTTTTTTCGCTCTCCCGCTTCTTCGCTTTCTTCCGACGCTTTTTATTTATCTCGCCGGGCGCGGGAAGACGGAAAGCGCGAGTGTCGCCTCTTTCTCTCTCTCTCTCTCGCTCCGCGTCCTCGCGTCCTCGCGTCCTCCCTCTCGGTCCCTCCTTCGCCACGCTGGATGCGGGGACTTTATTTTTCGAACGCTCCCCGCAGCCGAGACTAAACAAGCCGCGCCGAGTTAGCGTCCCCCGGAAACTTACCAGACGAATTAAAAGTTGCTCTCCGCGCAGCCGACGGTCGCGGGGATGAGAATTGCCAGTCGGTTTTTTGCGCACCGGTGGGGCAGGCGAAATTTTTTTTGTTTTTTTTTTAGCACCGAAAAAGAGTTTTGTATTTATTTTTGTAATCAGAATTTTTTTGATGATAATAATGGTTGTTATTATTCATTATTGAGAGTTACCAGCTGATATTTTATGTACCGGCGGGGTAGGTGGATTTTTTTTTAGCGTCGAGAACGAATTTTATATTTGTTTCTGTAATCAGAATTTGTTGATAATAATAATGTATTTTATATGATTAATAATTAATATTACAGTCGTCAGGTTGAGAGTCACCAGCAGATATTTTGTGCATCGGTGTGGTGGGGGATATTTTTATTTTTTTATTTTTTTGAGCGTCGAGAACGAATCTTATATTTATTTCTCTAATCAGAATTCTCTCGATAATAATAATGGTTATTATTATTAATTATCGGGATAATATTACAGTCGCCCGGTGGGCAGCAAATGAGAGAGAACTCGGGGCTCCTCGTAACGTATGAACACCGCGCGGACCGCGGGTCTCGGTATAGGAGTTTAATTGGTGGTAATATGAATCCGCGTAATAGAAACCGCCATCGGTCTCGGGCCGGGAGGGACCGGCGCGAATAAGAGAGAGAGAGAGAGAGAGAGCGAGAGAGCGAGACGGACGCCACCTCGTATACCTGTGAAAAGAAATAAGAACGCGGGGAGTGAGAAGTGAGAGGAGAAAAACAAATCGGACCCGGCGGAAGACCCGGCAGGATCGATGTTGCCGTCGAATATTGCACCTTCATTTTTTTCACCCGGACATAAACACTTCAGCCTCGCGTCCTGAAATAAATTTTCGAGCATCAGTACGGCAATTAATTCACCTGAAAACTTGATCCAATGAATTGTGACTAATCACCAGTGTGTTAATTAAAACCCCCTTTTTTTAATCAGTGCAGGAAAAATATCGCTGTGCCAATTCCCCCCTGCATCAAATCACTCCGATCTCCCCCGTCGTCCTTGAATCAACCAATTCTATTTTTTTCTCTATTTTTTTTTTTTTTGCATAAACACTTCAACCTCAGGTTTGGAAATAAAATTTCAAGTATCTGTGAGATTATTAATCAGCCTAAAAACTTGGTCTAATGACCTAGGTGACCATCAATCGCCACTGTATTAATTAAAACCACGCTTTTTTAAATCGATGCACGAAAAATACCGGTATGCCAGTTGACTCCTGCGTCAGCTAACTCCGGTCCCCCCGCCCTCCTTCAATCAAACAATTCTAATTTTTTCTCAATTCTTTTCATATAAGCACTTCAGCCTCGTGTCTGTAAATAAAATTTCAAGTTTCAGTAAGATAATTAATCAACCTAAAAATGTGGTCTGATGACCTGTGATCAATCGCCAGTACGTTAATTGAAGCCTTGCTTTTTTAAATCGATGCAGGAAAAATACCGTTATGCCAATTGGCCCCTGCGTCAGCTAACTCCGGTCCCCCCGCCCGCCTTCAATCAACCAATTCCAATTTTTATCTCAATTTTTTTAGAGAATTAAAAACACTTCAGCCTCGTGTCTGTAAATAAAATGTCAAGTTCCAGTGAGAGAATTAAAACCTGAAAACTTAATCCAATGACTCGTGACCAATCATCAGTGTATTAATTAAAACCAATTTTTCAATTTTTTAATCAGTGGAGGAAAAACATCGGTGTGTCAACTGACCCCTGCGTCAACGAACCCCGGTCTCCCCCCTCATCCGACAGTCAGCCAATCCCAATTTTTTCTCTCTCACTGCACCGCGATCTCCTCGCAGTACGTTTTTTTCCCGGACGCTGATTACGCGTGACAGAGTGGCCGCCAGGCAAAGTCGAAAGTTCGGGGCTCTCGGAGTCGTCGTCGTCGCGCGGCGTGCGACACCCTCGGAGAGTCGCGATCGCGAAAGATAAACACGAGAAAAGCGACGAGGGCAGAGCGCGGGTTCTCTCCTCGTTTCCTCGGGTGGCGTTAGTCGGGGCTCACAGTCGATCTCTCGCGCCCCTGCAACGCGCCGCGGACCTGAAAGCCACCCCCGACGTGCGCACCCCGAGCTCGGTCTAATGTATTCACAAATCTTCGTTCTAACTCGGGAAACGCTGTTATCATTCTTCCCAGGCGCGGAGGACGGGGACGACTTTCCGAGTCTCTCTCTATGTACTATATGTATATATGTAGACCTGTATATACAGCCTCGCTGTACGAGCCTCGCAGCACACGAGAAAAAGGGAGCGGAAAAGAGCGAAAGAGAGCGAGTAGAATGTCACTATATACTCGAGAAATCCCCATTCCTCTTTTTCGCGTCCTCCTCGCGTCTCGTTCTTCCGCTTTCTCTCCCTTCCGTTCGCCGGGCTCGCGCGGACCTGGAAGCCTCTTTGCGCCTGTGCCACACGCGAGGGAGGAATTCATTTCGCGGACCGACGCACTCGTCGTCCCGACTTTATCGAGGAATAGCATTATTCCCGTGGAAAACCAGTCGAACCTTCGATTGCTTCGATTATCCCTCCTTTCTCTGCTTCTGAACGCCGTGAATTTTTCTTTTTTACATATTGCTACTCCAGAATTAATGCATTGACACTCGTGTCAACCGAGTAGGTAATGTGAGGCCCATTTCTGGTGGAACACATTAAGGGGAAAATATTTTCTAAGTTGATGATTTAATGGACCAAAGAAATGTAGACCATCGAACCTTCGATTTGTCCTGAGCATTTTTTTTTTAGTTTTGCTACTGCAGAATTAATGCATTGACACTCGTGTCAATCGAGTAGTTAATCTGAAACTAATTTCTCGCGTATAAAAATTGTATGAGGAATGTTTATTAAGGAGACGATTTGATGAACTAAAGATATGTAGCCGGTCGAATCTTCAATCTATACTGCACATTTTTTCAAAATATTGCTACTGCCAAATTAATGGATTGTCGCTTTTGCGTCGACCACATAATCTGAGTCAAATTTCCCGCAAAGAAAAATTGACATGAGAAATATTTTTTTATGTTGACGATTTAATGGACCAAAGAGATGTAGCTGGTCGAACCTTCAATTGCTTCGGTTTTCCGTCCTCTCGGCCATGAGCTTCAAGTACTAAATTCTTTGTTAAATATTGTTATTGCAGATTTAATGTATTGACATTCGTGTCAACCGAATAATCTGACAAATTTCTCGTGGAAAAAAATTGACATGGGAAATACATTTTAAGTGACTGACGATTTAATGGACCAAAGAGTGGCGCGATATTTCTTCCCCGGTCGAAGTTGTGTCGCGTATGCCGCACGTACGACATACACAACATGTTTGCGCGGTATATTCACTCGCACGACGCGCGACGCGCGAGCGAGACGGAAATAAGACGAGAGAGGACATTATTGGATTCTGAGCATTCCCGAAGTTATTAAAATTCGAAGCCAGACACGAGAGGCTCGCGCACGGAGCCGAGGGGGGAGGCGATTCGACTTCGAAGCTCGAGAGCAGCCCCGGAGGAAGCTGGAAGACACAAGTCCCGTCGAAGGAGCAAAGGAAAATCGTTCCACCCCTCGCGAAATACGACGAGGGCTGCGCGAGACGCGCTCGGTGGAATATTAAATTCGTCATGTGTGCCCTTGTTTTGAGGAAAAAAAATTCGCGTGACGACCGTGAATTCCTCGCACTCGGAGTGACCGAGCGAAGTCACCCCCGTGATCGATACAGTCGAACCTCACTATTTGCTTACATAGATTAAAATTCCTCGACGCAAAATTGCAAAAAATCGAAAAATAGTTGAAAAATTGCGTTGACGCAATTTTTCAGTCAGAATTCCCCACCGACTTTGTTACATTTTATGCAACACGATCACGATTGCCTACATGGAGAAAAGTACTCAGGGAGTAATGACAAAACATTTGCTGTACCAACAAATTTTTTGTTGTAGCAACAAAATCTGTAGCCACCACAGCAAATTTTTGCCTGCCCTAACACAACTTTTCTTGTCACTCCGTTAAAACTTTTCTCCATGCAGCGTGACGACGAAAACTGACAATTTTTGACATCACGAGAAAGAGACCGAAATCCGAAATTACATTGGATTTCAGATTCCTTAATCTGCGTAACCGCGACGAGACGCGTGTTTAGCGACGGTTACGGCGATCCATCGATCATAATCCACAATAAAGTTAATGCGATTCACGGAGACGGCGCTGCCGGGGCTGACGCACAATGCCCGGTGCTTTCCCGGGGTCCGATGGACACCGAGCCGCGCTGCGGTTTTACGGTATATCTGCGGCCAAGCGACATGGCTGCACGGTCGTTGGGCGCGTATGGACCGTCTAGGCGACTACTGATCGATGAGCGCGACTCCATCGTCGCCCGGTCTCGGTATTTTCTTCGTGTCCCGTCATAAAAATGCGGATTGATCGAGAATCTCCGTGGGGGCTTCGCGGGGGTCAACGACAGCCTGACCGCTATATGACACAAGCGATCGCAATCAACCGTTGGTTGTATAATACGAGTAAAAGTTAAAAAGGGGAAAAAAAAGAAAAATCGAGCAGCGCTCGAACGGCGACGAATCCTGATGGGATGGAACCGACCGCGACAGCGGGACGAAAAACTACCCTTGACACGCGTGCGTCACATATTGGAGGCAGAAAAGGTCCGGGATTCGTGCGCGATCGTAAATTTCGAATTACGTCGCGCGCGCGCGCGTGATCGAAGGGTTCGATCCGGCGGGACTAATTCTCACCATTCTTCGAGCCCCCTTCCCGCATGTTGGTTTTTTGCATCTGAATCGAAACGACACGGCCGTCCCGTTCGTCCCCTTTCGATTTTCTATTTTTTTTTCCGTGCCGATCGCTACCACCCCCTCCGGGTCCGATCGCGCAAATTCGATCGTAAATAAGGATCGAACTGGAACACACCCCGGTGGATCGAACCCTCCCCCTGGGGGTGGTTACGAAGGAGAGGGTTACGGCGAGACACCCGGTGTCGATATATGTCGAGGGAGGATTAATTGACGCTGCTTTGCGTTCGGCTGCAGTCTGCTCGCCGTTAGGACATTATTTTTCTTTTTTAATGCGACCCTGGACGATCGAGGGCGGACTCGATTTGGAAAAATGCTTATTCTCGTTGACGTTTCGCAAAGAGATCTTGAAAAATGGGTGCCCTGAATATTAATTGACGCTGCTTTGCGTTTAGTTGCAGTCTGCTCGCAGTTACGACATTATTTTTCTTATGCGTCTGGACAATAGAGGGTGGTTTTGATTTTTAAAAATGCTTATTCTCGTTGACGTTTCTCAAAGAGGCCTTGGAAAATGTGAGCCCTGAATATTAATTGACGCTGCTTTGCGTTCAGTTTCAGTCTGCTCGCAGTTAGGATATTATTTCTTTTTTATACAACTGGACAATCGAAGGTGGTTCCGATTTTGAAAAATGCGTATTCTCGTCATCGTCGTTTCCCAAATAAATCTTGGAAAATGTGAGCCTGGAACGTTGTACGAAATTTAATTAACGCTTCTTCGCGTTCAGTTCCAGTCCGCTCGCACTACGAACATTTTTTACGGTACCTCTGGACAATCAAGAACGGACTCGATTTTGAAAAATATTTATTTTCATCGTCGTTTCTCAATAAAATCTGGAAACATGTGAGCCTGGAAATTCACGCTAAAATTCGCGATAAGCCAACTAATATCTAAGCCAAAAATAAAATTTGCCTTAATAATAATAATAATTTGGCTTAGAAAATGTTTCGCGATAAGCCAAATAATACAATCAATATCCGCATCAACACAAGTAATTTGCCAATGAGCCGCTTCGAAAAAAATAACAACAATAGCGAATCGACCCGTGACTATTACGCGTATTTGCATTGACGGGCGCGGCGCATATCGCGCAATTCACGATGCGCGCGGCCGGCGCACAAAGTGCACAAAGTAGCGATCCGGTGGAAAAAGAGTCCAGCGGAGGGTCCGGACTTGCGTGGCTGATTCCGCCGGTCCCGCGCGTAGTTCGTGTTTGATTTTTGGTTTGCATTGCTGCCCACTGGCCCGGAAGAACCTTTAGAGAGCTTTTCCGCCTGGGGAAACTTCGCCCCGGGCGGAATATTCGTGCGCCCTGCCCTTTCGTTCTTTTCACGTGCACCCCCCCCCCCCACCCCCCTCTTTTCCCCCCTTCTCCTGTCCCACCGCCCACGCCGCGCGCGTCTTCTCTCTCGCTCCCTCGCTCCGATTTCCACGCGCCATACTCTTTCATTTCGTGATTGCTGTTTTAAATAATTGCGCCTCTCTATCCGCGCGCCGCCTCCCGTCTATTTCGAGTGCGCGCGGGCCTCTCGTTTGTGCTGAATACATTTCGAGAGCCAATCCGTTACATCAGCCCTCTGCAGCATTTTTTTCTCTCTCGCTGTCTCGTTTTTTTTTCCACCGCCCACTTCTTTCTTTATTTTCCACCGGGATTTATTTTTTATTTTCGCGTGCATCGACCATTGATAGTCGCCCCCGGAAAATATCCCGATATCCCTGATAATTAATCGAACTCCGCATCCGGCGCGCCGCTTCGCGGAGTGATATTAAAAAAATATATACTTTTGGCTCGCCGACTCGATCGGCCTATCGCGAAATCGCGATGCGATGCAACGTTTGGCCCTGGCGCGAGCGCCGAAAGCTCCGTGACCCGAATGCTGCATCGCCCACCGAAAAAGCCAAAAGCGCGCGCGTCGAGCGTCCCGCTTTTTTCCCTCTCGCTCTCTCGCTCGCTCTATGTAAAATAAATCCGAGCGCATTACAATACGAAATGCTGCGCGTGATAAAAGATAAAATGGGGTTCCCGTCGGTGTGGAAAAATCGTCGATGTCGCTGCGTTTACTTGTCGTACGACCTATGGTTATACTCGCGGTACATAACCGCGCGCAACGCGTGTATATGATAGCCCGACACTTCCGAGGCTCACGCATCGCCGCTCGTGATTTACGGTGCCGGCTAACTCGGCTCGCGCGGTTTTCCACATGTACCACCGGTTTCTCGTTCTCTATCTCCGCCGCTGCGTTTTGCTTCGCTTCTTTTTTTTTAACGCTTCGCACTGAGGGAGTTGAGGCTGGCAATGAGCGTGGCGCGAATTCGCCCACTCGACCACTTTGGGTCGTTCGAACGTGGATTTGACAGACGTCATTGTGATCCACAATCACGTTGCTGTCGAGAGACACGAGAAGCGCACAAATTTCAACGAAATCTCAGACCTTCGTCGACGAAATTCCAAAATTTAATTGAAAGCGAATTCTGCGAGGTGTGTAGCACCTTTTTCGTGGAAAGATGAGACTTTTCCACTGCTGATTCTCTTCGGGTGCCTCACAAAGACGAGGGGGCATATTTTTTTAACGAGCGACCGAAGAAGGAAATACGATATTTCTTCGGGGTATCGACTGTGAAGCGCCGCGGCCCCCTCGACCGACCGAAGGAGTGCGTATCGGGTCCGGACTGACGCTGTGATCGACTCCGGCTCGAGCCGACCGACCACTTCATCTGACGTCCGCGACGCCCGCAAGGATCCAGATAATTATTATAAAATTGAAGCAAAATTCATAACTTAAAGAATATGCTCTTTCCGCTCTGGTACTCAGGCTCCAGCCGGCCGTCCACTTCGACTTTATTCATGATTCCCACTAAAGAACCAGATCATTTTTCTGTAATTAAAACTATAAACACGTAATATTTTTGAAAATGCTCTTTCCGTTCAGCGACACCATTTTTTTCCACTTTGGCTCGAACCGACCGTCCTCTTTATCGAATATCCACGACGTCCCAAAGATCCAAATAATTTTTCTGGCATTAAGATAAAATACATAATATTGGTAAAAAACGCATTTTGCGCTCAGCTGCTCAATATTTCTGCCAATCTGGCTCGAGCCGACTGTTCATTTTATCGGACATCCCCGACCCCCACAAAGATCCAAATAATTTTTTTGTAATTAAACTAAAATCCATAATATTAAAAAATGCTCTCTCCGTTCAACCTCTTAAGAATTGTCCCACTTTGGCTCGAGCCAAGTGTCCACTTTATCGGACATCGATGACGCCCCAAAGGACCAAATCATTTTTCTGTAATTAAAATAAAATACATAATATTAAAAAATGCTCTTTCCGTTCAGCCGCCAACATTTCTGCCCCTCTGGCTCGACCCAAAAATCCACTTTATCGGATATTCACGAGTCCCCCAAAAATCCGGATAATTTTTCTGTAATTAAACTAAAATACATAATATTAAAAAACTGCTCTCTCCATTCGCCCACTCGAAGTTACCGTCACTCAATACACAGTAGGTACCCGAGTGTCGAAAAAGAAGTGCTCGAAGGGTGTGGGTTTTAAATCACCCAAGTGTGCGAAAATGTGCGTACATCGCGGGTAATCCGTGTGTTGCCGGCGCGAGGAGGAGCAGCGAAGTCGCGACGCACACAGACGAGCGAGAAGCGAAACTAAAGAAACGAAAGGTTTTATCTGTTCGGGGCCGCGGCGGAGGGCCCGGCTTATTTATCGCTTTCCGTTGTAACTCCGGCGTCGGGCACCGGCCAATCAGAAGTCAGGTATCCCGTGGCAGCGGTCCCCGCGCGCCGCCGCTGCCGCCGCCGCCGCCACCGCCGCCATCCGCATACATTATCATCGTGTGTGCTATGGCACACGGTGCCCGCTCGCTCGGTGCCAGCGCCGAGCCCGAGAGCCGAGGCAAAAGGCGAGGCACGGTAAGACTCTCGGGCTCCCCCACGGCCATTGTCTTTCCACCGTTGTAAATCACATTTTATTCCCTCGCTTACGTTCTTATTTTATTTATTTGCCGGAGAAACGTATCGCTACCGTACTCTCTCTCGTTCTCCGCGCGCCACCTTCTTCCTCTTTTCTCTCCTTCGACCGCTGCGCTCAGCGCATAAACCGCTGCCCCCCCCCCCTTGGGCCCCCTCGCGCCCCCTGCGAGTGTCCGTGTAGCGCGGCTGTATCGATGCACACACGAAGCCGCTAGGTGTGTCCGCTTCTCGCCGTGTATATCGCCGGGCTTATGTGCGAGCGCGACGGTCCCAACACTCGCGCGAATCTCTCCGAACTAGTCCGAGGTGTGCGGCGTGCACGTAGCGAGCGCTCCTCGCACTCGCGGTGTATACACCGAATACCCGGGCCTCGAACTGGCTCGCGTTCGTGTTTCGAGGGAGCGAGATGAAATTTTTTTTTGTTTTTTTTTGTTTTGGGTTTTTTTTTGTTCACAGCGACCGCGAGTCAAAACAGTAGGACGAGAGGCGAGTGTGTCTCGCGGTTTTCGGGCCGGCTCGGGACAAGTCCGCGCAGTCGCGGGACACCGCGGGGGAACCGCGAATATGTGTAACCTCCTCGCGCCCTTTGTCCTTTATCGCCGGACCAACGAGTCCCGACTTTTGTCTCTGGGGTTGAGCGGCTGCTTTTTTTGTCTCGGGTTGTTTTAGGTATCGTGATTTTCGTAGGTTTATGCGATGGGGGTGTTCGGGATTTTTTGTGACTGGCGGAGAATAATTTTTTTAATTAACATGAGGCCCAGCAGAGAACTCAATTATTGATAATATTTTTTTATTCTACAATTTACCGCGTTATAAGAAGGTTGAGTGACTGTTTTTAGTTTTATTTTTTTGTCGGGTAGCTTTAAACATCTCGATTTTAGTTGATATATGAAATGGGGGTATTACGAATTTTCTGTGACTGACGAAGAATAATTTCTTGAATTAACTTGGGGTCCCTCAGAGTTCTCAATTATCGACAATATATATTTTTTTCTTCATTTAACCTCACTGTAAAAAGTTTGAGTAACGCTTTTTATTTAATTTAATTTTTTTTTCAGGTAGTTTTAAGTGTCTCGATTTTAGTTGGTCTGCGATTTTGGAGCATTACGAATTTTCTGTAGACAGAGAATAATTTTCTTTTAACTTGGGGTCCCTCAGAGTCATCATTGATAACATAGTTTTTGTTTAATTGTACAACAAACCTCACTGTAAGAAGCCACGAGTGAGGTAGGTCGGCTGTTGTGTTTGTGTGTATTTATCGCTTTTACTCTAATTTACGCTTGCAATCTGTGTCGTTTTGATTATTTTTTTATTTTTCTACGTCACTACTGTTAACAATTAATTATAGTTGTGTGAAAGAGAATTCTACAAATTGTCGTTGGAGGCGTCGAGTCAGAGGCGAGGAGGAGTTTGGCCTGATCGTCTCTCTTCCTTGATTATGCAAAGTCGTTTGGTCTGAGCAAAATTCATTCGAGTGATCCATTCGAGTCAGCGAGAAGTGTATATAAACTTCTTATATACACACGAACGTTGCGATAGATGCGGTAATAATTTTTTTGGCCTGCTTCGCAAATTCGTAGAGTTCCCTCTATCAACACGGTTACAATTGTTTGCGTGCAACGTAAAATGTTTTTTGCATTCCGTAGTTGTCGAAGGCCCGGTGTAATTTTGTACTTGAGTCGCTTGTCTCTCGATCTCATATCTTGCGTTAAAAAAAAAAGAAAAATCAAAAACGTTTTTTGCTGCATTGCATCTTGCAAAAATTCTGTTGTTTGTCTTTCGGACGGAAAATAAAACCCACAAAATGCTTTCGATAGTTTCAGCGGTGCAAGTAGACCATGCAGGCCAGGCTCTCTCCCAGCCTCAGTCGCGTCCTGGCCACCAACAGGTCAGTAACAACGAAAAATTACTCTCCTCTTTGTTTTCCGTTTCGTTTTTCTCTCTCCACTCTTCTTCGAGTTCGCGATAAAACCGTCGCTCGATTCACCATTAAATCCAACCATTTCAACGTCTCTTCGTGAGAATAAAAAAAAATGGTTCGTTTTAACGTTGTTTTATCGCGAACTCTCTGTATAGATAAATATATATATACATATAACATATACGTACACCTATCTATAATTCATTCCCTCGTACACTATCTGATCATTCGACGTACACACGAAACGTTGATTACACCGAGCGCGACTGGGCAATCGCAGGAAAAAAAACGATAATTAGCAACACCTGCTTAAACCACCCCGGCGCGCACGGGGTTTGCGGCCGTCGCACCGACGTCGACGTAATTGCAGCGACGAGTTCATTATCTCGCGCGTGGCGACCCCGTTTTCTTTTTTTTTTTCTTTCATTATTTCCCTCGCGCACAAATTCGTCACGTCGACTAGTCACCGAATCGTAATTACGGCGATACTTTTTTATCCCCCCCGCAACCTGCCGCTCGTGTGCAACATTATTAAAGCACGAGGGCGCTCTCGTTGTTCGTACGAACCCTCAACGAGAAAACAAATGGTGCGAAAAGTGAGACACGAGAATTACAGGAGGAAAAAAAACGCGTCCCAAGTGAGAAGCCGTTTTGATAGCCGCTGATTCGTCCCCGCGAGGGGGATTTCCGTGATGCATTTTTTTTTGTCTCCCGCTCTCTCGGGCGACTTTTTTGCCCGTGGAAAATTAGCCAAACCTCAAATTAGCCGAGGCGGCACACGACCCCCTCGAGGAGTCGGTGCGCGCGTCGCTCACCTCGTAACCCGAGAGCCGCACGAGGAGAGAGAGGACGAGTTTGTTTTCAGTTTCTTTATTCCGTGTGACTGCGGTGGCTGGTTTTTTTTCCTACACATCGCACGCACCAGCGTGGCCGTCGCACCGGCCAACCCGAGCGACTCACCCCTCATGCAAATGAGACGGGGCGAGTGGCGCGCAGCCCGCAGACCCTGACGACGCCGCAGCCCCTCTCGGGCGCAAAGGGTCGAGATTTCGGGGGACGATCGTGAGCGACATGTAAAAAAAATGGAAATGCACGGATTTCTGATTCTAATGATCCGCGGTGGAGAAGAAACGAGCTCGGTTGGTCGCGCCTATTCCGGACTGTCAAATAAATCTGTCTTGATTCGAATGCGTAAAATTACATCCAACTCCGCGTCGTACTTCAAGTAATTTCAAACAGAACCGGAAATAGTCGAGTTTAACGAAAATTTATTCATGTTAACTATTCATGAGGCATTTTTTTTATAATATCAATCAATGCGGATCTGCTCATTGAGATTGCGAATCAAATTGCTGATGAAAAAAAATAACGACGTCGCAGCCCCTCTCGAAAGGGTCATGATTTCGGGGAACGATCATGAGCGATATTTTAAAAAATGTAAATACACGGATTTCTGATTCTAATGATCCGCGGTGGAGAAAAAACGAGCTCGGTTGGTCGCGCCTAATTCGAACTGGAAATAAATCAGTTTTGTCTCGAATGCACAAAAGTACTTCCAACTCCGCGTCGTACTTCAAGTAATTCCAAACAGCACCGGAAATTTATTCGTGTTAACATTCACGAGGCCGCGTGACACGAGGCATTTTTTAACAATATTAATCAATGCGGATCTGTTCATTAAGATTGTCGATCAAGTTGCTGATAAAAAAACGGACTGCGCCACATCCCCTATCGGGCGCAACTGCGACATGTAAAAAAATGGAAATGCACGTATTTCTGATTCTAATGATCCGCGGTGAAAAACTCAGGCTCCGTTTGCCACGCCTAATCCGGACTGCCAAATAAATCCGTCTTATCCCGAATGCACAAAATGACTTCCAACTCTGCGTCGTACTTCAAATAATTTCAAACAGCACCGGAAATAGTCGCGTTTAACGGAAATTTATTCGTGTTAACTATTCACGAGGCCGCATGACACGAGGCATTTTTTTATAGCGTTACCTAACGCGGCGCCTTAAACAGATCCGCGCGCGGGGTGTCACGCCGACCCGTGACACCGCGACCCCGGGGGAGAGAGAGAAAAAAAAATGAAAAGATAAAAGGATATAATGTATAACGAGAGAAGCGTGCGCACTCGCTATCGTTGTCATGCAAATCGGCCGAGCGAGAGTCCCGCATTGTGCCCGTTTGTTGTGTACATTCGCTATGATAATACCGGGTGCCATGCATATTACACGCCTCGCGTCTCTCCAAAGGTAAAATATGCTTTTTTTTCTTCCTCTCGGCTCATCCACTGATGGCCCCTTATCGGCATTGTCGATCTCTTCATCGTCGTTATTCAGCCTCGCGTCGAGAATTCACTTGATTTTTTTTCGGGTCGTTCGCTCTCGTTGTCACTGGCCCCGATGCTTCTTATTCCAATCTTCGGCGCGTCTCGTACGTCAATCTCGCGAGCTCGCGGCCCGGAGATAAATGACTCGCGGGGCAGATGAGAGAGGGAGAGAGAGACGAGGAGAATCGCCGGGCCTATCGACTAAACAAAGTGTCACGAGCGGAGTATGACAAGCCGGCTCGCGTGGCGCGTGAAAACTATCGCGTCCCGCGACCCGTCGCGGGTAATCGAAATATCCCGTTTCCAGCCTATTTTTATTATTTCTTCGTCCCCCGCAGCCCCCGCTCGAGTTTATTAGATCGACTGTTTCGCCTCTCGTTCGACTAACGTGCGCGCCGGTTATTTATAACGCGCACCTGGAACGGCGCGCGGGCGTCCTATTTATTCCCCGGTATCACGATTCCGTCATTCACGGTGCACACGACATCGAGACACCGAGGACGTCGCTCGTTTCCCGCGTCAGCCGCTGAATATTCCACACTCGAGAGACCCAGTTTCATTCCCGCGTCGAGACGTCTCGAGATCCAGAGGGAAGAAAAATTCTTCGGGCTCGAAATTCAAGTCGACGCAACGTTTTTCCCTGCGCAGCGCGAAATTGCCGTTGCGATCGGCGTCGTTGCCGGCGGCGGATCGAGGGAATTAAAAATTCACGAGACCAGAGTGATCGCCGTCTCGTTGCACCGGACGGTGGGAGAAATTATGAGGAGAAGGAGAAATGCGCTTCGCATTTCACCTTCCTCACCGGGCGACGCACGCGTGGTCGAGCGATTGAGGAGGAAGAAGAGGAAAAAAAACGACGAAGCGAAAGGGCCGCGTGTAAAGCGGCGTCGACTCGCCGAGGGGGCTGATCGCGAGTCGCGCGTGCCGCTCGCCGAGCGGCATTAGGAATAGCAGCGCGGAAATAGGATGCACTTTGCCGTGTTATTTTATCGAGTTTCCAGCTCGTGCGTTGAAACTTTCCGGAACGGTCATTGTCGACGAGATGGACGGTCCGAGCGGTGCGGCCGACCTGTCATCGACCTGCAATCAGTCCTCTCGGCGGCAGGTAGACCGCGGGCTCCCGCACCCCCTCGGGGTCGCGTCCCCTGGTCACCCCGCAACGCCTCCGGGGCGGCAGTCGCTGGAAACAGAGAAGGAAAGAAAAAATGAATTACAGGAAAATCCGATTGTCCGGGTAATATTAGAGGAAGAAAAAAGAAATAATGATGACAAAAATAACAGGAGCAGATCGAGCGTGAGTATCGATGCCAGTGGCAGAGCGCAGCCACAACACTCTGGTAATATATCTGTGGACTGCATAGAAACAGAGAAAGCCACCCCCCGTTTTGTCTGCATGGTAAAAAAAAAATGAAATAAGCCACCCCTGCACACGAGAGCTCGGAGGGGTGCGGGGTCCACGCTGCGCGGATCGCGAGCCCCTCGAATTTCGTGCCAGGCGTTTTTTTTTCTTTTTTTTTCACCCCTAGCACTCTCATCCCCCCTGCCTCCCCCTGTCATCCCGAAAAAGCTCACACCCCACGGTCTTGGGTGTCGGAGCGCGGCAGGCAGTTATTAACGAAGTAAAGAAGCGAAAGAGGGGGTGAAAAAAAAAACTGAGCGCCGGGCGCATTAATACCACCGTGGCCATAAATATAAAAGCTACCCTCATTTTTGCTCGTGGGATATATGTACACGTTGCGTCTCGTGTCTTCCTTGTGCCGCACGAGAGAATTTTTCCCGGTGCCCCTCGTGGCATCCCTAAGCACGGAGTAGTGCAGCGGATCGTGGACACAAAAGTTTTCGGCACGGGCGGCTGCGGTTAACGCGACTCGGGAGCGACATATGCGACGAAAGGGATGGCGAGGGACGGATATCCATGACGCTGGCTCTCTGGCCTCGTCGACGCTATTGCCACTCGAGGATGCTCGTTAAAATTCTTCGTTAGACCCGGCCGCACGCGCCGCGACGCGACTCTTCAACTCCTTTGTCTCTGATCAAAGTACGCGACCTATTTCCATTAAATTGAGGACGCGCTGTTGTCGACTTCGCTGAAGGAAAAGTGTCAATGAAATACACGTCGAATCCGGACTATTCGTTCCATTGTTGAATATTGGATCGAAGTTGTAAATCTCTGAATCTTTTGGAAATAAAGTTGATGGTGCAATTGGTTTTGTAATTGTTAATTAGTAACAGCAATGCCGAGTATTCATAATATAATGTGTACATTTTTTTTACAATGGCTGCAAAGAACATTTGTTCTCAATATTTATTCTACACTGAAGGAAAAGTGTCAATGAAATAGGCGTAAAATCCGTACTGTTTGTTCCATTGTTGAATATTGGATTGGAGTTGAAAATCCCTGAATGTTTTTGAAATAAATTTGATGGTGCAGTTCGTTTTGTAATTACTAATTAATAACAGTAACTGGAGTAATTACAATATAATGTACACATCTTTGAATGGCTGCAAATAATATTTATTCGCAATAAAATCGTATGGTAATTTTCTGGAAAACATGGAGAAATATGGTTAATGCATTGCGAAAGTAATAAAGAACCGTGCTCATCTATTTTCTTCGCAATCGCTCACAATTTTTATTGAAAACTAATGCGGCTCTTCAAAAGTGCATTACTATTATCAAATCACACCTATAAAGCAAACTGTACTACAACATTTACTTCTCAAGCTAATCAGGACTTACAACTCCGTATATTAAATATCGCATATCAAATACAAAAACTGCATAAATTAAAATAACATTCATGCCCATCTTTGTATGAATTACGAGTTTCACCTTCTCGCGGACTTTCCCGCACATTGAAACATCATTTTCCCTCCACCCCCCGCCCCTACCGGGCCAAAACTTGCTCACGTGTTCTTGGCGGGGTAATAAAAAATAACTAAGATATACGCGAGCCGCAGGGCGAGAGGCTAGCGGTGCCCCAGGGGGCATAACTCCGTTAATGTGGAGCCACCCCCACCTCACCCCACCTCGTGCTCCACCAAAACCTATTCCTCGCCGCTTCGGCTTCTCTTACACGGTTGTTGTTTTTTTTCCGGGCGCTACTTTGCCCCGACACTCGGCTTCACCCTCGTGTACCACACTCACTACACCCTCCGGCGCACCGTTCCTTGGTAAATCTCCGGCTGTTAATCCCGGAGGGTTGCGGCCAAGACGGAGAACCACCACCCTTCTCTCTCACTCTCTCTTCCCCCTTTTGCTTGCTTTCCGCAGACACTCAGCATCAAGATCTATGCGACCGTGGGCAGAAGCCCAAAGATGCACTGTCTTCGCGAGCGCAACACTCTCGTTCTCACGCGACGCGAAACGGCGGCGGACACCTTTCCACCGGTGCGGCAACACACGGCGTGGAAACTCCGTGTGTTGCGGGATACGTGGAGAGCATAGGACGGCGCTTTGGCCCGCGGTATCACGCTCTGCCGTGTCACGAGGAAGTTCGGTGAACCCCATGGCTCCATTATGAGAGCGCAGCAGCCGCTATATATTTATATACCCATAGCCGACTATATACAAAGCTACGTATATACGCTATACGTGTATATAGCACAGCCGCGCGGTTCGAGACTGCGCGATAAAACCGCGAGAGCTCGGAAAGGTCGAGGCATCGGCACCTACACGCGGAGCGCACCCAGGAGTAACGGGTATTTCGGGATATCATGTGGCCACTGAGTCACGAAATGAGCCAGGCGATAGATGAGCGAGATAACCGGAAACGAGGCCGAGAGATCGAGATTTGCGAGAAGCGTGTATCGTTTATTCGTCCGTTTGTCTCCCGATTGGGCAGGTCCGAATTACAATGTTTATTCCGTCGGCTTGCGAGAAACTCGCAAATAAATTCTTCATCGAAATTCATCAGGGTCGAAGTGAGTCACGAGGACGAAAAAAAAAATCTGAAACAAAAAAGAAACAAATAAAAGGCCAGATTTCCCGCGAGCCAATTGGGCGAAAATTCATTTGTGTCTCCTTGGTGGAGCGTAAAATCTCTCGTTGCCGGCGTCGAATCCACTTTTCCCCGCGGCCAATCTCAATGTTAATTAGCCGCGTATAACGGGGGCGGTCGGAGGGACGAGAACGAGAACGCGGGCGGGGAACGAGGGATGAAATGGTTACTTCTGGCTGCTCCTGGTGCTCGCTCGCTCGCTCGGATGGAGCCATAAACGTGAGTTATGTCAGCCGTTAGATAGTTGAATCTCAGTATTCCGTGGCGCGCTCGCGCTCCGTTAATATCTTCATTACTAAATCATCCCCCGGCGCTGTGCGCGAAAACCTCGCGGTCTCGCTTCCTCCTGCCAACATTCGCTTTTCTCGCTCGCCGGCCGCGCTTTTCTCGCGGTCGGACGGCAGCCAGGCCGCAGTTTCGTTGCGCTGCGGACGGGGATACGCGGAGCACACGGACATTACGGACGTATAGGACGTCCACACGCACTCAGCACGCGCGCCTCTCACGCGTTCACCCCCGGGGTTTTCATCCCCTCTCCACCCGCCGCCGCCGTCGCCCCCGCTCGACACCGCTGCAGACACTCGCGCGTATATTTTATCACGGGCAGCCTTCCAGTCTCGCGGTGAAACATCGGCGTCGGGGCGAATATGAGCGTATGGCTCGTCCGCGGCTCGCGGATTCTTCTTGCCGGCCGTTAGTTTCGCCTCGCCTCCTCATAATGGACCGATGGGAGACGCCGGAATATCGCGTCTCGCCGATACAGCGACGCATAAATTTCTTGGCTCGCGCTACGCTGTCCTCGCTCTTCTCTTATTCTGTTTGCTGATGATAGTCGTAAACGAGTTCGCGGATGAAATTCAAATTGGGAACTATTTTTTGCATTTTTTTGTGGAGAATTGGGACATTAATTCAGGGATGAAATTAAATTTGGAGACAATTTTTTGATGTATTTTTCGCTTCGAGAGATGCGAGACTTTTTTTGCGGAGAATTGGAAAATTAATTTTCGGATGAAATTTAATTTGGAGACAATCTTTTCGTGTATCTTTCGCTCTTGCGATATGTAAGATATTTTTTGGTGGAGAATTGGAAAATTAATTCTTGGATGGAATTAAATTTGGAGACAATTTTTTCGTGTTTTTTCGTTCAAGCGAAAATCAAGATTTTTTTGTGGAGAATTGGAAAATTAATTCTCTAATCAAATAAAATTTGGAGACAATATTTTCGTGTTTTTTTCGCTCACACGAAATGAAAGATTTTTATTGATGGAGAATTCGACAATTAATTCTCGGATGAAATAAAATGTGGGGGCATTCTTTCGTATATTTTTTCGTTTCAGCGAGATGAAAGATTTCGTTTTTTTCTCAGAATCGGAAAACGAATGCTCCTCGAGTGACTCGGTCCCCTCGATCTGTTGAACCCGCGCGATTCGCGTGCATCGGGAATTCCGGACGGGCCGCGCGCGCTGCTCGCTCGTGCATCGCGCGCGGGGCCGAGCCGAGTTCGCCGAAGCGGGAGCCAAGCTCGCATTTCAAAACGGCCGCGCCGTGGCGCGGGGATTTGCGAATGCGCGATGCGCGCTACGGGGAATTAAGCGAGCGACCTTAAATTAAACGGTTCATCGTCCCGGTCGTTCCTCGTGGCCGGTCAGCAGCTGACATTCGCGATAATTCACGACGCGAAAACGCGGCCCGCGAGGGCGCCGTACGGCACTCTGTGCCCGTCGTTGACGCGCGACTATCCAGCGCGCATACGAATTGCGAAAATTCGTCTAACGCGGGTGAGAGAGACGCCGGCCGAAGAGATCGAAGGGTGACGAGGAGCGGGAGGCGAGCCGAGGACTTTGTATGCCGGGAGCGAAGCTGCAGCGAGAAAGATGGAGAGAGACGATGCACCGAGCGGGGAATTAATCATAATGTGAACGGACGAACAGTATTTATAGCTTTGCTGGAAGACGCAGAAGAAGCAGAGGAAGAAGACGAAGAAGAAGACGAGGAGGACGAGGGGAAAAAAGTGGAGGGGCGGAGAGCGCGCACGATCGAACGATTTGGATACAGGTGGCACCTCTGCAGCGCGTATCATGTATTCATCCGCGGTTCCTGCGGTCCAAGCAGCCCGCGCGCGCTCGTCGGCCAAACTCCGCGACGACGCCGCGCGGAATAAAGCTAAATGCTAATTTCGCGATTTAACATTCGTCACGAGCGGCAACTCGGGGGGGACCCGGGCGCGGCCGCTCGGCTCCCGCGCCGATTTTGAGCTGCTCTCGAAGAAAGAATTCCCGCGACCGGCGACCGTTACGACCCGCGCGCTATTGCAATTATTATTTCAATCAGGATTTTCCCGCGCCGTCACGAAACCTACATAGCCGTGTCATTCCTCTCGGCTGTCTCCGCATCGGCGAAGCACGTTTTTTTTTGGTATTTCTGGGAGCTCGTTATGAGTCATCGGTTTAATTGCGACTAAGTGATTAATTGATTGATTAATTAGGTATTTTGTCATCTTAATGAATTAATTAAACAGTTTGTTGTCTTGAATTAATTTGTTAATTTGACCTTTGCCGTCTTTGATTAGTTAATTAATTACATAGTTTGCCGTTTTGATTAATTAATCAGTTAGTTTGTCGTCTTTGATAAATTAACCAGTTAGTTTGTCGTCTTTGATTAATTAATTAGTTAGACAGTTTGTCGTCTAATTAATTAATTAATACAACAAAATTCCTGTTCTCGAGGTACAATACAAATTGAAAGGTTTTCCTGGCAATGTAGCCGGTATTCCCGGTTGACTTACCGAGTTCTCGCCTCCCATCGTCACCGGGAGCAGTCTGGAAAGTCGCGTCGAAGGGGGTTGAAAATGATATGGCGTTAACGAGCCACTTAGGATCAACGAAGCGAACCCCCTCGGCGTCGACGTTACCAGCAACACGGCCGACTATATCCACCTCCGGCGCAGTTGGCAATGTCCCGGACGTCGTCGCGCTGCGGGCAGAGAAAGCGGCATAAAGTGTGTGAGAAAAGCAGCGAGGGAGCGCGGAACAACCGAGGGTATAATTAATTAACGCGCCGTTTCGCATTCAATTACCGCGCGCGGAGCGCCCGAGTGGGGTGTAAACGAGTTGAATTCAGGCGTGTCCTCGGCTTCGGCAAAGCGCGAGCCAAAAAGCACCAGCAGCAGCAGCAGCAGAGAGAATCTCCTGGTTTTAGGATCGCAACCTGTTGCTGAAGGCGCGAGCGAAGGTTGCGGTGGGTTTGGCTTTCCGGGGGTTTGGCGAAAAAGCCGAGGGTCGCGCAGACACGGCGAAGCCGTGTCCGTTGGTGATGCTGCGCGGCCCGAGAGAGCCGGCAATTAAGCCATCAACCCCTTAATGAATCAAGTCTACAGGGTCGCTCGCTCGCTCGCTCGCTCGCCGGCTGCTCGCGCCCTCCAACCCCATTAGCTAACTAACCCCGAGTTATTTGCATGTCTGGGCAACGAACGCTCGGCTGGAGGGTGGAAAGAGAGAGAGAGAAGAGAGTGGGAGCGGCGTGATTCGCCCGAGACAATTATGAGACTTTACTGCCAGGTGCTTAAAGGCTTAAACCCGAGAAGCCTCTGAAGAAGACACGACGGACAACGAGACGCGCCTATATACATCACATTCACCGCCGGTATAATTTCCGCTTTGGACTTGTGGGCCGAAATGAAGATGAATTGACGTATCCCGCGTGCGAATTGAGGGGCGTCCCGCGGGCTCTGCATAATCACCATTTCTTTTATTAGAAAATTCTTGCGCTGTTGAAAATCCAGTGTTTGATAAATGTGAACTTTGTTGCATCTTGTGACTTGAAAAAGTTTTGAGTATTTTGAGGCAGAGCTGAATGAATCTGATGCATTCAAACAGGGCCTGTAAAGCGCTGATTTTTTTGGGTTTAGCTACATTATAACAATAAAAGTCATTGAAGTTTTTGAGACTAAGCTGACCGACTGTAACATGTTCACATCGACGGCCTGTAAAGCGCCGGATTTTTCGGAGTCACATCGCAAGAACAAAAAGTATTGAGAGTTCTGAAAAAAGCCGAATAATTGTAATTTGTTCACATCGATGGCCTGTAAAGCGCTGGATTTTTCGGATTCCCCACATGGAAATAACATATATGTCACTAAAAAGTTCTATATGTAACATATATGTTGCATATAAAAATATATGCAACATATATTCGACATACAGAACTTTTTGGCGACATATATTTTTACATATAAATATTTCCATGTGAATCACATTGCAACAGCAAAAGCTTTGAGAGTTTTGAGGCGAAGCTGAATAACTGTAACGCTTTCACATCAAGGGTCTACAAAGCGCTGGATTTTCAAGAGCCACATTAATACACGGACATTCATACGTGGCTCGATCAACGACTTCCTCGCATATTCAGGCTCATTAAATGCATAACGTTCGATCGAAATGGGGCTGCCAGTTGGTAGCATCGCGTCGGGCAGTCGTAATGCGGCCGAACGAGCGTGAGTAGCGCGGGGCACAATGAAGCAGTGCAGGCGGATTAAGAGGGAAGACAACGGTGAGAAGAGACGCGGAGCGTAATGTATAGGTGACGGGCCGTTTCCGCTCGGGGGTTAAGGAGCGTTTAATTAGTACAAGTTACTGGTACCAGCGAGACTCTGTGTTTATATCTGTCTTCTCGCTCCAACGTTAACATCGCGCACGATCTCGCACCCCTCGTACGAACGCCTCTCGCTCTTCCCCCAGCTCGGCTCCCATTCGCCGTCCCTGTCTCGCGTGCTCCGCCTGTCACGAGTCACTCGGCCGATTCGGTCGATGGATCCGGGCGGCGTGAAGACCGATGAGATAGTCAGGCTCCTTGACCACGTTGCTTGTACACAGTCGCCAATCTCCCTCCGTCATCTCCGGCTCCAAGTGACCGGCTCAAAGTTTGTTTCCTTCGACGGGCGACGATTGAAAAAACAATCAGCTGTGAAAGAAAAAAAAATAATTACTCAATCTTCACAATTTCGGGTTCCAATGACTTTTATCTTCATGTCAAAGTCCGAGACTCAAATACTTAAATACAAGATTATTGGGTAAAATGAATCACTACAGCGGATGATTTTGTTAATTTTCTTTTTCCAGAATTTGTCTACTTCGACATACGACGAATAAAAAAACAATCAGCTGTAAAAAAGTGCTTTCTCAATCTCCACAATTTCGGGTTTCAATGATTTTTATCTTGACCTCAAAGTGTTAAACTGAAACACTGAAATATGAGATTATTGTGTAAAATTAATAACTAAAGCGGATGATTTTTTTAATCCTCTTTTTCCACAAATTTATCACTTCGACAATTGATGATTGAAAAAACAATCAGCTGTAAGAAAAAAAATTATTACTCTGTCTCCATAACTTCGTGTTATGATTTTTAACTTCATGTCAAACTGCTAAAACACTGAAACTCTAGATTATTAATTATTCTGTAAAATTAATAACCGAGGCGAATAATTTCGTTATCTTTTTTCCACAAATCCGCGGGCCGAATTACCGCGAAAGCGCAAGTGCGCACTCGTAACGCTGATGGAATCGGAAAGGTGGCGTGAATCCCGCAAGGCGTACGCGGTGTATATCCGCGTACGAGCGCGGCGCGGGGTACCTACGGTGTATAAACCCGAGAGATTCCGTGCCGAGTGGCGCGGGATTCGCTTGTGCGAACGATCGCGTGCCAGCACGCACTTTGTCCCGGCGCTGTGGCTCCTCGTGCCTTATCCAGTCCTTAGCGCGGAAACGCTAATTCGTTGATTACCCTAATGACTGTCAGGCGCAATGCTCGGTTCGCGAGACAGCGCGCGAGGGCCCGAAGATACGGGGGAAAACAAAATTGCCCAGAAGTACCGGGGGACAGCGAGGCTGAAATCAGCTCGGCCGAGACGCGGAAATCACTGTACAATTATATTTAGACTCGATGCGCGAAATTGAAAAATTAATAAGTCGGTGTAATTTAATTGGGGTGCAGGAAAAACTCGATCGAGCCGCGATTGGAGTGAAAAATCTCTTTGATCCTGGGAAAAATGTCTCTCGCTCTCGATGGACAATTTATGCGTCGCACAAGATTTTTTTTTTTTTTAAGAGGTAAGAATGGAGTAAGGAGCCCTTTCCGGTGACTATTTAATTCGAGAATTCTCTCGCGGGTCACAACGAGCACCGGGACGAATATTAAAATCCGAGGAGACGATGCACAGAGGGATTACTCGACATTTCATTTTTCTTTCATTTCGCGACGGAGATTCGGCGGCGGGGCCAGGGGGAAACGGAGAATCCGGAAGTGGCCGAGGCGTCTGGATTTCCATTGTTTGCGGAGGATTTTTTTTTCCTCCCTCGCTTGACGCTCGTTCGCCACCCCGTGCGATATCCTTCTAATTAGAAAATTCCCCGAGACCGCTCGAACCCTCATCGCCTTATTTTTCTCTCTCTCTCCTCCTCCGCCTCCTCCTTCGTCTTCTTATCCTTTACCTTGTAGAACAGCAAAGTCTCGCCGAGACCTTTTTATTATACGCCCTCCGCCTCGGCGTAACGAGGGGCGATGCTCGTAATTATTATTCAAATATTTTCCTTTGCCCGTCAGCCCGGGTGGCTCCGCCCGGGAAAAACCTGCACCGCATTAATATTTACAAAGCTCCGGGACCCTTTTCCACCCTTCTTTATCTTACGATAGCCGCAACCTTCTCGGTGGTTTTAGAAGACAAAAAGAAAGCCTCGACTACTGCGTTTCGACGATTCGCGAGTATATAAAATAGAATCGTATAAAAAGTCGCCGCGTCTCTCGGTGCTTTTGCCTATGGCGCTCGATAATCGATTACCCCGGCTGTGACTGGTCGGTTAGCTCGAGCCGCGCCTGGTACGCCTATCGTGTCTTCGATTACCCGCGATACAGAAGAAAAAAAAGGAACTAAC
Organism: Pimpla rufipes; assembly: GCA_963932165.1. Classification (NCBI taxonomy): domain Eukaryota; kingdom Metazoa; phylum Arthropoda; class Insecta; order Hymenoptera; family Ichneumonidae; genus Pimpla; species Pimpla rufipes. The sequence continues at coordinate 10,009,452 of OZ010640.1, forward strand.
AATCCGAGTGCCAAACCGACTTCTTATCCGAAGAAATTTTATCAATTCCTAATTAGCGAACGTCTTCAATCGGACAAGAAACATCCAATCGGACAAGAATTTTACAAAAGGAGCAACTTTCGTTACTCCAAATATCGAACGCCTATCGTGTTTCGCCGAGGGCGCGAGAAATTCTCGCAGACGAGAATCGGATTATGCTTACTTAATGCGCGGCGAGTGATGTGCTCGCCGGATTAAAATTAACGCCACCTCGGACTTGGGCACGTCGGTGGCTTAGCGCGCGCGTCGGTGGTGTCGGTCTCGCGGGGGCTGCGGAAGAAGCGTTCGGGGGTGGCGAGCGAGGTCGCGCGGGAGGGTGGAAGGTACGGTTTGAGCGTCGCGAAATAATCAGCGGGCGAGGCTCGCGAGCACGACGGAGAGCGAGAGAGAGAGAGAGAGAGAGAAAGGCACGGCAGGGTCTTCCCGCTGGCCTCTGGCCTCGTCGTGAACGACGCTCGAAATTTCCAATGGAGCTTGGCGCTCGGTCGCGGCTCGTCGCGATGGTCCGCGACGCCGCCGTCGCCTCGGCACGTGATGAGAGTAATTAGCGCACCGGGGGTTGGGGATCCTCGGGCCGCGTCGAGGAAGAACCGGAAAACTAGGGCGTGAGTGTTGCGAGAGGGATTAAGAAACCCTATCGGGGATATAAAGAGTGTACCAGCGAGAGGGGGAGGAGGGGGGGAGGGTGACAGCGGAAGCATCGTGTAATTTATATTCGTCGTCCGTTGAGCGAGAACCAACGATCGGCCTGCGAGTCGGTAAACTTGCACAGCGGTTGAACTGACACAGAGAAAATCTTGATTGTTGGTAGGAAAAAAAAGTAATTGTGTGTGAGAAGCAATTTTCGTTGGATGGTTCATGAAAAAATTGTGTTGATCGCAGAGATTTTTTTTTCTTTTGTTGTTTGGTGCCTGGAGATGGTCAGAATTTCGGGTGAATTTGGATTTTTGATATCGATTGAAAGGTGATTAATATTTTTGCTGTATTCCCTACGGGGAAATTTTGGATTTAGAAATTTCAGAGAAAATCTTGATGGAAGCCCTGATAACACCAGATGGACGTCAAGGTGTAGGTCTCATGTAGGAATCAAAAAGTACGCTTTTGAATGGGCAGTCTAACTGTAGCAGGCGCAATACTAAGATTAGGACCCAACAACGAATGATTTTTTGGACATCATAAGCCTAAAAATGGAAACCCAGTTAGTGGACTTTAGTGTACTAAATGCTCACAAATGGACCCTTTGGTGTTGTCGGGGAAGGAAACAATAATTGCGTGAGATGAAATTTTCGTTGGATGGTTTTTGAAGAGTTTGTGCAGATACCGGAGATTTTTTTCTTCTTTTTTTCGCGTTCCCCGCAAATAAGTGGGAATTTTTGGCGAACCCGGAATTTTCACACTGATTGAATGATAATCAATATTTTCACCATGTTCGCCGCGCGGAAATTTGAGGCCGTGTCTGTCGAATCACAGTAGCGGAATATAAATATATTTACCGCACACGGGCGGTACGATTGAATTCGGTGGTTGATTTCGCCGGGTTGCAGCCGCGGTGAAATTCGAGCACTCACGTATGCAGGTACGTAAACGAGGCCACCGGTAATCCCGAGTGCCTCTCGCGTCTCTCTGTCTCTCGTCTTTCGCTCCGTTTCCCTCTCGCCGGGATTTTCCTGCGGCGAAAATTCGATTCCGGTCTCTGCGTCTGATCTGCGTAACAAGCTGCAGACGAAGCGTGTACCATCTTCGCCCTCCCCTCGAGGCGAAGGGAAGCGGCGACGAAGGCACGAGAGGAGGAATAAAACGGGGCCAGAGCTTCGCCCCCGTAGCTTCGATTTCTCTCCTGCCCTCGAGTCGAGAGACGTTGCCCGTGGCCGCGAGCATCCCCCCATTGAGCGAGAGACCCACGAATCAGGCACCCTCGTGGCCTTCTAACGATGTGCCAACAAAATACAGACCGGGATAAAGAGCTGCTCGAGAAAAGAACGTAAGCAGATTGAGAGAAAGCGGGGGGGAAGGGTCGCGAGGCTCTGAACGAGCGGAGAGAGAAAGAGAGATGGAAAATACAGAGGCGAGTGACGAGAGCTCGAGCGAAAAGAGGAGAAAGAGAAGAGGAAGAAGAAAAAAAAACAGACACAGAGGCCACAGGAAAATAACCGAAGGAGAAATGATTCGTGGGCAGCGAATCGACAGCCACGTGAACACGTCGAACGAGTTGAGAAACTCTTGGATCGCGGCTCTGTCTCTCCTTCTCTCTCTCTCTCTGCGACCCTCCAAGGAAAAAGAATGCACAGAGTGTTTTCTTTCCGTCACCCCTTTAATTATCCGGCTGACAATTATTTTTAACGACTCGCCCCGCGATATCTTGGCAACGAGGGAGGGTGGCGCAGGGCCGCTCGTCGGACGTCCCCGCCGCGCGAGGTCGGATCGAAGGGTAACCTGTCATTTCGCCTCGTCTCTTATATCTCGACGCTTTATTTTTCCTCGGTAAGCGTTTATTCCTCTTGCGCCTCAATCCAACGCTGCTGAGTTGGCTTCCGATGGATTTCTGGAAAGAGAAAAAAAGAAAAAATGTCTTAACACTCCTCGAATAACTTCTCATGTCACGCGACGAATGTAATTATTCCCTTCGACCATTAGTAATTAATAGGAAACGAAACGAAAATTGTTATCCGAAAATTCATGGCCCACTCAGTATCGGGCTGACGGACGGGCAATTGCGATAAATCGTGGCGAGTGAAAATATTCAACGCCACTTACGATTGTAAATCGTGAGCGCGCGCGTTCGTTCGGCCGTAGATTCGTCCCCGGCAACGTCGCCTCGCTCGCCGCGCGTTTCTGTGTGCGAGTCCGAGGCTCCATTACCCGACACGGTAATCGTCTAATAATCGAAGCGAGGTAATTACAGCGCGAGCTTCTCGCTGAGGGAGCAAGAGGGAGCGAGGCGAGGCGACCGCGCGACCGGCCGCCGCGCCGCTACTGCCCACGTCCGGCGCGCCTCGATCATTAAATCCACGTTTAATGATAATGACAATCGCCCGACGTGACACACGGCTACGGGCATCCTCGGCCGATTCCTCCGAGCGTTACGTTACACTGTGATGTTAACGTACCCGGCACTCCGGGGCTCCATTAAATCCGTTTCTATTGCTATCATTTGCCCCATTTGTTGGTTCGACCGCGCTCGCTCGACGCTTTGCCGCACTTCAGTCCCCCGGCTTTCTCCCTCTCGGACCCGCGACAATCGTCGCGGGATGTGTAATTCTTCTTCTATTTTTCTCGCGCATTACGCCTACCGCCGTCGCGACGTTACCGGTCTTTACGCCCAGCGGATAAATTAGGCTTTCAATTCATCACGCGAAAACGAGACGAATATTCGAGACCAAATAAATCCGTGCATCGCAAATCGAGGATACGAATTGCGTGGCAAAACACGCGGCGGTCGTATTTTCACTCACGCATAAATGGAGTTCATGCCAAGCGGATAAACGAATCTTTTAATTAATCACGAGAAAACAGGAGAAGAATATTAAAGACTAAATAAACCCGTGTGTCTGAAATTGAGGATACAAATTTGGTGGCAATACACGCGACAGCCGGATTTTCACTCACGCATTAAACGGAGTTCATACCAAGCGGATAAATGAATCTTTTAATTAATCACGAGAAAACAGGAGAAGAAAATTCAAGAAATAAATCCTTGGGTCTCAAATCGAGGATTCAAATTCCATGGCAAAACACGCGACAGCCGTCGTTTTCACTCACGCATAAACGGAGTTCATGCCGAGCTGAGAAAAGAATCTTTTAATTAATCACGAGCTAAACAAGAGGTAGATAAATTCAAGACCAAACGTATCAGTGTCCCAAATCGAAGATACAAATTGGAGGTCGAACGATATTTTCACTCAATCGGGGGCAGAGGGCGGCTAACATGCTGTGCCACACAATAGCCGCAGCCTGAACGGAGTTGAAGGTTGCCCGCTGATTAAACGCAGGGGGTCAGTGGGACTTACTGCGGCGGCGAAACGAGGGTCGAAAATTTTCGACTCGGTCGCACCCGGAGTGCGCGGTACCGAGAGTGCTGCGGGCATTTAAATAATTAAAGATCCGACGGACGAGCGCAGAGCGTAGTTATACGACGAGGAGGAGGTGGAGGAGACGAGGGGGTGGGGCGCGGAGGGTGGAGAGGCTGATGTCCGACAGGGACTCGTGTATTAATGGGATAATCGGGCGCGTCGAGAGTGACTCGGGCCAGGGCGAGAGAGAGAGCGAGAGGGAGTCATCGGCTCTCCCGTGGAGCGCGAGAGGCTGCTCCGGCTCTTTAGCCGGAGAGCACCGAGGGATCGGGGCGGGTGAGTGATAATGATTTTATAGTCGCAACGCGGGCCCCGCGCGCACACCAGAGCGCGGCGCGGCAATGTACACCACAGTCCAGGACACACGGTGGCGAGCGGGGGTGAGACAATTGCCTCGATAATACGGGCCTTCCTGCCTGGCACTCGGTGATACCGACGGCGAATCAAGTGCGGCTGTAACGAGCGAAGAACCGTAGAAGAGAACGAGAGATAGAGAGAGAGAGAGCGAGCGCGAACCCATCGGCCACTCGGCCCGCACTACTTATGGGATAAATATTCCATCGCGTTAATGACAATGACCCCCTCCGCCACCCTCCCCCCCCCCCCCCCCTCACCCCCCACCAATCGCGCTGCGCAAGTCGGAGCGATACACGCCGGGAAACGCTTGACAACCGCATTTGGGACACGTCGGTTGGCAATCGGGTGCGAAGGACACTGAAGAATCTTTTTTTATCTTACGGTTTTTCGCAAGACAAATTCAAAGAAAATAAAACTAAAAGAAAAAAAATCGAAAGAAAAAATAATTAGACAAAAAAAAATTAAAAGACAAAAAAGAATTATAAGAATAAAAATTAAAAGAAAAAAGAATTAGAAAAAAAATTTTAAGAAAAAAAATTTGAAGAAAAACAAATTTTAAGAAAAAAAATTAGCAGGAAAAAAAATTGAAATATAAAAAAAATAAAAGATGATTTTATTTGAATGATAAACGAGGGAGTGAAGAAAATCCAGTGGTAAAAATCTTCGAAGCAGCTGTATTAGAATGTCAATTCTCACGCTCGGAGCAGCCGGACCCGTCGACAAGATCCCGACCCGTCTCCGCGCAATCTTATCGCCCCGGCGGTTGGTTTCCCTAATTCGGGAATTTCCTAATTCCTCGGACAGGTATCGAACGTGTCGTGCCGTGTGTACGCGCCGGGGGCCCCGCGGCGAGAGGCTCGGGGCGAAGAATTATGGGAGCCGAGAGACACCCCGATCGGTATCTTTATCGGAGTTTTCCTCTAAGTCGCTGAGAGGCCAATTCTCGCTCCTTCCGGCCGTCTCGCCCCCCGAGCTTCGACGTTTCAACCCGCGGCGCAGAGAAAAAAACAGGGCAGAGGGAGGGCAGCGATAACACGATAAAGCCCAGGTATTTACAGCGATGCGCCTCGCGACTGACGAGAGCGACGGGGCCGGCATCGGGAAGAACTTATTCGCGGGGTCGCGGCACTATTTTCATATTTCGAGTTAATAAATCGCTCGTCGCCGGCTGACTGGCGTCGAATTTATCGGGAGTCGCGAATGCTGAATGAGCGAGGCGCAGAGTCGAGGAAAACTGTTGGAGCGAGTTGATACGAAGAGAGAAGGAGAGACGAAAAGAAAGAGAGCAGAGGAAAAAGAAAGAGACCAGGGTCGAGCGTCTCTCGTTGTCGTCCTCATCCTGTATAGAGAGAGACTCGGTCGTCTTGCAAGCAGTGCCAGGAGTCCCTTTCCACGCGAGGCCCACTATCGCCGGGCGTGTCGTAAATAACTTGAGGGTAGATACACACCAACCGCACTGGGTACCCCGTGCGCGCGTCTGTCCGTCCGTCCGTCCGTCCCTCCTCGTCGCTCTCCCTCCGTTTCTCCTTCTCTCGTTCGCTTCATCCCCGTGTGTCCTTTGCAATCCTCCACTCTCTCCCGTAGACTCGAAGGAGTCGAAGGAGCGCACCGCGTGTGCGTGCCGCTGCTGCCACCAGGTCCCCGACAAAAATGGCCCCGAGACACGTCAATAATTAATTAGCGCAATATATCGCGGGTTCCCCGGGCTCAGTCGAGAAGGGAAGAGCCATTATCCAGGCCGCGCGATTGGAACCGAGAGGCTGAAGATAGCGGGACACTACTTATTTATATCCTGCATATATGTATGTACGTTTGGTATACACGCTCGGACGGGCTGTTAACGTTGTCTATGAGTGTCTCCCGCGACTCTGTCGACTCTACATTCCAGAAGGTGGATATAACTCTCGGACCGCGAGCGCTTCATCCCCCTCGGAGTCACCCCTAATTCGGGCTTCGTGACTGCATCGAGTATCGATATACGCGTGGTGCGACGAGCGCGCCGAGCGGCCGGGGACGATTCGTGGCTCGTTGCCACGAGTGAATTAACGGGGCGCTTCGTACCGGAGAAAAATGTTATTGGAGCTGATGGTGAAAATAATTGTCAACGATTTTGGCTTTTTTTGTTGTTGCTTTTTTTCGTGGGGGAAGAAAGATCGAAGCGAATGCTCCAAAGTAATGAATAGAAGAGACGAGAAGAAGTAAAAAAAAAGGGAGTGTTCGAACTGGTTTCCGGCTGATGCGTGTCTTCGACCGCAGAGCCGTATCTGGGGGCCTCGCGGAGGGAGAAGCCGGGGGCCTCGGCGGGAGGTGGGACGCGCGGGTCCCCGGTGAACGAGGGTCCACGAGGCGCGCCGCCCGTGGACCGCGCGCGGTCGTGAAGACGACGAGATAACGAAATTAGTCCCGCGCTAATTTATTTCCTAATTCTCGGGCGAGCGGAGGTGTGAAACAGCCGTTCCGGCGACTCGGGCGTACGATAACGCTGGGTGCACCGGGCCCGGCGCGGCCGCGCTCCTCGAGCGCCGGAGAGAGGAACGAAACGGAGAAATGTGAGGGAGAAAAACGACGCGAAAGCGAGGATGGAAATAAGCATAAGCGCTCTTGGGCCGAAGGGAGACTCGCGATCGAACCGAAACTCTCTCGCTGTGCGGGAGAGAAAGAAGAAGAAGAATAAGAGGAAGAGAGAGATAAACGCAGAAGGAAGAAACTAAGACAGAACGAACGAAAAGATAATGCGCCGAGTCGGAGAGGAATTCACACCCACGCTCAGTATTTTCCCTCCACACATTCGCGTCGGCCTCTCTCTCTCAGCCTCCTCGAGGAATCGACCGCGCTCGCACACCGAGAGAAAAGCTTTCAGAGTGTACGGAATTCTCCTGGTGCACATAACTTTGTCCTAGAATCTGTCGTTGTCGCTGTCGTCGTCGTTCGATGCAATAGTTATATGTGTACATCGCGAAATCGTCGCTCAGACGACGCGTTCGCCGCGATAGAGGGGAAGAATCTCTTGCACGGGCTGGATGAGCTGTTGTTGCGTCGATCCACGCGCAGGTTTCGCGGCCGCGAATCGTTTCATTCCGAGGATCCTCCTGCGCCTCCACTACCGAACGCGGCAACCTGGAGATAAGACGAGCATGAGATACAGATATACGGTACACGTGTACACGCGGTATACAATATAGCCGGGGTTGTATATATACTTGTGTAGTGTATGCAGCCTCTTTCTAGGTACTCTCGAGTAGTAATCTCACTCCACGCTCCTCGCTTATCCCTCTCGCCTTCCTTCGCCGTGGACCCCGCGCACCGAGAGCGCGGACCGAACGTCGGGCCACTATCTGCATTTTCTCTCGCGCGCCGCGTACCACCGTAACGTCTCTATTCGGCGCACAATTCAATTTCCATTAATGCGCCGCTTTCCTCGCCATTGCTGCTTTTTTCCACCCGTGTTTCTGGCGTTGAACGGCGGGCTAGGGTTTCGGACATCCGAGAGATTTTTTATAATCTGTAACAAATCAACCATTAATTTTTTTAAATAAACTTTTAATATGTTGTTTTCTTCCAGATAGCAACTTTTGATATATATACCATGATTCTCAAGTCGCTTATCTATGCCCGAAAATGCTAGTTTCAACTTATTTTTTGTCAATAGAAAAAATCATTTTTTGACGATTTTCACTTTATTCGCCATAAATTATAGTCCGCATAGTCAATAATGCCAGTTTCAACCTATTTTTTGTCAATAAAAAAAATCATTTTCTTCATGATTTTCGCTTTATTCACTATAAATTATAGTCCGCTTAGTTAATAATTTGTCGGCAATTTCAGACCTGAGATTGCGCCAAAAGACTTTGCTTTTCGTTTTTCCCTGCCTGTGTCGCCTTGCAAGACCGTGAAAAAGAATTGAATACGCGGACATACATGAAATACAAACATGTAAGTATGACCGCTGCGGCTCGAAGGTGGCAATACGCAGCGTCGAGCCTGCGAGCAAAAGTGGATTTTATGTACCCGGCATTAAAATTCCCCCGTGAGAGGCGCGAAGCGACGGAGCATTCGACACTTTGCTCGCTCGATTAAACTTTTTTTCCCCGGTTTCATTAATACCACGAGCGTCGCGACGACGACGACGAGAGGCCAAGTGTTCTCGATCAATCGGGACTCCATTAAGATTCCGGGGATCGATAGCGACACCGAGCGAGACCAGACGCGACAAGCCCGCGGGATATTCTTTCTTTGCTTTGCTTCTCCTCCTCCTCCTCCTCCTCCACCTCCTTCGCCTCTTCTTCTTTTTTCTCTTTAAATCGGGAATCGTCGTACACGAAGCTCTACAAATTCGACTTTACGATCGACCAGAATTAACGCGGCGATATACAGCACAGCTGTAATACGCGTATCCGCTCAAAGACCATGAGTACCGTGCGCCTCGGCTCCCCCTCCTTCGCACCTCCCTCGCTCTGAGATTCCGCCCGTTAACGAAAAACGACACGAAAACTCGCTCGTAAATAACGGACGAACAAATTTCCAGCATGTGTCGCGCGCCCGACTATCTCTCGCGCTCCGCGAGGTGCTCATCAGTACCGCAAACGCATTCAAACAGAATTGTCAAAACCCAAACGATAATTTTCCATGTCGAAAAGCGAAAGGAATAAAAGTCGAAGACACGAGTGGTCAGCGTCGCCCGTACAAAATGGGGAAAATCAGTGACGCAAGATGGCGCCAGTCGGTCGAGAATCCGTTGGAATTTTTTCTCGGGGTGAGAACCACTGCGAGAGCTGGGAGCGGCCGCGGCAATCAGGATCTCGTACTCGTCTCTCGGTCACGGCGCGCACATATTTAACGAAAACAACGTGGCGACTAACGCGCGAGGCGTCGAGAGCGCGCGGAGCGTATGGCACTACTATCTCAATCCATACGCAAATGAGATGTCGTCCTCTCCGCGCGTCCCCCCGATGCCCCTTTTAACGGCGCTCGAGCGCGAGAAACGCTCGGCCCGAGACTCGCGCGTTCGATGAGCTTGTGATGCACGTAAAAGCTCGCGCCGCTTAGCCTCTCGGCTCGGCCGCGCGAGCGACGAGCGCGACTCTCGCGCCCTCGCGCGGCCGTTTCCAACAACCGACGTTGCGTGTGTGTACGCGATATATTATTATTATTATCACAACTATTACAGCGTAGGGTGACGCGCGTTGATAGGCAAGCAAATCAGAGCCACTCAAAGAAATAACCAGCGCTCATTAAGAGTAATAACCCTCATACTGCCCGACGATTGTTTCAAGGGTGTCGCACGGCTCGCAATCTTCTCGTCGATCTGTAACGCGGAGCGAAAAAATAGACGCGTTAAACTCGAAGATGATCCGCTTGGGGTCTCGAAATTATTTTTTTTACGACTACAGTAGGACCTCGATTATTCGGCGTCGGCGGCGTTGGATAATACGGAGAGCACTTGCTATTCTCCGTATTCTCCGTATCCGAGGCCGAACTTTTAACGATATTTATAAAACCAAAACGGGCATTGCATTCTCCCTCGAAAAAGAATTAAGGGAATGTGAAACATGTACCACGTGACACGTGAGTGCGAGAGAGATAGCTGCAATTTTAGAAATTGCTTAAGCAGGTTCGGCAGTTTCGCGTGATAGCCAGGTCCATCGTTTTTTAGCTAGGAAAAATTGTCCGAATGTCGTCGACACCTGGGACTCAGCAAATACGTTCGGGAATTTTTAACATAATTTATGGAACCAAAACCAGCATTGCATTCTCTCTCAAAATAAAATTGCATTGTTTTGAATATTTAGGGGTTATCCACAACGAATTTTCGTTTGATAACTGAGACCGTTGCATTGCGCCAACGTTGCGAACTTTAGTGACATGAGTAATCGAGGTCTCACTATATCTATATATTTCTATAAATTTATCTATACATTGGTTAACCGAAAAAAATGAATCCACAGAATTATACGCGCAGGCGAACGCGTTCTATTTGCTTATACCACAAACCATCGGTGGGTAGACATACATATCTTTTTTTCAAAGTGTAAAAGCATTCCTTTGATTCCCCCGGAATACTGAAGCGTCGAACAAACGAAGATCAGTCCTCGCGAACGAGAGGACTGTCCTGTTATCGCTGTCGATAATTCCCTCATCCTCAAATAATTCCGATGATTTTCCGGTCGTTTATCGCCGCGTTCCCGCGCGCTATCGGCTCGCCGCGCCTCCCGGCCGCTGGCGGGACAAAGCGAGCGAGTAGGTGACGAGAGGAGAGAAAAAAAAAAGGCTGGCGTGCTTGTTTGCACTGGCGGAGACGAGCTCGCGCGCGCGGCCGATGCGCCCGGATAAAACGTCCGTGGGAAGAGCCGTTGGTCAAACAGTAGATTGCGCTCCGGGGATTCGGCGTCTCCGGCCGTCGCGTTTTGAGGTTACGTTGGACACCGGGAGCGACCTGCGCGCGCAGCGTCGAGATTTTCGTGCGTCGCGCCGATCGTGTTTTCCTGTGGTCCTCTCCGACGTCCTCCGCACGCTCGTCGCCACCGCCGCCGCTCCTCCTCTTAATTCCTCATCGAGTGGCCTCCCTTCCTCTTCTATCTCCGTCTCGCTCGCCCGCCACACAGCATCGGCCACGACCGCCATCGTATACGATAATTACAGGAGAGCGCGAGCGCGCGCGCACGCCCGTCCAGTGAATGAGCAGGGGTATCATTAACACTTCCTGCCTCGTAACTATACTCTCATCTGCTATCACGAGAACGACGCGTCGCGGCGACGATCACGACGACCGGACTGGAGACAACCACTACCAAGACGCGCGTGGAGACAACACTGGGAACGTTATACATACCCACGCGCGTCGGTAAATATGTTAATCTCCCTCGGCCCGCAGCTAATCGCGTTGCTGAACGAAAATCAGTTTGAAAAAAGGGACAGCGTGTGAAAGACGAATGATAGTATGTTGAGGAATAAATTGTCTCCGTGATCCGAGACGATTTTGTCCACGACCGAGTTACCAGCGATCTGGCGAAAGGGGGGAGGGGGGAGTGAAGGTCGTTCCGAAGACAATTTTTACACGTGCGGTAAAAATTGATGATGTTGAAGTTGGCATCGTTGGAATGCAAAGAAATCCAGATAAAAAATAATTGTAATTAACCCAAATGATAAAATTAGGTGTAAAAAGTCATCATGACAATTAGTGACAATGGTAACTTTTTGCACCTAATTTCATCATTTGGGTTAATTAGAATTAATTTTTTTTTCCTGAATTTAGTTGTATTCTAACGATGCTAACTTCAACATCATAAAAATTAACAGTCGGCACTCGACGAACACCCGGAACTACGGCGATTGCCGATTGTCCCGGAAAATCCGCCGAGTGTGGGCGCAGAAACGGGATCATCGATTAAAGAATTAGCGGGGAATTAATAACGATAGCGAATCATCGAATCACCACGGTGATTTCCAACGATCCCGTCGCCGATGCCAGTCACTGTGAAGTGCGGATCGATGTACCGTTTATACAACTCCACGAAATTACGGAGTGATAGACAATTTTTGTAATCACGTAATCTGGATTTCCGGTCGGCATGAACGACGAGAAATTATGCCGTCAATTAGACATGGATCGAGACGATGGTCGGTGGGTACACCGCGCGCGCGCTCGTATGGCTGCTGCCGGTGCTCTCAGCCGGCCGGGCTGCATGCGCGCCGCCGAGCGTACCGCTAATAACTACCAATTTACCTGTCCCTCTCGCTCCGCTATATAACCCGGTATAACTGGTTTCCCATAAATTCACTCTCGATCACGAGCGGAGTGTCGTGACTCAGGGAAATATGTGTACTATTATGACAACTAAACTTGACACAAATCAATTAGAATATTCGCGATTTGCGGCGGCGAGTCGCCCGCGATGCCTGCGCGAGGAAAACATATTTCCCGTGTGTACAATCAATTCCCACACGAACCGATCCCTACACTTACCACTTAAAGTATCGTATCGTATCCCAATCTCTTTTATGGTGGTCGTTTTGTTCGCCGAAAAAAATGCCGACTTTTCCCTGATTTTTCCCTGACCTCAGTTCTGACGATTACTATTTTTAAAAATTAATGATGCCAATTACAATGTATACAAAACCGGTGCGGGGTCTTCGATAAATTACTTATTTTGCCGATCGACGATGAATCACATTAATTAAACACTTTTATAAAAATTCACGTTATTTTATACTTATTATAATAATATATAACATTCTTTAAACTTTTTATCTACTTATTATGGAAGGTTCGGCGCCAAATAAATTTTTCCCCTGACCAATTTCAAAATTCCCTGACTTTTCCCGGTTTTCCCTGACCGCGGCCACCATGTCTTTTTCTTTTTTTCTCCTCTCACGATACCAACCACGCCCTAAATCCAAAAAGCCATGCGAGTGTGTTACGACCTGCAAATAACTAATCGTGAATCCGTTGTTTCCACTTGATTCCAGTAGCGGCTCCGAGCCTGAGCGGTAACGTCAACCTCGGCATTGGAAGCGGCGGCCTGATGTCCCTGCAGCTCGAGAACGGCGGGGGCCACGTGCAAGTGCCGCGCTCGTTGATGCAGGCCTTCCTGCGACAGGATCCGAATCATCCGGGCGTGGAGACGGTGAAACTTCCGAATTCCGCGGTGGCCGAGGACGCCTCGGCGGCGGCTCTCCCGCTCTCGGGCGCCTGTCGCGAGGTCGAGACCGAGCTCTGCCTCGTGTGTCGCCGCTGCGGCCGGGCCTATCCGCAGGAGTCGACGCTGCTGGCCCATCAGCGCTCGTGCTATCTCGGCAATCAGCAACGTCGCGGCGCGCTGCGTCTCGTGCAGTCGCGCTACAGCTGTACACTCTGCGACACGAGTAGCTCGACGAGGACGTACGGCACGATCGCGGAATGGCGACGCCATTCCGAGACGCTGCAGCACCGCTCGCGGCTCGAGGCGAGCCAGCAGGAGCGCCAGCTGCCGGCGGCCAACAGCAACAGCAGCGCCGGCAGCGCCGCCGGCGCCGACAGGAGGAACCTCGGCAACGCCGCGAACGAGCAGCGCGAGCGCCAAAACGCGGGCGACGAGGAGGCGAATCCGCTGGTCGACGAGATGGAGGATGTGGTGAATCAGATCACCCTTTTGGCCGCCCGAGCCGCCGCGGAGAGCACGACCACCACCACCACCGCAGGCGGCGCCGCCGGCGTCGCGCAGCCCGCGCATCCCGCCACGCAGGACAACAACAACGGACCCGACGTCAAGCGGCAGAAACACTTGCAGGAGGTCGCCGCACTCGCCGGCGCGCGTTAGGAGCCGCTTCCTCGCGCGCTCCTTCGCCCGCCCTGGACCGCCAGGTCACAACCGGACACATCGATCTTACACCCAGCGAGGTAATCACACACTCACACACACGGACAAGTCACACTGCGGAATCGTCGCGAGAAATCGGCACGTTTCTCCGGGGCGCGGGGGAGGGGCGCCTCTCACTCCTGACCCGTGGCGCCCCCACCCGCCCGCACGCCTCACTGTTGTACATTTATCGACTCTTCGTGCGCGCGACGAAACGCGTTTCCCGCTCGGCGGGACGAGACACGAAAATGAAGAAAAAAAATAACGAAGAAGCAACGTCGGAGCGGCGAAATCCAAGACGCGTATATGGTTGGCCAAGCGCGCACTCAACCAAGTTCCTCATTAAATAGAAGAAGAAGAGAAAGAGAGAGAGAGAGAGGCGACGAAGAAGATGAAGAAGATATTGATGACGAAAGCGACACGAGAGGCCGCCACCGGGGGACTCGACCCCGAGGCGCGAGACCACCGGCGACCCGATCCACCGGCTCGAGCGCGACTTCCGGCTGGACACGGCCGGCGAGCTCTCGCGCGAAACACTTTTCGGCGACGGGAGTTACGAATAATTCGAAGAAAATGATTTAAAAAATGAAAAAAAAAAAAAATGAAGATACCGTTAATCGGCGGGCGCGCGACGACGACCCGGAGAAATCGTTGACTCGTCGGGGACGATGAAAAAAGCGCCCCGCGAGCGTCGTCGTCGTCGTCACCGTCGACGTGGTCTGACAAAACGTTCCTATGTAAAGTAATAATAAATGAAGCAAAAAAAAAGTTACTAAAATGAAAAAAAAAATGAGAGAGAGAGAGTGAAGAAAATTGCCGACCGTTTCGAGGGGCGCGCAAGACACTTTGTAGGTAGAGAGTGGATCGTGGGAGCGTATATCCCGCCGTTACTACGAGTACGTACGTATCAACAGCAAACAACAACAAAAAGTCAAAAAAACGTAAAAATATATATATACTAAAAAGTAATAATAACGAGAATACACACGCATACACGACACCGCGACACGAGGACACTCTCTCTTCGAGGTTTTCGTTTTTACTTTTGTTTTTGTTCTTCTTCTTCTTCTTTTTTTTTAGCTCTCCTCTCTCTTTCTCTCTCTCGTTCTCATTCAATCGTCTCGATCGAGAGGGGGATGGACGGTTGGGAAGTCGGTTCGTGAAGGAAGCGACTTTGCACACGAGGTGTTTTTCCGGGTTTTTCGGGTCGTTGAAGGATCGACCAAGCGGAGGGAGGGAGGGAGGGGTGGGGGGGTGATAGCACGGTACACCCTTGACTTGGGAGGGAGTGGGCACACTGAGGTATCTCCCACTTGAGAGGAAAAGCGAAATTACTAAAAACAATGAGGCGGTTACACTCACACACACACACACACACACACACACACACACACAAACACAGAGAGAGACGCAGACACAGAAAAACGCGCGCGAACTCGACCGGGAGAATCGGCGACCACGGTGGGCGCGGCTAATAATTTAAAAAAACCCAGCAACATGGTTCCTATATTTAATAAAGTATATTTAATAACGGCTAACGCGAAAAGAATTAATATTAACGATTAACGATTTAACGATATTTAACGACTAACAAGTATAATGGGTAAGGAGTAATAAACAATAACGATAATAACGATATTTATATAACTGTTAATAGAGATAACGAAATTCACGAGTGACGCGTTAGGTAATGTGATCAAGGACGTTATAATTTTGCGGCGATTCGTCGAGAAAGTAACGCGAATTATTATGAGCACGCGGACACGACGACGGTACGAGAAAGAGAGAGAGAAAAAAATTGAAGTAAAATGTTATCGCGTCGGGTGGGGGAAAAGACTGTCGGCTAATCTCCGGTACTAATGCGACGAGAAAGGTGGTACCAGAGGCTCCACAGATGGATAAGAGAAAGAGAACGAGAGAAAGAAAGAGAGAAAAGAGAAAGAGAGAGAAAAAACACGACAAGAAAATAAAAATCCTCGCGACACACGGAGGGAGCGAAAGAGTGACGAGAGCGGGGTGAAAGGAGAGCGCGGGAAAAAAAAACGTTTCTCGGTGAGACAACAAAAATTCACTATTAGCACGTAAGTCATTGCAATTAAGTTTAAACTCTGTAGAGGGGCCGTAAGTGTGAGTATCGTACGCTCACACTCGCAAGCATATTATTCACTATACATATATATATATACATGCATATGTATATATTATATGTATATATAAGCGAAGATATGAAACTATGAGTAAATGAGCGAGGATAAATAAATAAAAATATATATATATTTAAGTAGACAAATATATATACATATATGTAACTAAATATAGTATATATATATATGTATATATATGCGATGTTGTAACGTACTAGAATCCTCGCGGTTAAAAATTTCGGGGCGCGTTGCGTGCACACCGCGTGCGTACGCATCGGGCGACACTCCCAAAAAACCAAAAAAACCCGTTGACAATTTTTTTATATAGCGAATCGCGAGTGTGTGTGTTTTTCGAAGCCGTTCGCGCGAAATTCAGTCAGATAATTATTTACTGATATTTATCGATAGGAAACGAATTTCGATCGGCACAGCGGACGTGAGCGAGAAAGGGAGAGGGAGAGGGAGAGAGTGAACGAGAGAGAGAGAGAGAGAGAGGGAGGTGGTCGGTTCGAGCTTGTATTACATATATAGCGGAAAAAAAATCGTGAAGTAAGCAACTCGAGGTTCCTGTCGCAAAGTAAAGAATAAAAAAAAAACAAAAGCTTTTTCTATGTATAACGTTGTCGATACTACACGACTAATATTATTATCGATTAATATTATATTTAAATTAAAGATTTACTATGATTATCTATTGAATAATAGAACGCGGCTCGGTCACGATAATCGGACACTTGTCGTGGTCGTGGTTGTACATTCGCTGCGTTATCGTTGACGGCGCAAGCGCCAATTGGCTCTCGCGAGCGGCAAATAACGGCGCAGTTTCCGGGGCGGTCACCGAAATATCCTAACGAAATATTGAGATGAGAACAGAAATATTATAATTAAAAAAAAACAAAACTCGTACCTCGCGCTAACGAAATTTGAGAAAAATGAAAACAGTTATATAAGGAGTAACGATTAATCGAGAATCGACGCACTAGGTGGTCGTAGAACTGCGGCGCGTTTCGTTGCTGTAGCGTGTATATCGAGCGCGGATGGCGAGGCGGTCGGTGGGTTATATTTTTTAGTCGCTCTTCGATGCTGAGAGGGGGGAAAAGCCCGATTTAATTGACGACAACGTCGCAATATAAATGAATAGACACTATATTTACTAATGACACGTAAGCTCGTCAACGTTGGCCGCGCCTCTCGTCACTTTTTTTTTTCTTTTTCGTTTTTTTACTCGTTCGCCTTTACTTTTCGCTTACTTTTCGTCTCGTCCTTCCGAAGAAAAATCTCGAGCCGAGTCGTAGTTAGCCTCGATCATCGCGCGATTCGTCGCAGCCCGCTTTATCGGCGACTTGCGCGCCCGAGCGAATGCACCAGGTGCCGTAGAGAGCGTGTGTGTCGCGCGAGCGCGAGAGATAAGTGCGCGGGAGTAAAAAAATAATCAATGAGCCCCGCGCGCGCCTTCGAGCTGCTCGCGGACGGCCGTGACGAATGAGAAATTGGAATCGCGCTCGTCGAGAGACAATTTAGTTCGTCAACCCGATGTGGCGGCGCGCAGCGTCATCAGTACTTTCGTTTCGATTTTTTTTTCTTTTTTTTTTGCTCGTTCCCTCCCTACACGAAATAAATTATTTTTTTCATCACCCTTTTTTTCGCAAACTTCGTTAACCGCGCCCGGGCACGAACATTTTTCGAGATCCGCGCGCGGTATTGCAGAAAAAAAAGGGAAAAAACGAAAAAAAAAAACGAATACACAGACACACACACACACACACACACTGACTCACACTCACACGTTAGAACGTCGTGGCAGTGGAGATTGCAACGACGGTGAGTGGCGACGGAGACGGGAGGAGAGGAGCGCAAGACAAAGGGAAGCGAAAGGGCCGGGACGGAAGTCTATACATATTGTATTATGTCACTTTTAGGACACTAAAAATTACGGAATTATTATTATATAAATGATATATATACGTACGTACGCGTGTGTACGCAAACGAGGGTTTTATTACGTTCCCGAATTCATGAGAAAGAACGTGAGAACGAGAGGGAAGAAAAAAATGAAAAAAGAGAGAGGGAGAAAGAGAGATGAAAAAAAATTAAGAGAATGAGAGAGAGAGAAAAAGAGAGAGAGAGAGGGAGATAGTAAGGAAGGATTGCGTGATAGAGTAACCGAACCTCGCTACTAGCTGTTCCTAAAAAAAATCAACAATGAATGAGTGATAAAAACTTATTAAACAAAAAATAAACACGTGTGCAGTTTTAAGGGATGTGAATTAAGACGCTATTATATTAATTGTGGGTTTAAAGTAGGCACCGCGCGCTGCCACTCCGTCTCCACGAATTCACTTGTGTTCTTATTGTTTCTCATTATTCTCATTATTATTGAATTATCGTCTCCGCTCTGAATTCCGCGAACATGTCGAAATGCAACGGACTCGGCCTCTCATGTTAATGTACGTTGCCTCGAGCCTCTCTCGCGTCGCTCTCGCTTCACCTGACCAACAAAAAAAAAATAAATGAAATAAAAAAGTATAACCTTTTTTCCTTCATATTACGTGAACATTTTCACGAGCGACGTGGATTCAGGTGAAGTGCGCAAAAATCTCCCCCTTTCTCATTTGAGCCATCACGAGAGCCGATGATACTAACAGCGTCGAGAATGTCGAAAAATAAAAAATATATACATATATATATATACATATATATGTATATATATTTAAAAAGAGGGCGCGAATTATCGGCGGATAGTAGAACGGGAGGAAGGAGTGGCGCGGGTAAGTGCGCCCGTAGTGTGAAGCGAACAAAAAAAACTTGATATTACGCGATGGGAAGCAAAACGAACGAGCGAAAAGATGGACGGCAGTCCGAGGAGAGTAACGATATAACAGCATCGAGAGAAGGGAGAATAAGTAAAGAAAAGAAAAGAAAAGTAAATAAACATGATCCGCGCGTGAAACGAGAGGGAGCGTTAATCTGTGTTTCGATTCATTTGATTTTAACCTTTCGTTTTTATGACTTCGTATTCTCTCGTTGAGTTTTATAATCAATGTGTTATGTGTAACGAAGCAACGTCGATATTTATTATTAACACTATACTGTGTTGCGATTGCGACGGATTAACACGAAATTGAAAACTATTGAACGATAATACGCGAGCGCAGTGATCGATCGTACCATTGGTTGATTATTATTATTATTATCGATCGATCGATTATTATTGATGCCTATTAATTATTAATTATTGTCATTATTGTCATTATTATTATTATTATTATTATTATTATTATTATTATTAATTATTATTATTACTATTATTATTAAATTATTGCGACCGATTGCCATTTTTGCTATTGTCACAGAAGTGGAATTGTCGAATATTTTGAATTGAGCAATTTTTAATTGACTATTTATTAATTAAAACTGATACTAATTGATAATGAAGTAGCGACTAATTCTTGTGAGAGATTGCCATGTGTATATCTATATGTACTCGCTATGGGGCCCCGTGGGCCTTGCCGGGCTGCGTTGATTAACGCAGGCAGCACGGGGCGCCCGAAACGCCGGCTCCAAGACCCGTTCGCCGGATACACTGCGGTCAATTTTTTTTCCCCACTCTCTTATGGCTCCGTTCGAGGATTCCTCTTGGTTTCTCATTTCTCGATCATCATCAAAAGATACAAAAGAAAAAAATTATTGCTCTCTAGAATAATTTCAAGATCTTTTCTTTACTTTTTTTCTTTAGCGTGAATTCAATTTAAAAAATTATCGCGCACGCGCAACGCCGCTCGCAGTTCCTGCCGATCCCCGGGCGCCACGTGTCGTTCCTTATCTTTTGTAAAACTCTTGCGCCGGCGCTCGGGGGTTACGCCCAATTTTTATTGACATTAAAAGAAAAAAAAAATGAGAAACAAATTTTCGAACCGCCAAGAAATTTAAATATCGCGTTTCTTCTTGAGAACCGACGTGACGAAACAAAAAAATTAATAAAAATAAAAATCGTTTGACGGACGGGAATGAAAGAGAGAGAGAGAGAAAAAGACCAAACGCGCGTTATCGGGACGACGGGCCGGTGCAATCATGTTCCTATTAGGTTTCATATCTAAGCAAGTAATTAATTATACCACTAAATATAAATGATAACGATGGATGATACGACGATATTATATATTATTGGATATATATATATATATTGGATATATATATATCTAACAAAACATATATATATATATATATATATACACACATTATACATAACGATATGACTAGCTGTAGTCTGTAACACTGCAAACGTACTGTTTTTCCCCCTTTGTACACACATGAGAGAGAGAAAGAGAGTGAGAGAGAGAGAGAAAAAAAGAGAACTTAACGAACACGCGAGCATAGCCGAGAGAACGGGACTCACGATAAAATACACGAGGCATGAAGGAAAGAAGAAGCGAAGAAAAAAAGAAATTCGAAAATTTGCATACACTCACACTCATGTATACGTATACTCATCGAAACAGCTTTCTCGAGTCTCGTGCGACGACTGACGAGATGAAGGAGACGAAGAAAAAAAAACACGTTGACATTAAATTGGAGACGCTGACGACGATCGGAGTGGCATTGTATCGAGACACACGTTTTACGAGCTCGCCACAATGGTGCGAACGCATGCGAATGGCACCGGCTCGTAATAAACTTATGATAAACCCGACACGCAATATGTATTTTCCCCACAAGATCCCCCTGCTCCCCCCTCCCCTGCCCCCCCCCCCTTACACCATGAAGTTCCTCATTGTCTCCGCGACGAAGTGACACTAAAAAGAATAAAGATTTAAAAAAAAACTTGGTTCCTAAACACGAGTCGTCCAACCGTTAAAAAGTGAAACTTTTACCTTCCAACTCTCGACCCCATCCTCGTCCCGTCGAGTTCCTACGGCGATGCTGCATCCGCGATGATTTAATTCAATCACAGAGAGCTGAAACGAAAAAAATTGGAAAATTGAATTAACGAACGTGGGAGAGAAATCTTTTCGTACACATATCAATCACCGCGTGAGATTTGGAGCGAGACGAAAAATCTGGTGGGTGCAGCGTCGCCAAAATGAGAAAAAGATAATAATCGTTCACACTAAATGCGTTATCGATGTCCTAATCTGCGCTACTCATTGCAGTCACGAGAAAACGCGATTTACCAGAGTTATTTTTGTTATTTTTTTATCATTTCGACGAAACGGGGCAGAAACGCCGGAGCTTCACATTCGCGTTATGGAAACTCTTGGACTGTGTCGAGTTGCGCTTCATTTCCGGTCGCACGCGGGTGGGTGGAGGAGGAGGTGGAGGGGGTGGAAGGGCAACGCGTAGCGCGTCCTATTTCCGTTCGAGCGAGTATTAGTTTCCCCGCAAGCGCGATTTCCATGCGCGTTTCCCGCGAACGTGAGGCTCAATGTCGCGTGACTTAACGCGCCGTAAATGATTTTCAATTCCAGCGTCGCCGGATTTTCGGGCGTCGCTCGAAAATCTCGTTCAACGGAAATTATAGAGCGTCGTGATGCGAGGGAAGAGCGAGAGGGGAGGAAAAAAATGTGCAATCGCCACGAGAGCGAATGCGTTCCGACCTGCCAACCGTGATTTGAAGTACGAGCCCGGAAAAGCTGCATCGATTTTTCGAGTTTCGCCAATCGAGATCGCCGCGAGCTGTATGCAAAACGATTTTCGCGAGAATTTCGCCTCGACGATCGTTAAACGTGAATTGAAAAGTGACAAGGACAAAAAATATATCCGCTGTTCCAGACTCCGATCATCATCCCTGTACCCTGCGCGCCCCCTACCCACTCCCAGCCCCCCCGACACCCCCCTTCACCCCCTGTACACACCGTATCGCAAAGCTCGTCTTATTAACTAAAACTCGAAACAAGGAAAAACTACAAACAAACAACTAAACTGTACTAAACCTCGACGTATTCTATTAAACGCTAGTTTATCAGAAAAATTTAATCCTGTCTACTTTTATTCGCCGTCCACACTCGAGCGATTCGTCGTTTCTTCGTCGCCTGTTCCTCGCTTTCCGGTAAGTTACATATCTATATTGCGGTTTCAAACAATTAATTGCGACCAAGTCTGCATTTTAATGACTACTAAAAACCCGTAGCAAAAAAAAATTTCCCACGGCGGATTAAGTTGTCTACAATGAAGACATTGTACGTGGTATCGAGGTGAAGCTTTTCCAAGGTGGATATGTTCGTTCGACTTCCTCGCTTCGCCGGTTCTACTTTACTGCGAAAAACGCCAAGGCAACCGAGACGACTGCTACATGGGATGGGAGCCTCGTCCCGGAGCTCCGAGTGTTTGTTCGCGAAATGGAAGGCAAATTAGGTTTGTACGGGGGATCGAACTTCGGTGGTAGCGAAATAAAAGCTCTCACGTTTTTCTCGATGCAACGTGAAATATCTTACGTGGCGGTCGCTACATACAGTAGATGTATACGTATATACCTACGTTCGCACACGTATAAGGCGGTTCGTTCAAGGTTCACAGCCACGTTCTTTGCCGCAACGAACGTTAACCTACGTAGGGTTCAACTCGAAGTCGCTGATCTTTCCGGAAAGGCATACACCGTACTTCTCGGCCTATAGTTAGACGATCTCGATTTTGATGTCATATCATCGCTGAGCGATTGACCGTCTATTGCAACTAATTTTAACCCACTAGCGTGCTCATACGGAAATAAAGTATATGCGAACTATATAAAAGATCTATTTCACATATAAACGATCTATTTTTCCGAAAAGTTGTACATGTCGGATCTATTTTAGGATATATACGAAATCTATGCGAGCAAAAAATAGATCTGAGATATATTTGAAATGTATTTTTATCATTATCGTCCGGAAAGTTGTATATTCCAGATAGTTTTTCGTATATACTTCTTTTCCGTGGGGGTGCTTAGTTTCTGTTTGCATCATTTTGCTTCCCCGTTACGGAATCTTTGTATTGCTTAAACAAAATTGTTTTTCTTTACGAGATTTACGTGTCAGTATGTTCGGAATGCTCCAAAATGGCTGTATGTGCGCGTGTATGTTCGGATCTTGTCAGCACGACAGCGATCGCAATGTCTAAGATATCCGGCTTGAGCCGGAATCCAAATGCAGGCCGAATTTGTCGTGCGGTCCAATTTTGATGTGGACCACAGATAGACTCATTGAACGACGCTTGGGATTGAATTTGACACCTTGAGCGGTTCAAATTTTATGGTATCTTAAACTTTTTTTTTAAGTTTGTTTTAGTTCCAATGTCTACAATTTTTTAGATATCGGGCTGAACTTTAGTTTACAAGTATAACATCATCTGACTCGGTTTAAGTACCAATTTGACGCGAATCGGTCAATTGGTTCAAATTTTATGACTTTTTGCTCGCCCTCTCACTGCACCGAAAATGGTCTTCTAACGGAGAAAATGGTTTTCTCTTCTGCTCCATTAATCGACTAGGCCAAGAACCAAAAGCTAAAGCAACTAATCACGCAGCAAAGCTTTTTTCGAGGGGAAGCCAAATATTTTCCATAAAATTCAATTGTTTACTTCGGATATACTTCACATTTTACTTTTTTTTTTGCTTTGTCATAGAGGAAGCTGTTTTCATGGAACAAAAAATACGAGATTTTAATGCCAACATATTTACAATCGTCTAAAACGTCGAGAACTGCAAGTTCGTCCTGATGTATCTGTATGCGTATGCGACGAAAAGGATGCTAAGAGGATAACTGTCGCCATTTTTTCAGGCTTAGTAACGTGATTTTAGGAAACGCGATTTAGTGACTGCATCGGTCACTTTATTCGTTTTCATTTTTGTGGAAAATGTGGTAATCAATTTCTCGTAAACTCGACTTCAGAGTCCGATATTTCCGAAACTATAAGGATTAGACGGAATTGGACGTCTACTGTAACTTATTTTAACCCGCTAGAACCCTTATTCTTTTTTTTGTCATAATTTTTTCCATTTTTATGGAAAAATGTTCAATCAATTTTTCGTCAACGCGACTTCAGGCGCCGGTGTCTCCGAAACAGTATACACCAGGCGATTCGATTTCCCTCACGTGACATCGTCGTGGCAATTTTTCAGAAAACTTTTAAACCTCCCTCGTCTCTGGCCCCGCCAGGACCCTCGATCCGCTTATTGGCCGAGGGCGTTCGCGGGTCGGGGATCGATATT
Source organism: Pimpla rufipes (assembly GCA_963932165.1). Taxonomy (NCBI): domain Eukaryota; kingdom Metazoa; phylum Arthropoda; class Insecta; order Hymenoptera; family Ichneumonidae; genus Pimpla; species Pimpla rufipes. The sequence goes on from OZ010640.1 coordinate 10,033,582, forward strand.
TGATCCCTTTCGCCGTCGGAAGGAGAACAAGAATGATAACCAAGGGCAAGGAGGCCGTTCATAATGCGGGGCTGTGGAAAAGAAGAAAAAAATTATTATAAGAGCTGCGGGGTCGCCATTAAGCGTGTATAGCTATACGTTACTTCAAGGAAGGTCGTATCTTCTCGTTAGCCGCTGCGAGGAGCCGGAGTGTCCGAAAAGGCACCTCGGCTGGCTATACCGTGGTACACATTCGTTCGGTAGAGTCACGTTTTTAATTTCTCCGCTACGTCCTCTTCCCCCTCGGCCGCTGCTGTTGCCGCCGCTGTTACTGCTCCTCCAGCGACTGCTGTGGTCTTACCTCATTTTCACACCTTCCCCCTCTGGACGCTCGCCTCTAATAAGTAAATAATAACTCGTTCCAGCGCGGGTAAGCACATGAGTTGCGGCTGCCGCACGGGCAACCCGTGCCTGAGATCCACGAAGGGAGAAAACAATTTAAGAGCACGGGATTGCGTATTTAAATTCGCAGAAGAAAAATCCATCGCCGTTGCCGGGTGTCCTGTAACATATTAAAATTCTTCACAGTGAAACGGAGAAATAATGTTCGGATTAAAAAAAAAGAAAACCTACAAGAAATTCGTGCGATTTCGTATTTTCTTTTTCATTGTGTTTCTTCCGAAACCCTCGCAAGAATTCACCCCCATAAGAATACTGGAAAACCGGAGTTCGCGAATTGGCGAAACCTCCTCTAATTTTTTTTTTTTTTTCGTTATGAATGCAACGACCTTGGAGATTGCGAGCGTTCGAAGGGGGCCGAGGGGGGAAGGTCTGCGTGAACCAGTGGTGCTTGCTCGAACCCTCGAACGAGAAATCCTCGAGAGAAGCGCGGAGCAGATACGCGGTGGATACGCGCCACGAGGCCGAAAGCTATGCGGGGATAATCTCTCAGAGCGGCGGCCCCTTGCGTAAGAGCTCGAGGGGTGGAACGAGAGGCTTTACGGTATACGCAAAGGTACCGTTACCGTGTAGTATTTATAGTATGTACGACCCCACCCGCCCCCGCCGGTGGGGCAATGTTATCCAGAATTTACCCGAAAATTCCTAAGAATAATCGGGACACGAAATCGCCCGATTCCGCCGGTGCAGAGATCCAGCCTGGCCGGAAGCTCATCGGGAAAACTTTGCCAACCGCCCGAAATGCCCCCGGGTCATTTCTTCGTTCCTCGCCGCTTGGTGTCTGCGTCAATAACCCTCACGCTAAAATATAAAGAGCCCCCGACACTGATACACCGGGTTGAGAAAAAGCTCCAGCAGATCCAACAGATTTCATTGGTATCGTGCCTCATGGATTTTTCGACTCCCCACTCGTCGCAGCAGCGCCAAAGTACGTCTGTTATTCGCGGAGATTCAGCGGTCCACGAGAGGCCACACACGGCCACGTCCGGGAGGAAAAGGCGAGGCAAACGCGATGAGAGCCGTACCCAAAGTGAAATGGCTCCGCCGCCGCGCTGCTCTGTATTCCTCGAGGGCACCGCGAGAAAGACGATGCCGCGCGGAATACACGGGAATGAGGAAAACGAAGAGGCAGTAATGGAAATAGCGAAGAGAGAAAGCGAGAGCGCGGGCGATCGCGGAAGGAGGAAGGGGGAGCATGTAAGGAAAAAGTTGGCGTGCGCGGTATAGGTATAGGCGCGTTTGTGTGTTTGTCCAGGAGGAAAGTGAAGGAGTGGCGCGCGAACGAGAAACGCGAGACGGGAGAACGAGAAACGAGAACGAGCTGCCTCGGCGCTCGTGGGCCCGGGGAATAGGTAGATGCCGCGGAAGTAGACGGAAGAGACTCGAGCGAGAGCTAGTGGAGAGGACCAACGATGCCGCTGGATTGGTGGCGGCGGTGGTGGTGGTTCTTCCACGGGCAAGGGAGAGAGAGAGAGAGAGGGAAAGAGAGAAGGAAAGAAAGAGAAAAAGCGAGCACAGCCAGCACAGGGGAGTCCTCTTAGCGCATTTCAATATATGGCGAAGGCCTTTGAGGTTGGTGCGGGTCGGCGGGGGAGCGGCGGGGGGGTGGACGAAAGGCGCGGGGAGGGTGCCCTTTTTTCCTCTCGCTCTTCCACACTTTTCTCTCCTTCTTTCCATCCCAGCGGAGGAGGAAGACGCGGCGGGGGTTGGCGGTTGGAGTGAGAGGGGGGCCGGGGGTAGAAGGTGGAGAGGGGGACGGGGGGAGGGAGGGGGGCGTTATTGATTCTTCTTTTAATCTCGTCGCGACCCATCCCACGTCGCGATGAGGATGAACGAGGAATATCGGGAGGGGGAGGGGTGGGGGACGGAAGCAACGGCAGGAGGAAGAAGAATAAGAAGCGGGCGAAGAGGATGAAGAAGAAGAGGACGAAGACGAGGAACGTGGGGTCTGAAGGAACGTGGCTCGAGCTGCTGGCTGCATGAGAGACGCGCGACAGGGATGGGGTTGCCCCGCGGGCACGGCGGCCTCGCTCGCTCACTCCCGTGCAGCGGGCTGAAGGGGTGGGTAACTTATTTGAATGTGTCGTCCTCATCGTCGTCGACGTCGTCGTAGTCGTCGCTCCCCGCGAGCTCGTGGAGCAGGAAGACGGGGACGAAAAGAACTGGTATGTGAATCCGTGAAATCGATGTGGTGTCCTTCGCTGTTTTTTTTTACTTCCTTTTGGTTCTCTCGATGGTACCGGGGTAGTCGGTACGTGTAGCCCAAAGGATTGACCGATCGAAAAGATTGTCCACGATGACGGCCACTGACCATCAGTATTCCTCGGAAGTGAAACGAATGTCGACCGGTGGTTTTGCGGTGGGAAGCTCGAGGGGATAATGAATTCCTGACCTGGAACGAAAATTGAAGAAAAATGAAGAAGAAGAAACGGTGGTGCGGCGAATAATTTATAGCTGGAAGCCTGAATGATATGTAATAAGGTCGTGCGGGACGAGGCCGTCCGGGGTTGACGCGGAGGCGTCGCGGAGTGAGCGAAGTATTAAAAGTCTATAGCACGGGGTGGGGAGGAGGCGCGAGGGAGCGAGAACGCGTCGGGATACATGTAAGTATAAAATGCGGGAAACGCAATAAGCGTAACGCAATAAAATTGCGTCGGAGTCCGGGCTCTTCCGTTATCCGCAAGCGAGCGGGATGCGATCCCTAACGCGCTGTACACGTCGTAGCAACAGCAGCAGCAGCGGCAGCAGCCACAGGCGAATTCACTCGCTTCCGAGCAGCAGCAGCAGCAGCAGCATCGCCGAAGACTTTCTCACTGGCTGTGTGTCTCCCTCGATCTCGTTCCCGCATATATAGACCGTCAGCCGTTGCGCCCGCGACCCCACGGGCCGAGAGAGAGAGAGACGAAGAAGAGAAAAAAATCAGCCTCGTAGCTCTCGCGCTGCGAAGCCGGAGTATATCGCGAGGGAGAGCCCGGTATAACGGGGCTGGGGTGGCAATGACGGAAAGACGGGGGAGTCACCCTGTTTTTTTCGAGTCCCCCACGAGAAAGGCACCTTACTACACCCCCCAGGAGAAGAGAAAAAAGCGAAGCGAGAGGAACCCGCACCCCGCGCCCGCCAAACTCCAGGGGTAGGATATTGATTTTTTTTATTTTATAATTAGGGGCGCGCACCCCTTGGCTGCCAGAAAAACACGTCACCCGAGCGTCACCCGACGGAGAGTCAAGGACCCGCGCAGCGTCAGAAACCAATTTTTTTCGACTGCCCGAAAAACTCTGCCGCGCCGCAGAAACACAAAACGTCGAGGATGCCGGGGTTGTGGGAAATGAGAGATGAAATCATCTGACTCGTTCGGACAACTTCACCTCCGTGCAAAGGCGTGCAATAGCCGTGCAATAGCTTCTCCTCGTCGGATAACCGAGAGATTCTTTTGTTGAATCAAAAAGCTTGGTCTTGGCATTTTAATAAAAATGTCCTACAGGGTCCACCACCCTGTTATTCATTTCCCGGCGTATCTTGCAGTTTTACCCATAACTGGCCAAAAACAGCGCAAGACTTTGGTTCAACATCAAACGACTGTCCAATGCGGTATTGATTGGCGAGACCGCGACACCCGTTCCCGGGTCCCCGGTGCAGAATTCCTGGATTTACATCGAATTTTTCTCCTACGCCCCGAACGCTCTCGGTGAGGATGGTCGGGGAGCGCGAGGCTGCAGCGCCGGAGGAGCCAGGGCTGACGGGTGGCGGCACTAGTCGCGAGGCGGATAAGAAAGCGAGTCTCACACCCGAGGGGGGGCGCCTCCCGAGAATGGGGAGAAAGACGAGAGAAAGAACACGAGGGAGGTGGGAGGCGGCGGGAGGGAGGTGAGAGAGGGTTGCTGTCACCGTTGCAGCCCTCCAAAGTACAAAGAGACGGTATAGGCGTGTACCCTCTTTTGCTTTCGTTCTCGTTCCTCGTTTCGTTTTTCATTCTTATTTCCCTTCCTCCTCCCTGCGCTCCTCCTCGCTCCTCCCTCTCCCCGGCTCCTCGCTCGAGGCGAGCGCCCTCCCGCCTCTCGCTCCGGCGAAACCTTCGCCTCGGAGGTGACAATTCCTCATCTGGCACCGCGCGAACCCCTTTCACACCCCTCCTCTTCCGCCTTCCCGGTTTTCTACCTCGCTCTCTCCGTCCCTTTCTCTGCCCTTCTGCCTCACTCGACGCAACACAGGGCGTCCCTCGTGCCCCCGGGCGCATTCGTCTTAACGCGAGCTGAACGCGTATACGGAGCACCGACGATACATCCACACTTGCGCTGCACACGGCGCGGCCGAGGAGGGGAGGTTTGGGGTTGGAGGAAGAGAAAGAGAGAGAGAGAGAGAGAGTGAGGGTGAGTTAGAGGGATGGAAACTCGAGGCTTGTCACACACAGAGTGTAATATGCAAAGAGACCCGCCTCCACTCCGGTTGCCATGGCTACCCGAGGCTGTTCCGGAGATCGGGGAAAGGTGCCCCCCCGGAGAAAGGTGGTGGCGGTGGTGGTGGCTGTGTGTGCTTCGACTCGCGAGCTGGCAGGCTCCTTGGCCGGTTGAAACGAAGGATGAAGCCAGGAGAGAGGAGGAGGAGGAGGAGGAGGAGGAGGAGGAGGTGGACGGGGAGGAAGGTGGAGGAGGAGGGTAGCTTCGAATCGGAGGACCGGCTGGAAGCAGAGACGGAAGTGAAGAGAGAGAGAGAGAGGGTGGCGAGGGGCGAGCGGCGAGGGAGGCAGACACTCTTGGAAATTTGTATAACTACCCCCAGCGGCGACGGGAACGGCAGTGGCCTCGTCGACGCGAGTGGAAATGGGGGATGCGGGGATGTGTGTGCTGCCGCGCCGGGAACGGTGGAACGGGCTCCTCTTCCTCGCGCGGTCCCTGTATCTCCCTCCTCCCCTTTCTTTGCCTCGCGTTCTTAGCGCGTTCATTTCTCAGTCAGTCCTGCCGGCTCTCTCGCTCTGCCGTCGGTTATTCCGCAGGGAGGGAGGGAGGGACGGGGGGAAAATGCACACATCGATCCGGGAAGAAAACCCTCCGCACCCCGGCGGGGGCTCCTTCGTCATCTTAGAGCCTCCGAGGCTTGTGGCACTGGGTACACCCGGCGTCACTACCATCGGCAACGAGACCGGGGAGACCGTCTCTCGCCCACCTCCTCCTCAGCCCCCCCCCCCCCCTTTTCCTTTGGTATCTCCATGTGTGACTCTCGCGTCTGCGTCCCGCGTTTGCATATATGTATATATAATCCTGTACGTAGGACCGCACTGTGACGGCCAGAAGGAATGATTATGCCTGCATTAAAAGCCTCTTCAATCCCTCGTTCTCGTCTCCCTCTTTGTATCAGGAAGGGTGACCACTCGACCGGTTGTCGCGCGACGACGCTACCAACTGGTACCCACCAAGATTCCTCTCTCTCTCTCCCTCTCCCCCTCTTTTCTCTCTATCTCTCTCCCTCCGAGAGGCGCATCGCTCGCACTGCCCCTCGTGCAGGCCGACGCCAAGGAGGCCAGAGGATGCGGGGAAGAAGAGAGAGAAGGAGAGAGTCATAATCATCATAACGATAATTATGTAGGTAAATGCGCGAGGCGCGCAGGAAGGGAAGAGATTCTCGGATGCGGCGAACGTAGCGCGCATACAGCCCGGACCGCGCTGACCAGCTGCCTCATTCGATCCTCCGCTAATTATCCGTCGTAAGCATCGAACTTAATTGCTACACTCTCGAGGGCCGGAGCTCTCAGCGCCTCGCTAGGCCTTCGGACACCGGGGCAATATACTTGGTTATACCTTTGCGCACAATGTCTGCTCCAGGATCGGGAACTCTCCCTCTCTCTTTCTCTCTCGCTCCCTCTCCCTCGTGGCTAGCTCACTCGTGATTCTCCTCCTCCTCCTCCTCCTCCTGCGCATAGAGAGAGAGAGAGAGAGAGCGACGTTTACCTGCGAGAGGGAACTCGCGATCGGCAACGAGAGACCGGCGAGGATCCGCGACGACCGAGACGAGGGAAATAAGACGAAGAGGAAGTTGAAGCCTCGGGAGAAGCCGGAGCCAAAGTGTAACGTGGGACTTTGCCCGGCACCCACTCTGCCGTGAAACCGAGTGTATATGCGCGTCGTTGTTCGTAGCCCAGGGAACGCGCGAGGGAAAACGCGAGAGATCCTCGGGTCTATGCAAAGGAAGGTCGAGACACTGCGCTTCGACTCCGTTTATGCTCCTTACACTCGGATGTACTACTCCTCTTGCGCGCTCTTCTGCCTTCTGATCACCCGTGCTCGCTCTTCTCCACTGCCTCTCTTGATACTGTGGATATATACATATATGTATGTGGATATATATAGGTGTGTGTGTGAATACTCACACTGTTGGGTTTGCTGAGCATTCTGGACTCAACTTCCTTCACTCGTTCGCCCAAGTAGCCGGTCGTGAGTTACTCGTGGCTGAAGGTATACAACGACTCTTCCACTATTCACGGCCCTCATCGTGATTCCCCGGTGGCTATATCCACCGGTAACCTCCACTGGCTCGGTATTCCTCGGGCGTTTTTTTCTCGACGCCGTCCGACTCGCGGATGCCATCGGTCCAGATATCCGGGGTTCCGGGAAAAATCGGCGAGGGCGAGGAGAAAGCTGACGCCTCGATGCCATCGGTTTTCCGCTTTTTTCTCTCTCTCTCCCGGCCGATCGTTCGCCGCGCTGGAATGACGATTGTGACGTCCGTTCATCTGCAAGAGTGGACGGAAAAAATTAAGGGGGGTTTGGTTAATTCGGTGAAAAAAGACCCTTTTTCAACCATTTTTTTACAAGATACGGGCAGTGTATTTTAAATTTAATGATTATAGTATTGTAGAGTAACATTTCAAAAATATTTTCTAAAAATTTCAACGGAAAATATTAGAAACTAAGCCGTTGACAGCAAAACTCCGGAGACGTCTCCAAAAAAAGTTGTTTTGCGATGACGGTTGTGACTCATCAATCGATCATCTGATATCAAAAAATCAAATTGATTTTATTAGTTTATGAGTTTCCCCAGGTAACGCTGTCGAGTTTTTTTTTCTTTCGATTTTTCAATTTTTGGTAACACTGGAAAGTCAAAAACGTGATTTTCGCAAAAAAAATCGGTAAATTTTTTATCGTAAAATAAAAAATAACAACAACTTTAAAAAGAACTTGACAGCGTTACCTCATGAATTATACAGAGAAAGTGTGTACCAAGTTTAAAAAGGATCGGTACAATAGATTTTAAACTACAGCCGTATTTGAAAGCGTGAAGTGTGGGAAAATCGCTTTAAAGTGAAGACTTATACGGGACGACTGAGAGCCTCGGATAATTAAAACTCCATATCTCCGTTAGATTTGCTCCGGTTTTTCTAAAAATTTGATACAACATTCTTGAGATGTTGTGCATTCATAAAATAAAATACCCTTAGACCATACCCTTAAGTAACGAATGGCTCGGTTGGAGGTGACTTGCAGTTGCCTTCAACCATGTTTTTCTTCCGTGGGTTCCGTGAAGAAAAAACAAATTCTGATTTAAAAAATTAGCGAACGATAGCGGCGTCTTCGCTCGGACGCGACGAGCGGAATCACGTTGGATCTACATTATATTGCGGGATAAGGAAGAGACGACCGCGAAGGATTGAGCCAAGTGCAGAGCAGCGAGAGGTGATGCCGGGGTCCACTTCACCGCCGGACTCTCGATGATCTCTCGTGTTTTGCGCACGTCAGTGTGCGTCGCGTGGGTGGAGACTTCCCCGCGAGGCCCGCGGGGCAGAATTATCATACCTACCACACAGTCGTACACGGTGGATCGCGCGTATAACACCGATGCGGCCTCCGAGTATCTTTCTCTCTCTCTCTCGCTCCGTCTCGCGTTGCTCGATCTAATCACACTGCCATATACATAAAATAAGCGCTCTACACGGGGCCCTATGGGGCATCACACACCATCCGCCCCGTACCTCGGTAATCCAGAGTGAGAGGAAGACAGAGAGGGAGAGAGAGAGAGAGAGTGAGAGGAGCAGCGCTGGATTGTTTTCAGCTGGGACTCGAGTATAAATTGGCCAATTATTCGGAAATAAGGTAATTATATAAGAAGGGAGTGATCTTCGATACCGAGCGAGGAGGTGGAGAGGCGGGGAGAGGCCGAGCGAGAAGGGTAGCTTCGCGAGGGGGGAGAGAGAGGGGAGGCCGAAGTAGAATCGTGGCCGGAGCGTTCTCGCCCGCGAGATCGAACGGGCCGAAGGGGGCCCCGAGGAATCGAAGAGAGAAATCAAAGGCGATTATCTGCCTATGAGGTAGAAATCGACGGGCCCTCTCGGCGCGAATCGACCGGGGTTGCTTCTTCTCCTCTTCCCCGAGACGTCAGAGCTCTCGTCTCGCTTCCTCACTCGCTGCCTTATTCCGACGTGGAACAAGAGGGCGACCAAAAAAAAACAAGAAAAAATAAAAAATAAAGGAACGACGACGACGAAGAGGAGGAAGAGGAGTTCTCATTGATTCGTACCCCGAGGTGGTGACTATAATATGAGAATGAACGGCGACCGGGGGTGGGGAAATATTAACGGGGGGAGAGTGTGGCGTATACGTCGTTACACACGAGCCGCAACTCAACCCGACCGGCAGATGTTTTTGCCTAAACGCTCGCGAATTAGTCAATGAATAACGAGTCTGCGTTCCGCGAGATAAGTCACGTCCGATGCGCCTCGACGCTGAGGCACCTGCGTGTTACCATTCTCGCCGTTTATACGCTCGACGCCTAGATGGAGTTTCTATTTTTCGGCGTTGGCCTCGCGAAGCCACGTAGAAGAATCGGTAGAAAAGTTGCAGCCTCGAGGCTGCAACTTTTCTACCGAACCTTCTGAATCTCCGACCGCACATTAGAGACAGAAACTTCAAATGGCTCAAATTATCCGTCTATTGTTCCCTGCGCGGAACATCTTAATTTCAATGGCAGAAAGATAGCGTAGCGAATGTATGGAAACAATAATTGGCACACATCTCGAGTCCTAAACAATTCAGCAAGAGCAGCGAAATTCTCAGATGCACCGAGTTTAGCGCGGAGTATTCGAGTATATGCAAGATGCCTAGCTAGGTATTCGCACGTGTGTGAGCGCGGCGTCCGTACGGACGCGGTCGAGAATCTGGACAAAGAAGCAAAAGAGCGGAATGCCCAACGACGATGCAGCGTGTACAGAGCTCGGAGATGAGGACTAGTTGCCGTATAAGAGCTGAGAAGAGAGTCTCAGCTGGACCATTAAGGGCTGCGTGGTGGCCCGAGGCCGGAATTAGCATATAGCCTGTGCCGTGCGCGCTGCTCCGAGAGTGACTCCACCTCCGCGCGGCGAGGCAACGCTCGGCAACGCGCGGGGCTCTCGCCGTTCCGAGAGCAACTCGCTCGCTCGCGTCTGCGTTTTGCCGCGCACCGAGGCGAAATATACATACGTATAACTTAAGTTCAAGCGGATATTATGCCACCATTCTTATATACCTTCCATAATGCGCGCTCTTGTAACCACAGGTAGGCAGGCTTCGATCGGGGGAGTCGAAGAAGCGAGCGAGAAAGCGGCGAGAGAGGTGTGCAGAGGCGAAAAGGATCGAGGCGCCCGGCTCTATCCGCGCATTAAAGCCGAGCCGAGGCCGGTCCGGCCCGGCGCGCGGGGCTCCTATCGGCTTCATCACTTTTAATTATAATTATATGCAGTCCCGGATCCGATAAAGATCGCTAGAGAGGCGAGCGCAAGGGGGGGCAAAAGGGAGAGAGAGCCCGAGAAATACACGGAACGCGAACGCGAGCGCGAAGAGTCCCACCCAAGCGCGTGCCGTTTACGCCCAGGACCAGGAGGCTCCGCGCGCCCGAGAAACGACGCCGCAGACGCATCGCGAGTACCAGGCGTGAACTCGTGAACCGAGTGCTTATTAGGGACCGACTTTGGCCGACTTTCGACTGCCCTCCGCTTGGACCACGTGTGGGCCATCGTTTCCTCGGAATGTCATTTAAATTTCGCTGCTCTGGCTCTCCGGTTGCGTTCCGTGTGTTTTTTCTCCGTCGTTGGAGCTTCGAAGTGGTTCATCATTCGAACGTAAATCTATCATCAGCGATAAAGTTCTCCTTTCAGCGTTATTCCACTGTTTTCTCTTGTCCCTCGAGCCGTGGCAATTTTTACCGCCGATCGACGGTCAATATCTTCCGCGGAGTTTATTGCGCCGCATTCGAGTCGGATGTATCCGTTAGCCGTACGGATGAATATCGAAATCAAAGTCGGCATCTCTCGGTCTGCGCTTCCTTCGAGACTCGTAGACGTGGCGCGCGCGATTTGCCTGCACCGGCGAGAGGCTGCAACGCGGGCGCTTGCTCGCCTAGATCCGAGTTGGCGCCCCGAGGCTCGTTTTCCGTTCCGTTCGAGGTCGTGCACCGAGGGTCTCGGTCTCTCGCGCGGATCTCCGAGCCGCGATTGCGATTAATCCGCAGTGAAAACGGTCGAAAGAAATGACGAAGTGGGCCGGAGCGATGATGCCTGGAACGATAATTGCTTGTTATTCGAGTAGGTAACGTCTGTGTATCGGGCATTCACCGTCAGTTCGGACAACTTTTTTCGCGTTACAAATATTCTGTCAGTTAAATAAAACTCGTGACCTCAAAGAACTTTTTTGTAATTTTTTTTTTACGGTCCGACCCGACGACGCCCGAGCAGCACGAAATTTTAATACGAGAAAAAAAAAGGTTGCCGAAATGACGGCAAAGGCCTCGTACATAAAGATGCCTCCTTGAACCGGGACAGAGAAAATTTCAAAGCGAATGCATGTGCTTTACTCGATTTCGCGGAATCTCCCGGAGCGAGCCCCGAGCCCAATAATATACCGCGGCAGCACACTTATAAGTATCGGTTGTACAGTGTAGGATCGTGTTCTTCGGAATACGCAGCTTCTTCCCCCCGAGCTCCTCAAAGTATTTAAGGTATTACGATACGAGCCACGAGAGGGGCCCCTAATTAATACAATGTGCGGGTAGGAAACTGGATTTTTTTTTACGAGTCCAGCACGAGCGGCCGTTTTTATCGCCAATTAAAGTTGGCGCGAAGGCTTAACGGGCTCGCGCGCGGCGAGAGGGAGAGAAAGACCGGAGCATATATAGACGTGCGCGCCGATCGCTCGGGAAAGGCAGGTCCATAGGAAGATGGACCGAAGAATGCGTCTACGTCCGACACCTCGAACGTTGCAGCCGAGAAGAAGAAGAAGAAGAAGAAGTGGAGGAAGACGAAGAAGAAGAAGCGAGAGGCAGAGATCCGTCTCTCCCTCTCAACTATCGTTATACCGCGTCCTCCTATATTTACCACCTTGGCCATCTCCTTAGTTCCTCGTCTCCGCATATGTGTCCACGAGTAATTCCAAAGACGCGCCCTCCTAGTAACAAGAAAAACGCCGAGGGAACTTTTACGACGCGACGAAGGCGATAATCCGCATTTTATACACATTTTTTTCGCGTCGAGCTTACCACCTTCTTCCCGCTTCCTCTCGCGCTCGTTAAGGCGGTGACGAAATATAACAGCGAAATCATCGTTGAGACATCAAGGGGGCGTCAAGTGGCCCCGGTCTCCCCCGGACGATTAGAAACGTCGCCGTGACCGTGGACCGAAATGGACACCACTTGAGAGATCCGCGCGCCGGCAATCATCAAAATGATCGTGAGTCCCCGGACGACTCCTCTTTCCATCCCTCGTCCTCCTCTAGCGAACTTCTGTCTGCCTGAAAAAAAAAAGAATAAAAAGTGTTTAAAAAAAATTGAGCTCGAATCACGCCTCGGTTGGTGGGCGTGTGTGCGCCTCTTAAGCGTGAGTATGGTGCAACGGGCCGCGTGCGTCGAGTGAGTAACTATATACATGTATACCGAACGGCTGACCAACACGGGCGGCGAGCGAGTGACTTACACTGTTTTACAATGGGACGTATTGCAGTCTGCACGGATACCCGGTATAGAAGGCCGAGCGAAAAAGGGAGAGAGAGAGAGAGAGAGTGAGAGAGAAATAAAAAAGCGGAAGAAGAAAAAAAAACAGTAACGGAGACGGCGCATTGAAGGCTCGATCGAAGGCGTCGATGCCTTCGAGGTGTTACGGCATAACTCAGTCATTACGTGTGTATATCCCCGACCCGACCGCCCCCTCGACTGCCCGCTCGTCGGCTCCGAGTTCTCTGTACTCTCCTCTCGAAACTCTCGCCGGCCGGTCGCTCGACGCCGCCGCGCTCGGTCTCTCCCCCCGGACTCGATCGGTCGGACCGGCACGATCGTGCTCCGATGGAAAATTATATTCAGATGAGGAGGAAATCAATTCCACGATTGGATATATCGATGCGTCGGTCTCTACCCTCGATTAGCCTTACCGAGAGACGCCGGAGTACATTCGCGAAATATATGTATAGCAGCGCGGCGGCAGCGGCGCGCACGCTAATACATGAGAATGCGGCCTAATTCTCCCTCTCGCTCCCCGTCGCTCTCCCTCGCGCGGACGTAAAATCATTTGTTCGCCGCTCGGTTGTATCTCCTTTCGATCGGCCATTGGCCACGGAGTTGCAGCCGTCCTATTACTTTGTTGCTTCGAGACTCCATCCACGAGTTTATTCCGCTGACAATAATCACGCTTCACTTGTTTCCGTCGTGTCGCCCGTCCGCCGGGCTGAGGAAACGACTGATCTCGCGTTGAGCCGGTTTTTTAGGTTAATTTCGAAAAATTGAAGCGTCGCACGATTCGTATCGGAAGAAAAATCACTGGAGCGAGTTTCGGAAGAAAAATCACTGGATCTTGTTAGGGTAGAAGTACCGTTTTTGGCCACCTTTGGTCCAATTGTGACCACCAAGTTCAAGAGGATTTAATTGCTTATGTTGTTAAATAAAACAAAAATGGGCTTAACGATCTTATCAATTTGTATGAATACTTTCGAGGTACTTATCGGCATTCGAATATGGAAAAACAAATATTTCAAATTAATTACAGTGGAAATGGCCACAAACGGTAGTGGTCACAAATGGTACTTCTACCCTAAATCATGCCGGGAATGAGGCGAGTCTATGCAGGCGCGAAGACGCGAGTGTGCACACAAACAATGGCTTTGCGAATCGGCGGGCGAAGAGACGTAAGACAGAGACGAGACAAGCGGAAAAGGGAGAGAAATGACTGATCTCGCGTTGAGCCGGTTTTTTTAGGTTAATTTCGAAAAATCGAAGCGTCGCACAAATCGCGTTCGCTGCGACGAGTGCCGAGCGAGTTTCGGCAGAAAAAATCACTGGATCTAGTTAAATCACGCCGGGAACGGGGCCAGTCTATGAAGGCGAGAACACGCGCGTGTGTACACAGGACACAATGGCATTGCGAATTGTCGGGCGAAGAGACGTATACGACAGAGACGAGACACGCGGAAAAGAGAAAGAAACGACTGATCTCTCGTTGAGCCGGTTTTTTTAGGTTAATTTCGAAAAATCGAAGCGTCGCACAAATCGCGTTCGCTGCGACGAGTGCCGAGCGAGTTTCGGCAGAAAAAATCACTGGATCTAGTTAAATCACGCCGGGAACGAGGCGAGTCTATGAAGGCGAGAACACGTGCGTGTGTACACAACACACAATGGCTTTGCGAATCGCCGGGCGAAGAGAAGTATAAGACAGAGACGAGACACGCGGAAAAGGGAGAGAATCGACTGATCTCGCGTTGAGCCGGTTTTTTTAGGTTAATTTTGAAAAATCGAAGCGTCGCACAAATCGCGTTCGCTGCGACGAGTGCCGAGCGAGTTTCGGCAGAAAATATCACTGGATCTAGTTAAATCACACCGGGAACGAGGCGAGTCTATGAAGGCGAGACCACGCGCGTGTGTACACAACACACAATGGGTTTGCAAATCGTCGGGCAAAGAGACGTAAGACAGAGACGAGACACGCGGAAAAGGGAGAGAAACGACTGATCTCGCGTTGAGCCGGTTTTTTAGGTTAATTTTGAAAAATCGAAGCATCGCACAAATCGCGTTCGCTGCGACGAGTGCCGAGCGAGTTTCGGCAGAAAAAATCACTGGATCTAGTTAAATCACACCGGGAACGAGGCGAGTCTATGAAGACGAGACCACGTGCGTGTGTACACAACACACAATGGCTTTGCGAATCGGCGGTCGAAGAGACGTATAAGACAGAGACGAGATACGCGGAAAAGGGAGAGAAACGTCGAGGTCGCGCGGGATATGGCCACGGCGACGCGGAGAGCGCGGCGAGGGCGGAACCAACGAGAACGCGGCGAGCGCGCGGCGCTGCTCGGTCGGTATTATAGTATAGAAGAGCCGGCCGGCCGGGCGGCCGCGCGAGGAGTGGGTCCGGCATTGGCAGGCGTTTGAAATACACTCGACTGAATTATGAACCGTAAAAAGTCTCAGAGTGCAGGCAACTTACGGGGCGCCTCGGACCGTGTATACTGTGTGTAACCGTACGGTAACCGTATTCACCCTCGCGAGCTCGCGCGCGCACGCTCAGACGAGAGAGCGAGAGAGAAAGAGCGGGACAGAGCGACAGAAACAGAGAGAGAGAGAGAGGGAGCGAGAGGAGAGCCGTGCGAGAGGGTTATTATCGTGCGTGCTGGGTCTCAGTGTGGTCTGCGGTCCAAACGCCCGCTGCTGCGCTTTCTCTCTTCCACCTCGGCTGCGTATTTCTTCCTTCTCGCTATTGGAATGCCTGCACGAGTTTGCCTGCCGAGGTTCGAGAGCGCGAAACAGAGTCGAAATGCGCGAAAGAGAAAGAGGGATCATCGCGGGAGAAAGAAAGGCGCGAGGTGTGGGGAGGGGAGAGAATGAGAGAAATATCGCGATGAGGCCTCGACGCTCACTCCTCGAACCTCTAATATTCGAGTGGCCGAGCTCGCGCGCGCGCGCGCGAGAGCGAGGGGGGAAGGGTCTCGTTAACGCCGTCTCGTTTCGCGCAGCCAGCGTGAACCCTGACCCCCGGCGGGCCGCACGCGGAATATAACCGTGACCGAGAGAGCGAGCGAGCCGAGAGGGCCACGAGAGACGGACTGACAGAGCGGGCTAAACAGGAGGAGCCGCGCGCCGCCCCGCGAGATGCGCGACGTGGAAAAAGAGCTAATCCCCATAAAGCGTTCGCTGCGGTTAATTCCCGTTCGTAAACTCGTTTCGTAATAAGGTGAACCCGGCCGATCGGAATTTCGCGGTATTTTCGAGACACCAGCTGGGTCAGCCATGTTTTTTCTTCCCCTCTCTCACTTTTTTCCTTCTTCGGCAAATTACTATCATTTACTTTCCCGCACTTTCCCAATCGATAGTCATTCGACAAATGATGACGCCGCCCGGTAAATAATACAACGGGATTCATGAGTATAAAGTGCAAAACGCACTTTTGAATAAGTCACGACAAATTACACGCCAGTCATTCATCATCCTTGCGCGGTGCCTCGCGATGAATATTTCACGACGCGAGCGCCGCGATCGTCAGTTGAGACATTTGTTTTTTTTTTCTTTTTCTTTTTCTCTTCTCTCGCATATACATTTTGTTTTCTACAATTCCACGTATCAGCTGGAAAGTTCACCGGGGACGTTGCAGTTCCCACGATAATTCATGAAATCCCGTAATCGAAAGCACGCAACTACCGTATTACGGCTCGGCTCGCGACGCGGTTGCATTTACGTGCGCGCGGTGAGGGGGGGGGGGGGAAGGCGATCGAGGGTCGCGCCGCGTGCGTATCGAGTTGCAACGATGATGACGCCGCGCGGTACAGCCTGTGACACCTGCCTCTTTCCGTTCCGTATACCCCGGCGTCGTCGTGCGCTCACCACGCAAATCGCGCAAACCAGCGAGGATGCTGAAGAGAACAAAATAAAATAATAACAAAACAAAAAAAAAACAACAACGCGGCAAAAACGAAAATCATGGGAAAGATCGTGGAAGCCGCGATCAAAGAGGCGCGGAGCAAGAAGAGACACAAATATGTCTACACGTATTCAGAGACACAGACACACAGCCGTATGCAGAAAAGAAATAAGGAGGCTCAAAGGGAGGCCCGGGAGGGAACGTCGGGGCATTAGCGTAATGACATCCAGAGAGGGTCATAATGACTGCAGGGTCATCGAGCGATACCGGACCGCGTGGTACGTACACCACACGTCGGGATCGTGACGTCTTCTCTCTCCCCCTCTCCCCTCCCCCCCCACACCCCCCGTTTTTCTCCCGCTCCTGATGCGCCACGGCGAAATGTGCGCCGCGCGCGCTGCGCGCTCAGCATCACGTCGCGTATGCAGCGAGCGCGCGCGCGCGCTGAGTGGCCGCCCGGCCGCGCGCATCTCCCGGTGTGGTACGTACGGTGTGCGCGCTGTGTGCGCGCGGCGCGCGGAGCGGAAACCGCTCGCGCGCTCTCTGCACCTCGTATTCGCGGGCGCAAATGCGCTCTGACGGAATGAGCCGCCGAGTGGGGCGCGAGAGAGAGGGTAAAGAGAGAGAGAGAGAGAGAGAGAAACGCGCCGAAGCCATGGAAGAGCCTCTCGCGTTGCCCGCTCCGGCGTCTCACTCGCTCGCTCACTCTCCCTCTCTCTCCCACTCGCTCTTCTCGCCGGAGCCGCCGTGCCAATAATAATTCTTACCGGATTCAATTTGAATAATGCCGCGTGCGGTTTCCATCGGGAGATGTGCCTGATGCTGATGCCCGAGCACGCCTTATTATCTCACGTACCTCTACTTCGCCTACTCGATATCCGTCGATGCTCTCGTATATATGTATATGCTGTATATATATATAGCCTACCTACGTCTTATAGCTGCACCTCCGCTTCGTACGGTGGAGATACGCTGGTTATATACCTTTAGCTTCTTATTCCCTCTGCGCCTGACCAACCCCCCCCCCCCCTCCTCCCTCAACCCCTGCCGCCCTCGCCGAGCGTCTCTACCCCGTCGGCCGCGTTCCGTTACGTGCACCAGCATCACCACCCCCGACTCACGCCCGCCATTATATCTCTCGCCCTTTATGCTTCGCGGAACGAGATAGAGCCGCGCGAGATATACTTTTTACATTCTCTCCGCACATCGCGGTGCTTCTTTTCTTCTTTTTTTTGTTTCTTCTTTTTTTTTTCTTTTCGTCTCTCGCCCTCTTCCGCTCACTCGTTATTGTTGCTTTGAATTATTCCCCGGCGTACGGGACACTCGCTGCGCTCGCAGTGCGGTCGCCTCGTTTTTTCGGTGCGACGCGGATTCGTCGAATGATTTCCTGGAATCGAGCGGTGGGAATGGGATGCGTGGCACTTCTGCTCGCCGCTTCCTTAATCACCCGGCCGAGGCTAATTTCCAATTCCGCCCGTCGACGCCGCCGCGACTTCGATCTGGAAGTCCCGATGATCCTCTTCATTATCGTCGCCGCTTCTTTTTCCACGTCCGCGCTTCGTTTCGCTTCGTTCCGTCTGGATCTCCCCTGATTTCTTCTTGCGTCGTCGCCGCAAACGCGCGCGCGCGCGCGCTGCGCCGCTGCTTCGCGAACGAGCGAAAAGCCAGACTGCGCGCTGTGTTCCCGGAGCTTCGGCGGGAGAGCGCGAGGCTCTCCTTGTCCACGAGGTATGCGCCATATCCAGGAAGGTATGCGCCTCGTCATGGTTCGATGAGAGGTCTTCCTTCTTCTGCTTCCACCTTCTCCTCCTCGCGTGTCCTCCTCTTTTTCGTGCGCCCCGCAACACACGAACTGCTGTTGTTATATTGCCGTGTCCCCTCGGCCTCCGTGTCGCGAGCTCTCTCGCCGTAACTCCGTAACCCTCCGTCGTGGCGATCAACAGCTGACGAGCCCGGCATATGTTCCGATCAAGTAGCGAGGGTCGAGGAAAAACTCGGCGGTGGTCGCGTCGCGACCAACGACGATTGACACGTTCGGGGCCGAGATTACTTTTGCCCGAGAATTTATACGCAATTCGGCGCTTATTTCGCGACTTATGGGGACAAACGAGAATGCACTGAGACGCGGGTAAGGCTGATGCACTCTCGGTTGATGGTCTGAGACTCGAGACACCTGGGACCAATTAGATACTTTCGGTGGACGGCGATGTGAAGTCTGGCTTTCTTATTGTCACTTCTGCTTAAGGAGTAGTCACATTTATTTATTTATTTTTTCGTTTTTTTATTTATCTATTTATTTGCTTGTTTTCCCCGGATAAAATGAGACCTCGAACGCTTGGAGATGTTTCGAATACCTTTTTAGGTGTCCGGGTCGTTTTAATTTAGATATGTATTTTCATTCGCACACTAAGAGAAATCGTGGTAGTTCAGACAACTATTGAGTCATAATGTTAAAAAATAACAATTCAAAATTTGGATAGTTATTTTAAGTAATTAAATGGTTAAATTATCTACGTTATAGTTACTGTAACTAATTCTATAGTTGGTTTAACACAATGTCGTAATTACTTTAACAGTAAACATCAAATTCAAATTTCAAACTGTTGAATAATTTCTCAAAGAATAATGTGTGCTTGTGATAATGTTTTCTATGAACAGTACGTCACATCTATTGCAAAATGTTCAAAACAATATCCTTTTTGTTACGACAACGATTATCAAGTATTCCATTGGCTATAAATAATTAGTAAAGATAACTTTTGTAAAATGGCTGAGGTTATATTCCACTATAAATGTATAGATAACAGTATGTTTTTTTTCTCTCAGTGCAGTCCACAGCACTTTTGTAATATGGCTGAGGTTATATTTCGCTATAAATTTATAGTTGACACTATCTTTTTTTTCTCTCAATGCATATTTTTGTATATTATGCATAATATACAAAAATGTATCTCCCGTTGTGCTCTTTTATTACTTCACGAGAATCAATACGACGTCCGCTAGGAGATTTGGTCCCGGAGTCAAAATGTAAAAAAAACGCGAGCAATAGGCAATTATCGATTATCTGTCGTCCGGGAATTGAACGGGGGGTCTAAAACCGAGCGGCGTTTCGCCCCGAGAAACAGAAAAGTCTGCGCTGCGTGGAATACACACTGTGTCGAGTATATAGGCGCCTGCCATATGTACATATAAATATATACGCGACACGACGGTGGCATACGTGTCCCGCAGGGGCTGCCTTTTTATCGAAGCCATTATAAAGGTTTTTTTCGGAAAGTTCTCTTTGACGAAAGAGAAAACGAGAGGCTCCCGTGCGTGGCGCCCGCGAAGCGTGAAGCCTCCGCGCGCACCCGGAGTCCCACACGGATAAATTCGATACAGGGGGCGCCGCGAGACAATGAATTTGTAATCGAGAACGAGAATCTGTATGGATTCGGAACTTTGACTTAACGAAATTTTATACGAATTTCGGGAGTTCCGATCGTTCCGATTGAACCGCGGCACGTCGAGGGAAAAAAGTTGTCTTCGCAGTTTCGCCGCGGTGAATAAAATTCGCGTTTGCATGTGACGCGCAAACCGAGGGAACTCTTGACTCCAGTTTCTACCTGCAACAAAAACGCGGACGTCATTTCTTCTCGATCACAGGAGTCAGTGACGTTTCGAAGAAGAAGGACAAGAGGAAGAAGCGTGAGGACAGAGCAGAAGCGTCGAGAGCGTGCGCGGGAACGACGCGGCGGACTCGCTCCCGGTGATTCGCGATTCAGTTACAATTTGAGGTTTGAGGTCTGGGCGTCATTATGTCACCTCGCGAATACGCGCGCGGCCGCGCGCTTCGACCGCGTCCTTCGTTTCCCCTTACACTCACTTTCCGAGCGATGAAAAGAGCGAGTTGGCGCGCACCGAGCGCGCGGCGGCTCCGCGGCTACCGGGAACACCTGAAAGGAAGAAGAAGAGGAGGAAGATGAAGAGAAACGAGGATGGAATGAAGACAAAAACGGGACATTAGCGCTGGGGATCCAACCCGCGCGCGCGTTACGAGATATAAAGAAAACGCGGAGTTGAGATGCACCGAGCGCGGACCGCCCGCTGATGTTCACTCTTATTACACTTAGCAAATTAGCGTTACTACCCTCGGCGGCCAAAATGTAATCAACGTGTGTGCGACTGCGATTGGCGCGAGTGACGGGAGAAAAGGAATGAAGAGAATGTAAGTTGAAAAAGAGAGCGAATAACACGTGCTGCGAAAATGATGTTTAATAAATATTTTAATTTATACTTTGAAGCTTTTACTTTAAAATATAAATAAAAATCAAAATTACTGTAATAAATATTTAAATTTATATTTTGAAATTTTTACTTGAAAACGTAAATTAGAATGAAAATTACTTCAATAAATATTTTAATTTATACTTTAAAGCTTTTACTTAAAAATATAAATAAAAATAAAAATTACTGTAATAAATATTTTTATTTATATTTCGATTTTTTTTCTTTAAAATGTAAATAAAAATGAACGTTACTTTAATAAATATTTTCACTTATATTTTGAAGTTTTTTCTTTAAAATATAGATAAAAACGAAAATTATTTTAATAAATATTTTATGTAATTTAATATAATATATAAAAATTATTAAAATAAATGTTTTAAAGTTTAATTTTTCTTTTGCAACATATATTATTGCTGTTCATTAGATTAACTCAATACGCGTTAACCGCAAGAAAGAGATATTTCCAATGCGGTATATTAATTCCGCAAATATTTTTCGACACTCGTATAAAAAAAAACGTATGGGTATATATAAAAAGGAGGCGAAGGCCCTGTGGAGTCGGGCTGGCCCGAGGGCATATAAGACGTATAGGCTCCCAGTCTTACGCATCCCGAGCTCACAGCACACTGAGCATATACATCACTCTCCTTCCTCGCGGCTCGCGCGGCTCTCCGCCGCTGCTAGATATATTTACAACATCGTATATACGTACAGAGCGCGGCTCACACGTGTGGCGGTGTGAAACCCGGCACCCGTGGATCGTTCGTGCACGCACGGATGGCTTACCTCTTCTGCGCCCGCTGCTTCGGCCGCAGCGCTGCTTCGTTTCTGCGTCTGAGCTGCGCTGTGTCTCAGTAATTATTATTACCACGAGAGAGTTGCCGCGGGGCAACAAGAAAAGCATCTCGGCGCGCCGCACCGCAGCGGGCAAGCCAAATAACAGCAGGAATCTCGCCAATCGGCGCAGCTTCGCCGTCCCCGGGCCCTCGGCTTCCCCCTCACGTGCAATCAAACGCCGAGCCAACTTTGCGCAACTGAATTGTGCTTTGACCCTTTTCCACGAAGCGTCGATCCCTTCCTGTCGTTCAACGAGATTCGAAATTAAAAATAGTTTATTATATATATAATAAATGTATAGATTGACTGTTTTTTTTTTTTTTTTTTCAATTATATTAATAAAGTAAATTATTAATAATTACATGTCGGGACTGAATGTGATGTGTTGGCATCTGAAGATTGGCTGGTTGATCCATCCTGAAGAGATGAAAAAAAAAATGATGAAATTGATAATAATAGGTACATTGAAATGCGCGGTAAAGTTTGGCGCTACCGTGATCGCGCTTAAGGCTGGCGAGGAAAAAGAGGCTTAAGGAGTCGAAGACGAGGAATGTTGGTACGCGCGCGCGGTGAGCCCACCGCGCTTTGTGAGGTGGGGCACGTGCGGTCCCACATGTTTAGGCTGTGAGTGTCGGGGCTCAGCAGCCCAAACACGTCTCGCAGACGAGCCTTCAGGGCCGTACATTCACACCCTACCAGGTAGCGCGCCGTCTTAGGTACCTAATTTCGGCTGTCTCGTCGCTGACGAACGAACCCGGCGATTTTTCATACGATAGACTGTACGCGCACGCTGAAGCGCGCGCCTGATGATTCGTCGACCTCACGCTCACTTTTGTGCTTTTTCAGACAGTCTATATTTTTTCTTCACAATATTCACTTTTCATCTATATTATTGTTCTCAAACCACATATTCAACCCCTGAAAACAATTGCCACAATCCTTCTTTATTTGTAAAAAAAAAAATTCGCCGTTTTTATCGGCGTAAATCGTAGATCCGGTTCAGTACAAACAATTTCAAAAATTGGCCTCACGATTTTTTTTCTTCAAAATGTCGACTTATGACCTATACCATCGTTCTCAAGTTGGATATTCTACACCTGAAACCACTGGTTTCAACCCTTTTTTACTTGATTTTGAAAAAAAATAATTTTTTCGACGTTTTTATCGGCAGAAATCGTAGATCCGGCTCGGACCAAAAATTTCCAAAATCGACATCACGATTTTTTTTTCTTCAAAATGTCGACTTTTGACCTATACCATCGTTCTCGCGTCGCATTTTCCACTCCTGAAAACATTGGTATCAACCTTTTTTTACTTGATTTTGAAGAAAATTTTGTCAACGTTTTTATCGGCAGAAATCATAGACCCGGCTCCGGATGGAAAATGAAAAGAAATGACCGCACGATTTTATTCTTTTCAAAATGTCGACTTATGACCTATATCATGGTTCTTAAGTCGGATATTCGACCCCTGAAAATACTGATTTCAACCCTTTTTTACATGATTTTGAAAAAAATAATTTCTTCGACGTTTTTATGACCTCACGATTTTTTTTTCTTCAGAATTTCGGCTTTTGACGTGTACCATTGTTCATTGTTCCACCCCTAGAAATTTTACTTGATTAAAAAAAAATATATTTGACATTCTTTTTGTCAGAAATCATAGATCCGGTAACGGACCCAACATTGCTAAAATCGAATTACAAGCATTTTCTTTTCAAAATATCGACTTTTGATCTACACCATCGTTCTCAAGTCGCATATTCTACCCCTAAAAATACTGGTTTCAACCTTTTTTAAAATCATTTTGAAAAAATAATTTTAAATAACTTTTTTTGGTCAGAATCCATAAATTTTAATGTCGTTTGAAATATGACAAAATCTGGTGCTTCACTTTCTTTCGTGTCACACCTACACTACCCAAGGCCGGATTTGCGATTTTTATTAATGATACAAAAATAAATTACGCTTTCCCGTGTGAAATCGATGGATCGCCTCCTTAATTTTGTCTCACACTTCGCTGCCTCGATTACCCGTGCCTATGAGCATGAACATTTTTAATTCATGAGCCACAAAAGTGTCCTCCTGCATTGGCATGAAAAATCTAGAGTGGATCAGGGTTGAGTTGGCGTTGGGGGCCGGAGGGGGGAGAGAGAAGAGGAGGAAAAGCGTGGGGCCGGGTGTCGTCGAGCGATCGTGCGGTGTCGCGGAGGCGGTGAAAAATTCGCCAATTAAAAAAATCTCATTTCTCCGTATAACGAGGGGTGGCCCCGCGCAATTAACGTCACAGCCGAAAATGATTTATGGGAGGCGGGGGTGGATTTTTTTTTTCGTTCCCCCGAAGCCTCTCCGCGGTGGCTCTATGGTAGCTTATAATAAATTAATGAATTATTGGGCGCGCCGAAGGCCGCGGGGCCAACTGTGAAGGGAAAAAAACGGAGGCGCAAAGCCATCAATACATCGCGTCAAATATTCATAGTCTCATCTAGCTCATGCAATTCGTGTGAAACCGTCGTACTTCCTCCCTCCCTCGCTCTACCTTTCGTCTCACGGAATCGAAACATCGCTCGCGATATCAGAGAAATTGGCCTCGTACAGACATCGGCTGACAAAGACGAGAGAAAAAAAGAAGCAAACTCAAAAACACCTCACGTAACGGAAATAGTTGTAACGTGTCATCACGACACGAGCGCGGAAAAACTTTTTCCGCGCTCGTGTTGCAATCACACGAGGTGAGAAAAAGTTTTTCCGACGAGCATTGTACACAATTTTACTTCACAAGGTGTGAAAGAAAAAAATAAAACCATACTCCTCACTCGGTAAGCAAAACGCAGGACGCCCGAGTTTGCAGGTTACGCTACTGCTGGAAAGGCGCGCCGTGTGATATCTCAGCCGCTGCTGCTCGCCTCTCTCGCCGCCGCGACGCCGCCAGACTGCTGCAGCCTGTATTATCGGCTGGAACAGAGTGTGGAAAGCGCGCGCGGGTGACCATCCGAGGGCGGCGCGGCCGCGAGAGCGCGCCACCCGCGCCAACATGGCCACGTGCTGAAAGATCTCGCTCGGTGCGTGTTTACGCTCCGCGTCGTGTCGTACCGCGTCGCGCGCCGGGGCTATTGTCAAAAATATATACGCGGGGGCGAAAAAAGGATCCCGATTCTCGTGCTCCTCGCGGTCTCGCGTCGTCGGACACGTGGCCTCAGCCGTATAACGGGGACACACCGCGGGCGCGATGATTCAGCGGGACTAACGGGCCTCTCGCCGTCTCGCTGATTCCGGGTTGACATTCGACTGGAGAGACGACGCGCGGCCTTAGCAGCACACGGCTATGAATGCGATACTCCGGGGTATCGGGATTTAACTGGTGTCTCGTCGCGGGAGTTATCAGTGTGCTCGTCGCGTTGTCAGCAGCGGGCATGGCCTCGGTCTCGACTGTCACCAAGTGCAGCTGTTCCTGCCGCGCACCCGGAGCCGCCTCCGCCGCTGCCGCTGCCGCTGCAACAGAGTCGAATACCTGCGCAACAGCCATCGCGGGCGAGGACGGCGCGCGCGGGGAATGCGTTATGAAGAGTTATCGACCTCATGGAAATCTAGCGAGACTTCTCTGGGACAAGCAGAGAGCCGACGAGCGCCTCGAGGCCTACGACAAGACCCGGGTGAGTCCGAGTGGCGAATGATATCGATGAATTTCCGCGTGTAATCCACAACCCGTGGCCGTGCGCGCGGACGACGCGCGCGCACCGCACGTCCGTGGGCCTCGTGCCTCGGCTTTAAATCGACCAATTAGAGACGCGCTCGACGTGAATCACAAAGCGCTCTGCGAGCTCCAACAGCTGGCTCTATTCTGCATATATTTAACGTTTTCCCGTGAGACCTATCGATGAATACTAAGATCTAGTAATTAATCTACGCGGGACTGCGCGGGCTGCATACTGATACCGCGCTTTGCAGTGCTGTGGTGCGTTTCGTCGGGAGAGGAAGAAATCGACTGATAAGAGAATGATGGGGGATCTATCGAGTGTCCTTATCGTACTCTCGATGCTCAATTGCGCCGATGGGCGTACGAGTGACGTATTTTTGCGAAGTTTTTGGTTCAATTTGAAGCAATTTATTGACGCTGGTGGATAGTTGTAGAGTCGAGTATTGTCGACTTGTACGAAGAGATATTAGAGTCCCCATTTACGACGCCCAGAGACTCGTTTAAATCGCAGCACCGCGAACTGCGTACGTTCGGATCGAATAGACGAGTCAAGTCACGCGTTCTCGTAGCCAGTAACCGGAATCGTTATCTCGATTCAATGCGATAATCCCCGAGAGACAAGGATCACGTGACTATAGGTAATTTGGAATATTTTCGCATGGCAAAACGCCTCGGCGTGGCCGAGCCTGCGCGAGGCGACACTGGCCAGCGTCCCATAGATTTCAATTAATCAATCTACGCGCAGCCTCCATTGTTTGTCGCGAGCGCGCGTTACTAATTCGAGCAATCAATCGGCTCGAGGATCGCGCGTATATGGGACGACGGCTACGTTTCGCGTGTAACCGCGCGGGGTCACAGCCGCGATCGCCTCAGGCCCGGCAGCTTCGACGCTGGAGCCCGCGTCAATTTTCTCCGTACAGCAAAAATTTGTCCAGATATCTTTCGAACAATCTTCGAATTATTCTTGTCTCTGTGAGAAAACTGCTTCTTTCTGGATTCAACATCTTTTTTCGCATTTCTTTAGACTTGTTTTTTTCTTTTTTTGTATATGTATCAACTTGCAAATTAGGTATGAGGCTAATTACATACAGAAAATATGTCCAAATGTTTTTTAAATAATCTTCGAATTATGTCTGTAACTGTAAAATTTCTGTTTATTTCTAGTTTCTAGATTCCATGTATTTTTATCGCATTTATTCAGACTATTTCTTGTTAACTCACAAATTAGGTATGAGGCTAAATAATTATAGAAAATTTGTGCAAATGTTTTTCCATCAATCTTCGAATTATTTCCGTTCCTACGCTGCTTGTTTCTGGATCCAACATATTTTTCTCACATTTATGCAGATAATTTTTCTGTAACATGTGACCACTTTCAACTAGGTATGAGGTTGATTAATTATTGAAAAGTTGTGCAAGTGTTTTTCGAAGAATTTTCGAATTATTCCTGTTTCTGTGAATTTTCTGCTTATTTCAAGCTTCTGGATTCAACGTATTTTTCTCCCATTTATATAAACTTTTTTTTTAACTAACCACTAACAAATTAGGTATGAGACTAATTAATTACAGAAAATTTGTTAAAATATTTTTCGAACAGTCTTCGTATTTTTCTCGTCCCTACAAAGTCGCTGCTTATTTCTAAACGCAACATAGTTTTCTTACATTTATACAAACATTTCTTTTTAAATCATGTGACTACTCACAAATTAGGTATGAAGCTAATTAATTATAGAACAGTTGTGCAAATATTTTTCGAGCATCTACGAATTACACCTGTCCCTACGAAATTGCTACTTATTTCTAGAAACAACATATAATCTTCTCGCTTTTAAACAGACCATCTTTTTTTAACTTGTAACCACACACAAATTAGGCACGAGGCTAATTAATTATAGAAAACTAGCGATACGAATGAAACGTCTTGCAGCCCACGTTTAGCCTCATACGCCGAGGATAAAGCATTTTTAATTGGGATCCTCGTGAATTATGATCGCACTGCCAGTAAAAATGTGATCCTCCTTTTTCGTTGTTCCTGTTCTCTTCAAGTACGAACGAGCGCTGAAATCGTGCAGCGCACCGGAGGATTCGCGAGAGAGTTTTGCCGAAGTCTCCGAAAGGCCCTGGGTGCATGGGCCACGGGGGAGGAGAGGGACGGGGCGAGAGAGGGCGGGGAGGATCTCGGGCCAGTAATAATTAGTACAATTACCGCGCGCAAGGCCAACCACTGCAGGCTATATCGCCGCAACGCGAAGATACCGCAGCGGCTGCATGCCTACCATAGAGCCAGGCGAGCCCGCGAGTTGCGGCTTCGGGATTTCAAGACCGTGGTGCTCGGTAATTACGGATAATTACGTCCTCGATATTCCTGAAAACATCAACCGCGGCGGGCTCGGGTCCCGGGACGTTACCCCCGGGACGATCATCACCCTCTCTCGCTCCCACCGCACCATTCGCACGTTAAACTGGTTCGCCTCCCTATTTATATTTATAATTGCCGCTTCTTCGCTACCCTAAATCATTACACAAACTTGTATATCTCATACGCAAGCGCAAACATATGCAGGAGGAAAATATTTTCCAGCTGAAATTAATTCGCTTTACGACTCAAGAGTAATCGGAGTAATAAGAATTTAATCATCTTCGCCGGTAAAGTTGGGACCTGTAAAAAAAGATCCTTAAAATAAGAATCATCGTGTGAGGTATATTAAAGTCATGTAAAAAAAATGCATATTCGGTGAGGTGAGATCAGGAGTCAATCGAATTTAGACGACTTCGAGCCTTCGACGAGCGCGAAATTTCATCGATTTCTCTTCCTTCCCGCCCGGAAAGACGCGACGAGGTTTTCGTCAAAGTTTTTTTCCGTCGCGCGAAAAATCGACGACGCGTCTCGGCGGACTCGTCCCCGTCGGTTCGTGGCTATATGTCGATGCAAAATATCTCCCGAGCGTTGCGAGAGAGGCAGGAGGAACTTTACTTTTAGGAGCCGGGTCGCGACTCGAGTGCCAGAAGAAAGGAAGGAGAGACCGGCGATGTTTTAAGGTTTAAAAAAAAAGGGCGGCACTCGGCCGAGCCCCGCGATACCTTGTGAGAGCCTCGGAGCTACAAGGGCTGGCTGGCTGGCTGCTGCTGCTGCTGCTCCTGGCAAAGGAAGTAAAAGGGAGGAGGTCTTCCCCGGCTGCTTTGAAATATTAAGTGACTGATGGATGAGGCTCCTGAGGGGGAAGAGCGAGAGAGACGGAGAGAGTGAGCAGAAAGCACTGCCGAGGAAAGAGAATAACGAAGAATATGGAAAAAAGGAGGGTAAAAGTCGCGGAGCTCAACGAGCCCCCCGACTCTCCGCACCTTCCTTGCTTCTTCACTTCTGCTTTACCCTGCGACACAACCAAATTTCGACTAATACCTCACGACTTTGCAGCTCAACTTTTATTTTCGACGAATTAGATTTAACTGCATCGTTTTGCAACATTTAAAAAAAAATGTAATTCCCCGGTTCATGAATAAGTTGCGGAATTCGACTGAGAAATAGTTGAAGAATTTTTTTTCGTTCCATCTTTTTTTATCATTACAGTAGCGCCGAGAAATTTTGCAAAATTCCACCGGAAAACACGGTAGCCGTGGCGATAATTCGCGGGTAAAAGTCGCGGAGCTCAACGAGCCCCCCGACTCTCCGCACCTTCCTTGCTTCTTCACTTCTGCTTTACCCTGCGACACAACCAAATTTCGACTAATACCTCACGACTTTGCAGCTCAACTTTTATTTTCGACAAATTAGATTTAACTGCATCGTTTTGCAACATTAAAAAAAAAAGTAATTCCCCGGTTCATGAATAAGTTGCAGAATTCGACTGAGAAATAGTTGAAGAATTGTTTTTTTTCGTTCCATCTTTTTTTTATCATTCCAGTCGCGCCGAGAAATTTTGCAAAATTCCACCGGAAAACACGGTAGCCGTGGCGATGATTCGCGGGTAAAAGTCGCGGAGCTCAACGAGCCCCCCGACTCTCCGCACCTTCCTTGCTTCTTCACTTCTGCTTTACCCTGCGACACAACCAAATTTCGACTAATACCTCACGACCTTGCAGCTCAACTTTTATTCTCGACAAATTAGATTTAACTGCATCGTTTTGAAACATTTTTCAAAATTTAATTCCTCGGTTCATGAATAAGTTGCGGAATTCGACTGAGAAATAGTTGAAGAATTTTTTTTCGTTCCATCTTTTTTTTATCATTCCAGTCGCGCCGAGAAATTTTGCAAAATTTCACCGGAAAACACGGTAGCCGTGGCGATGATTCGCGGGTAAAAGTCGCGGGGCTCAACGAGCCCCCGACTCTCCGCACCTTCCTTGCTTCTTCACTTCTGCTTTACCCTGCGACACAACCAAATTTCGACTAATACCTCACGACTTTGCAGCTCAACTTTTATTTTCGACAAATTAGATTTAACTGCATCGTTTTGAAACATTTAAAAAAATGTAATTCCCCGGTTCATGAATAAGTTACGGAATTCGACTGAGAAATAGTTGAAGAATTTTTTTTTTCGTTCCATCGTTTTTTTATCATTCCAGTCGCGCCGAGAAATTTTGCAAAATTCCACCGGAAAACACGGTAGCCGTGGCGACGATTCGCGGCCCCGGAGAGATGCACCGAGACGAGCTGCGCCCGAGAGCACCGGCAAAGTTATTCCCACGTGGATATTCCAGTCGCGAGCGCGCCCGAGCGCGTTCGTTAGCCGATCTTGCTTTGGGTAAAAAGCGAGCGCGCCGCTCACGGTTAGTTAAACCCGACGCCTTTTTCCAATCAGGAAAATCCGCACGCGCTCTTCCGCTCCGCGGGCCTTTGCCGAGCTGCGGCGACTGCGTCGGCCGTGCAGCCCCGCCCGAGGAGAAACCGCGTGGGATCCCGCGGACTGTAAGTGCACGACTAGCAGATCCTCCTGTATGCAATATTTACAAGCGCCGTTAATTCACCAAAATAATTTGTTTTCCAGATACCAACTGATGTCCCCATCCATCCGGTTCGTCGTCCTCCGAGAGTCCAGCGCGCGACTCCTCGAAGCCCGACAATCGTCAACACGAGAATCGGCCTCAAACGCATATTTGTATTTGTGGAAATCGAAGCGACGTCTACATGGCGACGCACAAGCAACCGCAGCCATCCATCCGGTTCGACTCCCTCCGAGGGTCCAGCGCGCGACTCCTCGAAACCCGACAATCATCATCAACACGTGAATCGGCCTGAAACACATATTTGTATTTGTGGAAATCGGAGCCACGTCTACATGGCGACGCACAAGCAACAGCAGCAGCAGCAGCAGCAGCAGCAGCAGCAGCAGCAGCAGCAGCGACAGAAGCCTCCGATGATTGCCGTCACGCACGCGTTTCTGTGCAATATGTCCTGTAGGTTCCGGCGCTCTCAGCACCCGAAGCGAGGAAGACGCTCCACGCGGATAATAGTCAGCCGGCGTAAAGCGAAGTAGGACGGAGCGGCACGTACGCGTGCTCCAAATCTCCCGCTCGGCGGTACCAACAGCGGCGCGGTGTGTGCATGCGGTTGTCGCGAGCGATGCAGCCGGAGAGAAGCCGCGAGGCTGCTGCTCGATGCTCGCACGCAGCGCGCGCTCGCTGTCCCCGCGTGCCGCGCAATAACATAATGGCACAGGAAGAGAATGCGTTTGACTCGCGATCCGACACGCCTCAGGAATTCGAAGAGCTCGCCGGGTACCGTAGGCGCCCCAAACATCCCCAGTATTCCTACACACTCCTCCTTCAATGTATAAACCTCTCTGCCGCCGCCGCCGCTCCTCTCTCACTCTCGCCTCTTTCTCTCTGCTTCAGCTCGTCGCCACGTTGTTTATCGTCCTGGAGGCTCTCGCGCGTCTCCATCCCTGCACCTCGTCGTGGACATGGTCGGTCGCGAGGAAGCCGGGAAAAAAGGAAGTGAAGAAACGAGGATGAAGAAAGAAGCGAGAAAAAAAGGCATCGTCGGAAGAAGAGGCAGAAGTAGCAGCAGCAACAGCAGCAGCAGCGTGAATTCATTGTGTAATTTGGAAAATCGCGGTGCACACGGGGAAAACGGAAGTGCGAAGAAAAATATCGAAGGTCGACGAGGAGGGAGGGAGGAGAGTGAAAGAGAGAGAGAGAGAGGGAGAGTAGCAAAAAAGGGGCTGATACGAACGTGGCAATAGTCGCGAACACGCCGGGTGCGCATAGTCATTTCGCCTCGTCGTCCTCTCGTCGTCTCTCGTCGCGGCCCGAGAGGAGACGTTGATTTAGGTGGCTGCGATTTCCGAGTCGGCTACCTGTCGCGCGCTCGCACTCGCGGTGCCCCGGTATGCGGCTAATGCTGCTGTTGCTGCTGGTGCTGCTACCGCTGCTCTTGTTGCCGCTGATGCTACTACTGCTGCTGCTGTTGCTGCTGGTGCTGCTGCTGATCCACAGTGCATACGGTGACGAGAAGCGAAAAGGAGATAAAGGAGAGTGTACCCGAGGGCCGTGGGGCACCAACGGTGTGTGCGACCGGTGTAGGAGAGAGGCCCCCGAGCGCCACAGAAGTCGCCACTAATGACACGAAGAGGAATGCTGTCCTGCGACGCACGCTACTGCCATCTTCGTGCGCTGTTACCGCCGCCGCCGCCGCCGCCGCCGCGGCTTCGCCACCTCGTATACGGCTGAACATCGCCGAAGCCGGGTAGCCCGAGTAGTAGCCATTTGTAATTCCCGATGAAAAACTCGAGAAAAAGGGGAATCAAAGTGTGATGATGGGGAGCGAGGGAGAGAGAGCGAGCGGCGGGCGGGCGAGCGAGAAGGAGAGAAATCGCTACGCGCGGCCAGTCCTCGTCGTTGTCGTCGTCGTCGTGCTCGAGAGCAGATACGTAAGCGCGAGACAGTATAACTACCGAAGCAATGATGCAGGAACTGCGGCGGTGCAATTAGTGACACACACAGACACGTACACAGATGCACCGATTTGCCCGCCAGGGCTCCTCTCGCCAACCCGGGCAGAGCTGTATAATTAAAATTGTCTGACGCCGGGCACCAACGACGCAGCCATCGCAACCGCCAGTTCGACACATACGAGCGACGCCGGCACCTACTTTCTTCTTCTTTTTTTTTCTTCTTCGTCGTCCCCTCTGGAATCCGCGCATGCACTCTCTATTATTCCTCCTCTGGGATTGCCCCCTTTCCTCGCGCCTCCAGCTCCCCGGTGGCTCGTATTTATTGCCAGCTACAATGTTGACACCCGTTTAGTGAACTTGGAACGAAGTTTATGCCCTTCGTTTCGCGCCTTTAATTGCTTTATTTTTGTTGAGATTTTGTGTTTTTTTTATTTATTTTTTTCGTCGCCCTGATGTATGTTATTTGTATGAACCTTTGCAGAAATGGCAGTAATCATTCGAGCAGTGTGAAGCACGGTAGCTGCCTTAAGTTCCCTTTTTTTTGTCGCAATTTCTCGAACTCGGTTTCCTAGCGCGTCGACGCGACGAATGAGACGAACGAGGGGAACAAGAGGCGCGAGACGGCGAAGAGATGAAGCGGGCAAAAACTGTGCGGCCGGTGAACGCGAGGAGGAAAGAAGACACAAAGGGCTAGGAGACGGGAGAGAGGAAGAGAGAGAGAGAGATAAACGTACACAGCAACAAGTGTCCCCCGTCGAGAGTCGAGCAAAAGCATTCCTAATTATCCCCCAACCCTTTTAGCGCCTCGGTTCCCCTTTCCTTTCGCGTAATAGGTGTACGCAGAAGCAGCAGCAGCACCAGCGTCCAAAGAGAGTAGCGCGAGCGCGCGAGCGGCAACCTCCCTCAAGCGAAACGGGACAAAAAGCCTCTTGATTGCATTTTCGTAATAATAATTCTCCATCGTCGCGCGCGATTCGAGGCGAGACGCAATCAGAGCCCGCGTGACGTAAATTAAATCGATTTCGCCGATGCACTTGGGTTAATTGCTTGTTATATTAGCGATGCCTCGGCTCGCATACCGCACAATATTGAGGGCTTCTTTTTTATTCTCTTTGCCAACACATTCTCTTAATTGGATAATTATTTCGACCCTCGTCAAGTCCACGAAGCACACGAGTCGCTGTCCATTGTCAATGTTCGTATTACGACGATGGACGAGCGTGACTGTCCTCATTTTTTCAATTTGTTTCCTCACTTTTTATCGAATACCAATAATCAATTATTGCACTTTGTTAATTGCAGTGGTACAGCGTGGACAAGACGAAAATTCGCGACGACATTCTCAAGCTGTGGATCCCACTGGGCGTCGGGCCTCGTCACGATCAGCCCGACAAAATCGCCGAGAATTTTCTCGCCCGCTCGGTCGAGAGATCGGATTCCCTGCCGCTTCAGGCTTGGCACTCAATTGCGCGCTCGGCGCTCTCGTGGTTCGTCAGTCAGACTTCCATCAATGGGTGAATATAATTTCTTCATATACTCATCATTAAAATTAGCCTCAATACTTCGTCGCTTCATCGCGACAAATCTACAATCACGAGATACTTTCTACTGCGTGAGAAAATCTTGGTCCCCTGAAAAAAAAAAAGAGTCCAACCCATTTTTCTACAAATGTTTTTTATTTATTTATTATTTATCACACGATGACAGTGGCGCCTCGAGCGGCGACGAATAAATTCCCACTGACTCAGGCTACGCTTCTTTCAGCGTGTGAGGCGAGAGGCAGCGTCGTTTATCTCGGGATTTTCGCAAAAAAATCATTCAATTCGCCCGAGACACCGGGAGCCCAGCGTCCGGCGAACTTCCTCGCGGGAAGATATCAACACGGGTCCGCGAGCCGTGGTGTACAGGAAACTCCCCGGAGACCGGGAGGCGGACGGGGAGCCACGGCCGAGGCACAAGATCGTTTGCAAGGTGATGAAAGGGGGCCTTCCCTTCTCGCCGGTTAATTAATAACCACGCGAGATACGATCTCCGCCTATCTCTCGGAGCTTCTCTCTGTCCGGCGTCCCCCCGGTGCTCCCCCGGCTGCTTCTCCTGCACCTTCATGCCAGTGTGTATGTACGTCGGGAGCCTTTCCTCGACAGCGCGCAACCTCCTGGGCAGCGAGAACCCGAGCTCTCCTCGCCAGAGGCTCGGTCCTTCTCCCTCGGACCCGCGAGCTCATCTTCACCGGGACTAAAGGTGCGGGCCCTCGCGACGCTAGCGTACGCCACACACACGCCGCACACGGAGAGACACAGCTGCATTTTACGTGTAGCGTAGCGAGACTACTGGCCAGCAGCCATGTGGTTATTGATGGCCAGCTTTGTTTGCTCCGCGTTCGCGTCCCGTATCTACCTACTACCCCCAAAGGAGAGATCTGCCTTTTTGCTCTGCCTGGCTTTGCCCTTCTCGCGCGTCCGCGTCGTCGAACCGTTTATTAAAATCCAACCGAGGTGATGAACCTCCGAGGCCCAAACGCGTCCACGTTGCTCGCACTCCTTTCACGACTTTTGCGTTTGAAGTCAGACTGCACGCAAAGTACGTTAAGCACGTTGCTGGCATTTATTATATATATATATTTATATAAATATTTTTTTTCTCTTCAAAATTGTCGTGGCACGTAATTCCTATTTCGTCGGCGCCGATTTACGCGCTTATTAACGAATTTCGATTCACGAGTTTAGATGGACGCGCGACTTTCTCCCGACAAGATTTTTTACCGTTGACGCGACGCGTCCGCTGATGGCGCTCGCGCGAGATTCTCGCGAGTCACGATAAAGCGGCGACTCGACTCGCGTCAACACACATCGCGTCGGGTGTGCAGTAAGTAACCACTGAGAGATGAGAGGGAGACGGAGGTCGTCGCGGAGAGAGCAACGGCTCCAAATGATGATGGATTTTATATCTGCCCGCCCATGGAATTATCACATCAGCGTAAAACATAATCAAGTAGCGTCTCGGCCTCTCCCTCTCTCGCGCTTTCTTTCCTCTTATTTTCTCTGTCTTTCGTCGTTGTGACAAGAAGATTCTATCGGACACCAACGAAACTGACAATTATCCTGTCGGCAAAGCGCGTTACTATTATTCTGATATGTTTTTTTTTTCTCGCTCCG
Organism: Pimpla rufipes; assembly: GCA_963932165.1. NCBI lineage: Eukaryota > Metazoa > Arthropoda > Insecta > Hymenoptera > Ichneumonidae > Pimpla > Pimpla rufipes. The sequence continues at coordinate 10,068,720 of OZ010640.1, forward strand.
TCGCGACGTCTCGGTGTCACAGGTGTTTAAAGATGCGCGACGCGTCAGCCTCGCGAAATGTCGGTTAATCAATCGCGCCTCACCCACAATGCGCCAGCGATAATTCCAAGTAGAGCCAGGCCAGGCGATCCTCAGCTCCCATGGTACGTGAGTCACCTGGATGACGCTGAAATCGCTTCTCGCGCGGCGTCGCCCCGCGGAGAATATTAATTACGCATTCGCTCTCCTCGGCCTCCGCGGGTCTCGGGCTCCCGGTTATCGCTCACCGCGGCCTCGCAGATTAATCATAATTAGTCTCTCGGCCTGTGAGCATCGACCAAACAAAATCAACCACTCACTCGCGGTCTGCCTCCTTCCCCACCTCGGCGTTGTTACGATCGCCCTTTCTTATCGCCGCGAAAAAAAAAATTCGTAAATCATCGCCCGAGCGCACCGAGAACGAAGCTCTCGTTGATTCAAACAAACGTTAACATTGACGCGTAATTTATTTGACACTGACAAATAATTCATTTGCCGCAGTGAAAATATGTGCCCCGAGTCTGAGCGGCAAATGAACATTTGTCGAAGCAAATAAAAACTGTAGATTGGCTCGAATGTATTTTTTTCCAATGTCATTAAAATTTCTCGCGAAATTTGGGAACCAATAAGACAGAATTATAAAATAGAAGACGTTAAATGAAACATGTTAAGGAAGTACTAAAATATTTAACTAGCGATAGGAAGAAACTTCGAGCCGAGAATTTAATGAGATCATTGATTCGAGTCGCGATTCGACGTTTGACTTAACGAGATTGTGTTTCTCGCGGATAGGCAGATAGGCAGCAATAATGGACCAGCGCCGGGAGGGGGGTGTAAAATGGCGCTCGCAACGAAAGCGTCAAGTGTGCGAGATCGAACAGACGGAACCCGGTAGCCAGTTTTTGTAATCGTCAGCGGAGCGGTGGAAACGAGCGAGGAGCGGGAGATGGGAATCACGTGGCGAGGAGCTGGAAGACTGAGAGAGAGACCGAGCGAAAGCGCAGGAGAGGCGACGAGGGGGTCCGTATGAGGCCCCGTATATGGACGTCTCGAAGACATAGAATTCAAGTGGGAGATTCGCGAGACCGTGAGAGGAAGGGGGATGTTTAGTTCCGCGCGCCACCTGTTACCTCCCTGACCGCCCCCCTCGATCCTCTACTACCGAGTGCGAGATTCTCTTGCCCTTTATTTTGTCCCCCGCAAGAACCATCAGCCTCTTCGACAGCCTCGTCTTCTTCTCAGCTCTTGTCTGCTGCGTGCAAACAGCTTTCCAGCCATCCTGTTGATTTCCAACCATTTATTTATTGACACTACGATCCATAAACATCGATAATTCCGCTTGGAATATTCCAGCACGTCGATAAGAGAATTTTTTTAAATACACAAAAGCCGGAACTGTTTTAACCCTTCTCGGTCACTCTGGGTGAAATTTAACATAATAATTTAACGTGGAACTCCTGCGATAGGCAATTTCCAACCATTTATTTATTGACACTACGAGCCATAAAGATCGATAATTCCGCTTGGAATTCTTCATTCTCTTATTTCGATAAGTGAAATTTTCAAAATTTTTCAAAGAAATTTACAAAAGACATTTTAAATTTGTAATTTAAATTTCAAAAACAAATTTACAAATTCCAGAACAGTTTTAAATCTTTCCGGTCACTCTGGGCGAAAATTACCATAGCAATTTAACGCGGAATTCTATGATAGTTAATTTAATAACCATTTATTTATCGACACTAAAACCCATAAACATCGATAATTCCGCTTGGAATATTGCAGTACGTCGATAAGAAAAATAAAAAATACTCAAAAGCCAGGACTATTTCAACCCTTTCCGGTCACAATGGGTGAACGTTGCCATAATAATTTAACGAGTAATTCTACAATAGATATTTTCCAACGATTTAATACTATATTTCTGAAACGTCGATAATTCCGCTTAGAATATTTCATCACGACGATAAGAAAAATACAAAAATACACAAAAGCCAGGACTATTGCAACCCTTCCCAGTCACCCTGGGTAAAATTGACCATAGTAATTTAACGTGGAATTCTACGATAGTTAATTTCCAAGCACTTATTAATCGACACTATAATCCATAAACATCGATAATTCCGCTTGCAATATTCCAGCACGACGATAAGAAACAAAAAATATACAAAAACCAGGACTATTGCAACCCTTCCCAGTCACCTTGGGTAAAATGTACCATAGTAATTTAACGTGGAATTCTACGATAGTTAATTTCCAAGCACTTATTAATCGACACTATAATCCATAAACATCGATAATTCCGCTTGGAATATTCCAACACGACGATAAGAGACAAAAAATATACAAAAACCAGGACTATGTCAACCCTTTCCGGTCGCCCTGGGTGAATCTTACCATAGCAATTTAACGTGGAATTCTGCGATAGCGCAACCGGTAAGGGTTAATGCGAAAAAATGGACCAAAGAGGAGAGGAAAAATACTTGGCTTTCTTGGCTCATCTCCCGCAGTGGCGAGCGAGCCCTGCGACAGAGTCGCAGTCGCCTCGTTCTTTTCCCCTTTGCTCCTCGGTCGCTCCGCTCTCTTCCTCCCTTGTGTCCCGGGGGGCGCGCGAGATCCGCGACTCCTGATTGGCCGTCGCGGCCGGCCCGGCTCGTTGGTCAGTAATTATCATTAGGGCGTTTGCGCACCAGGCTCAGCCAGCCAACGCGCGGCCGCGTGTATCGCGCTGCGTTCGCCGGCGACCGAGCGCAGGGTGTGTTTCACCCGATTGGCAACCCGCTCCTCTCGTTTCTCTCGCCTCGTAATTAAGATCCGCGCGCATGCGCGAGTTCTCACCATCCGGACACTCGGGGAAAACCCTCGGGCGAGCCGGGCTGCTTCCCAGGACCCTGGGAAGCTTTTTCTATATAGATCTACCCGCGTATATACAGATATATGTGTCTCGTGTTACGATTGCTCCAGACTCCTCCGTCTGAGTCCTCAGCACCAGCCGCCGTCCAGTAATTATAAGGGATGGGCGTGAACCACCCGTGAGGGTTGCATCCCCTCCGACTTCGCGTTTGCGCTCTGCGTAAAATCCTCGCCCCGCTAATTACTCATTAAACCCGTTGCCTCGTTTGTGCCCGCCCAGCGTCCTGGGTGTCGCCCGGATTTTTTTTTCCTCCGACTCATCCGTTGTTATTCCCTGATAACACCGGATGGACGTCAAGATGTAGGTCTCATGTAAGAATCAAAAAGGACTCTTTTGAATGGGCGGTCTAATTTTTGCAGGCGCCATACTAAGATTAGGACCCAACAACGAATGCTTTTTTCGACATCATAAGCCTAAAAATGGAAACCCAGTTAGTGGACTTTAGTGTACTAAATGATCACAAATGGACCCTTTGGTGTTGTCAGGGGCTGCGTCGAAGACGAACGAAACCAATGACGTTGAAGTTTGCATCGCTGCAATGCAACGAAATTAAAAGCAAAATATTAATTCCATAAAAATGTAAATAATTCACCCCCATAAGGGGTTGAAATAATTTTGTTTTGTCATGCTCTTAGTCGTTATAATAATTTTTATAGCCGATTTTATCATTTGGGTTCATTCATATTTTATTGTTTTTAATTCCGTTGCATTGCAACGATGCAAACTTCAATGTCATCGAAACTAATAATTATTCTGTCGGCTATTATTCTAATTCATCATTTCTACTCTCTCCCGGGTGTTTAAAATCGTTTAACCAATCACGTCTCGCCCCCAATGCGCCGGCGATAATTCCAAACAACCAAAATCGTCGCCCGCTAATCACTCATTAAACCCGTAGCCTCGTTAGTGCCCGCCCAGCGTGCTGGGTGTCGCCCGGATTTTTTTTCCCCTCCGAATCCGTTGTTATCGCCATCGGGGTCGACGAATCGCGGGGTGGACGATAAAAGTGGCCATCGGGGCGCTCTCGTTGTGTCCGCGGAGTCGAATTGGAGAACAATGTTGAATCTGCAATTCGGCCGGAAAATTTCGTTTCGACGATCACCGCTCTACGCGCGAGTTCGAAGCTCGGGCGCGAGGGTAAAAATATACTGGCGCGCGGATACAGGCGCGATGCGGAGTAATGGAAGCGCGACGAATGGGAATAAAGGTGGCGCGAGGTCGCGTCGCGATTCCATCACTCGCCTTCGCTTGTCCCTCTGATCTGTCGTTCGAGCACACATCACCGCCGATCGTTCCTACGTCCCCCTCCCCCCCTCCCCCTTCCTTCCCCTGTCCTCTCCCATCGCCGAACCCGTGTGGGTCTCCGTGTGTACGTAACTCCCTTTGCACACCGCGACACTCGCGCCGTGCTTCTCGGCTCGCCCGAACCGATAGGCGATGCCGATGCGATGCGTGATCACGTTTGCCCTAGCGGCGTGCGCGCTCGCATTCACATATACCGATGTAGGCGCGCGCGAGACAAACTGCACCAACCCTGAGAAGGAGGAAGAGGAGGAGGAGGAGGAGGAGTGGGAGGAGGCAGAGAAGAAGGAGGAAGGAGGAAGGAGGAACGGTCGAAGGCTAAGAATAAGAATAGGTTGAAGCACTCGAAGGAGGAGACCGAGGACAGAGGAAGGGAGGAGAGGAAGGAAGAGAAGGAGGAGGAGGGAGAGGGAGGTGGTGAGGAAGAGGAAGAGACGAACAAGAGAGTCTCCAGCGGCAATCACGAGAGTCCAGGCACGACGGAGATAAAGAAGAAACAAGTAAAAAGCGAATTCGCGCAAAAGAGGAAAGGGAGAGGGAAAACAAGCCGGGGAAACTGTCGAGTTGTCCGAGTGAGCGCGACGTACGTGTACGTATGGTGTGCACGTGTACACACGTCTCTGTGTGTATATACGGCATATAAAGGAGCCTCCAAAGAGCGTAGTAGCTTCGTAGCGAGGGACGAGAGCGAAGGAGACACGGGAGGCGGCAGGGGAGAAGGGAGGAGGAGGGAGGAGGGGAGGGAGGCGAGCGTTGGGAGAGAGAATGCGAAAGACTCGCATAACGATCCCGTTTAAGAATCTGTTTCCCCTCTCGCTCCCTGTCTCTTAACCCCCGGCACCCTGGCCGCTAGTGTGTAGTGCCTCCCTCGCGCCTTCCCGACCGAGCGAAATAACAGGCTCCCCACCACCGCGCACACTTTACTCTCTTCTTCGTCTTCTTCTGCCTCTTCTTCGTCCTCTTCTTCTTTATCTTCCTCCTCCTCCTCCTCCTCCTCCTCCTCCTCCTCCTCCTTCTCCTCATCCTCCTCCTCTTCTTCTTCCTCTTCTCAGTTGTCTCTCCGCCTCGGCCTCGAGACCGCCCGACCACCCACCCGTCCGCTGTACCCGGTCCCCCCCGTCCGCGCCTCCCACCAATTCCCTCGCTCGCCCGCCCGCCGACCGCCCGCGCGCGCGAGGACAGCATTTGCAAACTCGTGTGTATAATTGTCCGCCCGAGTCGCCGCACCGCCGCGGGCGAGTCACTTCCCCTCCCCTCGACTCCCCTCAGCCGCCCCCTCCCCCGATTTCACGGGGCGTGGCCTCCTCCTCCTCTCCCCCTCCCCACCTCCTCCCTCCTCGTCCTCCTCCCTCCCCACCGGCCCCTCACACAGCGGTCCAGAGCTCCACGCCCATATCCAGCATCTTCCTCGGTCGTGTGGAATTCACAGATCCGAAAACTCTTCTGCTCTCCCCCCCCCCCCCTCCCCTCTTCTCCCTGCTTAAGATCCACACGGCGATCCACTTAACCCCCGTCGGGACGCGACTCCGCGCTCTCCTCCGTCTCATTCCCCCCGGTATCCCTACCAAGATGCGCGAGATGCTTCCCTCCCATCCCCCCTGGGGCCCCGTCGTCCTCTCCCTTCGCAACTCCATTTCCCACTCCGGTGCCGCACGCTGTACTCGGCTTTCTCGCTCACTCTCGTTCTCTCCCTTCGCTCGGCCGCGACGAAACTGCGCGCGAGCGAAGCGAGGAGACGAGGCAACGCGGCTAACGAGACGAAGCTGCCACCGCCCAGTAGGGAGAATGCTAAATACACGCTGTCTCCCTTTTTTTTCTCTTACTTCCTATACCTCCTCGCCTCCCTTTCCTCCTCCGCCGCCTCCTCCTCCTCCTCCTCCTCCTCCCTTCTCTCCCTCGTCCTCGGCTGCAAAGCCCACCACCTCCCACCATTATTCCGGCTCCTTCCTCCTCCCTTCTACCCCCCCGGTCGTTGTTTCTTCCTCCTCTCATTCTGTTCTACTATTACTGGTACTACGCGGGCGCCCCGCGGGCTTCTGTCCTTCCGTCGCGTGAACTAACTCACCCTCCCCCTTTCCTCATCCCTTCCTCTCATCCCTTCCACCTTCGCCTTCTCTCCACGGCCCCGGCAGCTCGATTCTCCACCGAACTCCGGAGGGTTAGGTTACTCCGGGGGCCAACGCGTCGTCCTCGCTCCGTGTATTTGTATAATGTACACCGGGACTCGCGTGTGCGAGTTCTCGTTGACTCGGTTTCGAGAGTTGGGCGTAAAAGGATTTTTTCTTCTTCTTCCTCCTCCTCTCGCTCTCTTTCTTCTTTAAACGAGAGAGATTAGTTACAGCCCTTCGCCCTTGCGCGGGCGCCGCCGAGGCGCAAGGGTAGCTTTCTCGTTATCGCTCCTCGGGCTGTTTAAGTAGATGGGCTCCCTTTTCGGATTTTCTTACCGGCTTAATGTCATCGCCGCGGACTTTTGAAGCCGTTTAATGATTATTCCAGCGCGGAGTTGACGGGTACGGCGGGGGGCTGAAAGGACACGGATGGGGAGCGTCACACCGCCGGGGTGGCTGAACCACCGGCCTTTATACCGAGGCTCTTTACGATTCTTTGACCCCGGATCAATCCCTCTCGCTGTATTCTCTCGCCTCGTGACCGCGGATATGGTAATCTCGTTGGACATTTTTTTTCCATGGGCGAAACCATCGTGGAATATAACCGAGTGATTAGTAGTCACCGTTTACCGCAATCCGCGCGATATTCAGCCGCTATTTTCAATGGGAATACAGCGAACACCAGTGAAACGATGCATGACCGCGAGTATCGTGATTTCGTTGGACATTTTTTTCCATGGGCGAAACCATCGTGAAATATAACCGAGTAATTAATAGTCACCGTGTACCGCAATCAGCGCAATATTCAGCCGCTATTTTCAATCGGAATACAGCGAACACCGGTTAAATGATGCATGACCGTGGATATGGTGATTTCGTTGAACATTTTTTTCCATGGGCGAAACCATCGTGGAATATAACCGAGTGATTAATAGTCACCGTTTACCACAATCCGCGCGATATTCAGCCGCTATTTTCAATAGGAATTCAGCCGCTATTTTCAATAGGAATTCAGCGAACATCGGTGAAATGATGCACGGCCACGGATATGGTAATTTCGTTGGACATTTTTTTCCTTGGGCGAATTCAGCGCGGAATATAACCGAGTGATTAGTAGTCACCGTTTACCGCAATCCGCGCGATATTCAGCCGCTATTTTCAATCAGAATACAGCGAACACCGGTGAAACGATTCATGACCGCGAATATGGTAATTTAGTAGGACATTTTTTCCATGGGCGAATCCATCGTGGAATATAACCGAGTAATTAGTAGTCACCGTTTACCGCAATCCGCGCGATATTCAGCCGCTATTTTCAATCAGAATACAGCGAACACCGGTGAAACGATGCATGACCGTGGATATGGTAATTTAGTTGGACATTTTTTCCATGGGTGAATCCATCGCGGAATATAACCGAGTGATTAGTAGTCACTGTTTACCGCAATCCGCGCGATAATCAGCCGCTGTTTTCAATCAGAATACAGCGAACACCAGTGAAACGATGCATGACCGCGGATATGGTAATTTAGTTGGACATTTTTTCCATGGGCGAATCCATCGCGGAATATAACCGTGTGATTAGTAGTCACTGTTTACCGCAATCCGCGCGATAATCAGCCGCTATTTTCAATCAGAATACAGCGAACACCAGTGAAACGATGCATGACCGCGGATATGGTAATTTAGTTGGACATTTTTTCCATGGGCGAATTCATCGTGGAATATAACCGAGTGATTAGTAGTCACTGTTTATCGCAATCCACGCGATATTCAGCCGCTATTTTCAATTGGAATACACCGAACACCGGTGAAACGATTTATGACCGTGGATATGGTAATTTAGTTGGACATTTTTTCCATGGGCGAATCCATCGTGGAATATAACCGAGTGATTAGTAGTCACTGTTTATCGCAATCCACGCGATATTCAGCCGCTATTTTCAATTGGAATACACCGAACACCGGTGAAACGATTTATGACCGTGGATATGGTAATTTAGTTGGACATTTTTTCCATGGACGAATCCATCGCGGAATATAACCGAGTAATTAGTAGTCACCGTTTACCGCAATCCGCGCGATATTCAGCCGCTATTTTCAATTGGAATACAGCGAACACCGGTGAAATACTTGTGTTTCACGCCTGGCTCGCGAATACAGATTCCGCGATATCGCCGAGTGTGCCCGGTACACAATGAGCAAGCGGCGCACACTTATCGCGGGTACGTGGCGCAGATACAGCTGCGCCCGCGCCGTGTTCACCGCGGTGAAGCTGCCCGCCCGCCCGGGCTAACAATAATCCCGTGTGAGAATTGTCCGCAGAAATCGTCGTCAGCCAGGAGCCAGCGACCGGCAGCCCAGCAGCCGCGGAGTCAACTTCACCGTGGACGGTGATCCCGAGGCGCAGGACTCGCCGCGAGTATCGAGAGACGATCCGAGAGCCCCAAAGGAGATTCAGCGTCGCAACACGTTCGCGGCGGAACACGGAAATTTGCAAACAATAGGAGCCCCGGAGTCCATTCGATAGCGCGTGTGCGCTTCTCCCAGTCTCGCCTTCTCTCTCTCTCTCTCTGCCTCTCCAGTTCTTCGGGAATTCTTTAGATGGCAAAACATTGATAGCCGCGCATCCGATTAACATATTATTGCTATTATTAGGTAAACGGTTCCTCTGCCTCTCTCTCTTTCTCTCTCGCTCGCCCCGCGCTCTTTAACGCTGCCGGAGACGAGGAGGACGAGAGAGAGAGAAAGAGAGAGAGAGAGAGAGAGATTCAGCACTGGAAACTCGCGGAGGAATAAAAGAGAAGAATTTCGCGCCCCCGCGCGGTGCCTCCGCTGCTTTACGAGCTCCGGTGGTACACGGGTCGGCGATATACAGAGAAAGAAACAGCGAGAGACAGAGAGAGGGGAAAAAAGAGTCTCGGTGCAGAGCGATAAACGCGAGTCCGAGCTGGAAGACGAAAAAAAAAAACAAACAAAAAAAACAACAAAAAAACGTCCAGGAACCGCGCGAGTTTATTCAGCGCGCGAGACGCGCGTCCCGCGAAGCGAGAGCGCGTGGGTGGCGGTTGAGAATGAGCGAATGATCGTAAACGCGCTTGCGGAGAGATTCGCGACGATAAGTATCGATTCGCGTGTATTATACGGTGTATAGTTATATACCCTGAGTCCGTGTATAGACAGTGGCCAGCCGGACGCGCCGCATCTGACGCGACTCCTCGCGTTTTCCTGCTTCTGCTTAGCCCGCAGATTCTCCATGATCCTGGGGACCCGAGGAGGCTCGTCTTCTCTCTCTCTCTCTCTCCTCGTCGAGAATACACAAGAGGATATCCTATTACAGGAGCTGCGAGACGCGACCGACGGTTCGTTATGCGAGAAAGAGAGAAGCCCGAGAGAAAGAGAGAGAGAGAGAGAGAGAAACCAACAGGCAGCATGCGTTAACAATGATACTCTGTCTCGGTGATGCTGCTGCTGTGCTGCTGCCTCCCTCGATTCACGGAGAAAGGAGAGGAAAAAAAAGGGAACGTCATTGTTATCCGGTAGCAGCGGGAAAGCAGAGAGGAGGAAGAGGAGGCGCGGAGTCAGTGGAAAAGGACCGGGGATAGCGAGACGCGCGCGAGGAGGAGAAGGACCAGTGGAACGTGAGCGAAATAGCCAGACAGCGTGCCGCCGTATAAAAGCTATAATAATAGTAGTAATAGCGGCGGGTAGTGGTGGTGGAAGTTGTACCTGTAGTGCGCTCTCTCGCTCGTTGTGCGCGCCAGTAGTACAGGCGTGCGTACAGCCCGACGCGCGAGGGCGGCTTTAGACTCTAATTTTACTACCGCCGCGCGGCGTTACCTTGTGTCGCTTCACCCGCGCTATTAATATTGAGCCGACGAGTTTGCCTCGGTAATTGCTTACTCAAGGACTCGCGTCCATGCTGGGACTGCGTGTTTGTCATTCCACGCTTTCATATTTTTTCTAGGCTGTAGAAAACAAGATTGTAATTTTGTAGGCTTTAGCATCGAAACGACCACGATGGACCTGTAATTAATTTTTACATTTTTTGAAATTACTTTTTTGTTTGTCTTCAGGGCTGCCGAGCTCGTTGTACGAGAAGTCGTTACGTTCTACGGGTGTCTGTAACGATTTATCGCGACAATTAGCGGAAAAGTGTAGACCGGATCCTGGCACAAGGAGGATAGGAACCCGTCTTATCTAACGAAATTCCGAAAGACCCGACGAAGAGTGAGCCAAACGCCGCGCGGAGGGATCGACGAAGCGGGGGACGATCGCGATGCCCGCCGCGATCGGAGGGTCCTTTCTTGCCTTCCTGCTCTTTCTCCGCAGACCGCGTGCCGCCAGGGCTCGCGAGGCCGCCGCCGCCGCCGCCGCCGCGCGCGGTCCCCGCAAAAGCAGCGTCCAAATTAAAGACGAGCGGTGTTGCGCGTCCCCATCGGCGAGTCTGGGGGGAAAAAGAGAAGAAAAAAGAAAGGAGAACAGCAGCCCCGGTGCATTGACGGTGGAGGCTCGAGAGTCTCGCCGCGCGGCAGCGGGTCAGGTGAGCGGGGCCAACCGAGGCGAGAGGAGCGAAGAAACCAGAATGAAAATAAGGAACCACACGCGGGAATGGCAGATAGCGAAAGAGGGCAAGTGAAGCGGGAGATGAAGGGAGAAGCGCGCGGAGGTGCAAGAGAAACGGCGAACAATGCTCAAATCCGCGGAGGTTCCTCGTCTGCGTGCGCGCTGCTCCCCCTTGTTTATACTCTTATTTTCCTCCCTCTCGCAGGCCGCTGCTCTCCTATACTCGCTCGCTGCCGCTTCTTCCGTCACCGAATACTCCACCGCTAGTCGTGCTGCTCGTGTTTTCGTTTATTATTCAATGGGGGACGCCGGGAGGTGCCCCTTAATTGATGGCACCGTCCGGCGCGGTCGCGAACCACCGGAGACCACGGAGGCGAAGGTGGACGACGAGAGAGAGAGAGAGAGAGAGAGAGAGACAGAGAGGAGGACCCACACCGAGGACTCTACGCCTTATTTATATCGCGACCGTTCTCTAACCGAATTCACGATCAAAATACACCGCGTTCCGCGGCATTGATGGATCGCCACCGCGCGATCTTGGTTTACGCCGCGCTCACCTTATGCACCCCTCGTTCTCTAAGCAGCGAGCCAGCCCTCAGAATCCCCTCCGGCCCCTCCCCGGCCCATCGCGGATATTCTCAACGAAGCGAGCTTTTTTCATCGATCCCAAATGATCCTGGAGGATGGCCATTTTTTTTTTTTTTTTTCGTTCTCCCCGCGACGAACTATGCGAAACACAGCCGTAAAACGATTGGCCCTTTGCTTTTGGTTGCAGGCTACTCGGCCGTGGATCGATGCACGTGTTCTCCGGCGAACAGTTCCAGAAGCTCATGGAGGCCAGTCGATTCGCCGGGCCCTGGCACTCGGTCGTCGATCTCGGCGCTGGCGACGGAGCCACCACCGCGCACATCGCTCATCTCTTCGACAGGGTCTATGCCACCGATATCTCGACCCCCATGAGATGGGCGCTGTCCAAACGGAAGTTCACGTGAGTCGCGCGCCCGCCCGATTTTACCGAGAGAGACGCCGGTTCGTTGAGCGCAGGAAAGCGATAATTCCTACTGTAGAATATCGCGTACTTAAGAGCTTACCGTGGAAACTCTCATAGCGTACGTAACGCGGGGACATGTACGCTAATTGAAGAAACAATCAGGCATGTGAAACGTTCGTGCCTCTCACTCTCTCTCGCGAAATCGTCTAATCACAGCGCTGATACGTTTCCCAATGACACCCTACGAAGATGTAACCTCTGTCAAGTGAGCAGAGAAAAGTCTCAAAAATGAATTCACGATATATCCAAATAAAGTTCTTATTATGTGCTAATTATTTGCCAAGATTATAATTTTTGTGCTCTTTTAATTTTAACTTAAAGTTATTATACTTTTTCCCGCCAAAAAAGATAACTTAACTTAACGGGATAAAGTTAACGTTTTCCCGGCAAAAAAGATCCAAACGAAAAAAGATCGATCCAAAAAAGATAACTTGAAGTTAACTTTTTTCCCGCCAAAAAAGATAACTTAAAGTTAACTTTTCCCCGCCAAAAAAGATAACTTTAATTTAACATTTTTCCCGCCAAAAAAGACAACTTTAAGTTAACTTTTTTCCCACCAAAAAAGATAACTTTAAGTTCACTTGAATTTTACATCAGCTTATCGTGAATACATTTTGAGTTGTTTTTTCTGGTACCAGATCTTAAAAACTTTTTTAAAAAATATATATACTTCCGCTAACAATTTGGGGTTGAATAATATATGGCTCGAAAGCATATATAAAAAGCACTTTATTCCTGTGTAAAGGAAAGGTCGATGTTGTAAACCGAGAGAATATGTTGTTAGCTTAACGTTAAGCTAGCAAAGGAATTTTTCAATTTGATTTTTGGGAAAATTAAAAAAGCACAAAAATGATAATGTTGGCAAATAATTAGCACATAATGAGCACTTTATTTGGATATATTGTGAATCCATATTTTAGACTTTTCTCTGCTCACTTGACGGACGTGAGGGTGAACGGTATGAGAGGTTCCAGTGTAATTATTATTTTGGTTGCAATCATTTGAACGCCTATCTAATATTCGGTGAAACGGACACTTTCTCCTTAATTAAGCTCTCCAATGAGCAGCCGCGTTCCGGTACTGAATACCGGTGAACCAAACTTGGGACTGTCTGCCTGTGGACTTTGTCAAATTTGTCGGAGTTAGCGAGAGGGCCCAAGGCAATAAAAATCCCCGGTGCCTATTTTTACTGTAGAATATCGCCTACTTAAGAGCTTAATTATTATCTTGATCGCAATTATTTAAACGCGAATTTAATATTCGGTGGAACGTATACTTTCTCCTTAATTAAGCTCTCCGATGAGCAGCCGCGTTTCAGTACTGAATACTGGCGAATCAAACTCGGGGCTGTCTGTGGACTTTGTCGAAGTTATCGAAAGGGCTCAGGGCAATAAAGATCCCCGGCTCAATCACTCAGAAGGAGACGTGCGCTAACCAACCGCCCGGTCGCCCGCCTCTCGCCATATCTCGGCAAAGACTGCGAAGCGTCGTCGCGCGAACGCGGCGCACTCTTCACTCACGTGTAGGTAGAACGCGCTTCGGTGGCGCAACGACTTTACTGAAACGCGAGACCGATTGATTGGAGTACAACTTTACGAGGCTTTTATGCCGAACTCGGGAGGCTCTTTCGCGCTATTACCGCGCATTTTCCCCACTCGCCCTTCCCGCCGTTCCACCCCGATCTCACTCGACTCGGATCTTCGGTTTTATATTATCATCCCGCGTCCGGTTTCGTCTCTTGCGCTCGGCGTCTTCTCGCCGTCGCCGCTATAACGTTTCCAATTATTTTCCTGTGCACATCGGTGAGACGGACGGGTGATCGTGATGTTCGCAGGGTCCTTGATATCGACAAATGGCACAAGGAAGCTGGTCCTTTCAACGTCGTGCTTTGTCTCAACCTTCTGGATCGCTGCGACCGTCCGGACACGCTGCTGCGACAACTGCGAACGACGCTCGCGCCCGGCGGCCGTCTCGTCGTGGCCCTCGTGCTTCCGTTCAGTCCCTATGTCGAGGTCGGCCAGCGGGGCGATCACAAGCCCTCGGAGTATTTACCCATCAAGGGCAACGGTCTAGAGGGCCAGATAGCCGGCCTGGTCGACAGGGTCTTCGCGCCGGTCGGTCTGCGGTGTCTCGCTTGGAGCAAACTTCCGTACCTGTGCGAGGGCGATCTTGGACAGGCTTATTACTTTCTTGACGACGTGGTCTTCGTTCTCGAGGCTCATCAGGTAATGTACAGATTTGATGGACAGTCTCAAACCTGGAATTTGAACATTTTAATTAAGGTACTCCTTGCGCCTAGCATTCATTTCGCATAAATTCGAGAAAAATGAGAGAGAATTGCGAACACTTCTCGATGGCACAAAAATCTGAAAAAATGCATGCACATTAAAGGTACTGCAACGATTAATTTTGAGATTATAATTGAGATTATAATAATAATTCGAAAATGTCATTAACAAATTCATGAAAAAATTGTTTAACCAATATTTCGATGGCCTATTTTTTAAAAATGATACCTTCGTTTTTCCGAATACGTATGAATTTGTTCAGATTTTTAAGTTTTCTTTGAAATCTGTACATATTTTCCATATAAAAAACACAAATTTCAAAGAGAACTTACAAATCTGAAAAAATTCATACGTATTCGGAAAGACGAAGGAATCGTTTCCATAAAAAACGGGTTAACGAAATATTTGTTAAACATTTTTTTGTCATCACTTTGTACATAACATTTTACAATTATTATTATGCAAAATTAATTTTTTCACTACCTTTAATGTGCAAGATTTTTTCAGATTTTTAGACCATCGAGAAGTCTTCGAAATTATCCCTAATTTCACTCGAATTCATGCGAAATGAATACTAGACGCAAGGACTACCTTATGGGCAGACTTTAGAGACCTTGTGTCTTAGTTCGTCGCTCTTCATGAATCGCTCGTGATTAATCGGACGATAAAAAAGAAGTCACAATTATGATTTCAAATGTTATTCGCAGGAGGAACCGTACAACAGCACCCGTGACGCCAACGAGACGAAAGATCCATCGAATAGATGCAACGGAATTTGAAGAGGATTACTTATTGGAAACGGCTGGACTTACCGAAATACGAAATTATATAGAGCGCGAGGGAGAAGATTATTCGTCCATTACATTAACGTCAGTACCACGTGTGGCATTTAACTCTTTTTTCGTAATTTCAATCCAACGTGTCCCCGTGATTCTGTCTAATTTGTAACGAGGAGTAAAATAAGACGTTGAAAGTAAAGCATTTTAATGCATTTTAATTGTTAATACTTTGCGCGGAGATGCGCCGACGCGATATTAGAATCCCGAGTGATCGCAATTTAATTTTGTCCAATTGTATTATAACTACCAATTTTACGTAACGATTAATTTTTATACCGGAGTCGTGTATTGAATAAATGTGGAACAGCGAGACGATGGATATACAAGAGATTTTTTATTCCTCCGAACGCTCCTTCTTCACCAAACTTACATTTGAATACTGCATTTTTCTTGTTTCTTTTAATTTGGTATATCAATGGTATAATACGTATTTACAAAGCCTTTAACAATCGCAAGCCGATACAAAAGTAACATCGTTATATTTACTCGAGAGACCAATCGAGACCGAGTTCTCGACTATTTCCTCGACGGAAACGTCGAAGAACGACAGGATTAATACTAATTCAGCTGAAAAAAAAAAAAAATAGAAACCACCAACGCAGTGTTACGGATAAATAACTGTGTCAACGTTTATCCGTATACACAAATAATATTCAGAAGTTGTGTTTCTGATCGTAAACACTATTCGCACTACCAACAGGACTTATTCAATCCCGATATCTAAGAGAATAATCAGTAATTAAACGTCACCGATAATCTAGGCGCTTCTTTCGCTCCGATGTTCCGCAGAATCTGAACAAATGCGATCAGGAAAAAATCAGGTAAGAGCATAAATCACTTTTTTTCAACGGCGACACAACGCGATTTTACCGGGCAGAGATGAATCGCAAGATATTCGGCACAAGTGTCGTGTACATTGAGTGCGTGGAAATTGCGTTTCGAACGCAACCGCAGGATAATAGTGTGAATACCCATGGCAGACGCGTTCACTCTGGTTCTTGATTTTGTTGTCCAACGTTTCTGCGATGATCGTGAGGGCTGCAATGCCGTTGAGCAACAACGTTTTTCGTCTTCTGTTCTTGCATTTGCGCTAGCAATGTAGCGAAATGCGGAATCGCCAGAGACATTCCAGCGGTGTTGCGATGATCCGTACGGAACGAAGCATTCCGCAGCTGACATCGTCACGTGGAACGTGTGGAAAAAGTTTCCGAACCCCAGAACACGGCGATTCGAACGAGTTTTACGGACCCGGCGTTACAGCAATATACGTGAATACACTGTCCAACGTTCGACACTTTTGCCGCCTCGTCGCGAATGTCTCGGTTTGTCAGACATTCACACTTTTTTGCGTCCTGCTTGAGGCTCGAGCAAAATTCTTCCTTTTACCAGTTCATCGACGACTTTGACCGAATATCAAGGTTCCCATTTTTTCGTCACATCGACGACAGTGCCCAACTTAAAAAGCTCGAATATCAAGTTATCTTTTTAAAAAAATGAAATCCATTTATGCCCCGACACCGAATTTCCTGTCGCAGCTCTTCAAAATTCCTCTGACGGCATCGCCGACCGGTTCTTTGCTCTTAAGATTTTCGAAGTCGCCATTATCGGCTCGTTTCCCAGACATATTTCTTTCATCAATGTGCGCACGTTGCGAGCTAGTCGCGCAATCGATTATTCGAAGATTTTCATGGATCAATGCCAACGAATTCTACGAAAAAACGCGAGCTGTTCTAGTCTCGAGACGTGCTGCTACGTTAAAACTTAATTTAATGTTTCGTATGAATGGCGTACGACGATTATACGCTCGGCAGAATCAAAATATCTATATGTTCGCTGTTCGACAATAAAATTGTAGTCATTTTAAGTCTGCTTGACGCTCTACTCAATGAAACGAGTGTTAATTACTCTTTTTCCTGTTTGTCTGTTGTCAAAAAATGTATGATATTGAATTTGTAAAAATTCGTGAGATTCATGAGAGTAAACCGAGTATCTGTGAACCTTTTTTTTATGTTTCTTTAACTGAGTATCTGTAAACCTTTTTTTTAAATGTTCCTTTTTCCTATTTTCTCAGTGTTTTTTCGCAAGGTTCTCTCGTGCTGTGCGCCTTAAAAAAAGTAAAATTCTTTTTCTTACATAAACTTATGCCGCCCCCGTCCGCCGCCCACAATGCTGGTTGGCTCTGCCCTCTTTCCATCATCGTATGCGTCGGACAGTCACCGGCTAACGCGACGAAGATCCAACATATCGGCCAAGCGATTCAATTTCCATATTAGCTCTCCCGAATCGACTTACAAACTAAATGAACGGGTCAAAGCTGCCGCATAACGGATCTGCATTACCCGGGAGAGTCGACAAGTAGCGAAGAATCTTTATATATTCTTCAACCACGTCCAGTTGAGATCGTTAAACAAAAACAAAAAATTAAAATAAAATAAAAAATAAACAAAACAAATAAAACAAAATTGAATAAAGTCCACGCAATCTGTGGCAGTGAACGTTACTGGCTGTCGTGGAAACTCGTGAAACCTTCGTCGCGTACTGCTTACGTTACGGTCTAAAGTCTAAGGTCTATCTCAACCTCTATCTCAAAGCGTTTAAGCTCAAACGCCGGTCTATGAATCGCGCGAGACGCGACGACGCGAGTGGACGAAATTTCCGACTATCAAATGAAAGTGAATATTTTTATGGCTTACGAGCGAGCAGTCATTACTTCTCAAAGGCATCGGGGGGAATCGCGCCGCGCGCGTGACACTCCTGAAACGCGGCTAACGCGGTATCGAAATCCCATCGCACGTCGTTCAGGCACTTGAGAGTCCATTCGAGGTTCATGTTCGTGCGCTCGCGAAGCGTCGCGATCATTTGCGCTCTTACGTCGTCGTCCATCGCCGCCGCTGGTGTCGATGTCGTCGTGGTCGTCGTCTCAGTCGTTGTCGTGCAGTTTGTCCGGAAAGCTTCTTTCTCTTGAGCCTTCGTCGGTTTGGTGATATGAAGCATTTCGTTGATGATGCAATAACCGGCGCCTTTCGGCGTGATTATGAACGTCCGGGTGAAGTAGCGAATGGGCTGTCCCGCAGCCTCAGTCTCTCTGAAGATTCCCGTCAGCGTGACCACCATCATTTTGTCCTGATAATGGGAAAACACGCATTTTCATTAACGTCTTCTACACGCGTGGAAAATACGTTCGCGGAATGATAAATTTTGCAACGACGGCGTCGCTTACCGTAACGAGACAAATGTCCATCGTGAAACTACTGAAATCGTGTTGCACTCGTGGCAGTTCCGATATGCAGGCAACGACCGACAATCGTCCCTGCTTGAGCATCTTTCTTCGTCTCACCTCGTCCTGAACTTTGCACAAATTACGGCTGTTCGGCAAGTACGACTCTGGCCTAAAGAACGCGACCCCCAAACACGATTAGTTTACGCTCGAACGACGAATCGAGATACAAATGTGGTCGAATATTTGCGACTTACATGTACTTGGCGTACAAATGAGATACCGTCATGCTGAAACTCGCGAGTTCGTCATACGCGTTCAACAGGGGCTGACGATCTTCGCTGTCGTAGACTCGAAAGTATTCCTGGAGAAATCCACCGGCAATCTCCTTGGCCTGGTCGTTCGGCGAGAAGATCGTCTGACGCGGTGGCAGCGCGATCCGATCGCTCGCCACGTCGAAACCTATCACCGGTGGCATTGCGACGCCGTCCTGTCGTTTTCAAAAAGCTCAGTGCAACAGATTCTCCGCTTCACGATTCTCAGAATCGACATCACAACGCGAAAGCGATACTCACCAATCGCAACAGATCGGGGAATATCCTCTGGACGTCTCTGTTGTGAAGAAACAAAAGCCAGGAGTATGGAAGATCCGTGAGAATCGTCGTAAGAATGCAAAACAGGGGTGTTTTTGTTGTCATTAGTGGAGAAATTGGAGAGAATCATGCGATTATTCGACTGCACTTACGTTTACAGACCATACATTACTCTCGTTTCCCCGTTAACTGTTCTGCACGTCGACGCGCAACGCGCATCACGCAGACACGGTACTTCGATAATCGTGTTATCTCGGAGACTTTGAATTACCGCTCACGTTTGTGATTTTTTTTTTTTTTTTTCACAATACCAACCCATATTTTTTAAGAGCCGCGCGTACCTTCGCCGTTCTTTCCCAAGAGTTTCACGTTACCTGACATACTCGGGGTGCCGTCCGTTGTAATTTTCGCTAACGGGGTTTCCAGCCATACGCAGTTCCTCGAGTTTAAGGTCCTGTAGCGCGAGCAGTTGATCCATCCTCTTAATCTGCGGGACAAGACCGAGGACGATGAAAAATACGCCGTAACTCGGGAGCGCAACTCGCGGTACTCACTTTGTTGTCGCATATACCGAGAATCTTCAGGTTCGGCAATTTCGCCAACATGCCCAGCTTATCGAGGCTGTATATCTGATTGTTGTCCAGACTTATCTCCACCAAATTCGGAAGCGACTTGACGAGAATTTTCAACGCCGTGTAGAGGATCGGCGCGCGCGTCAGCGAGCAATAATAGTCGTCCACGAGATCGGGATTGTGATGGAAACGCGACAGATCCACAGCGTTTCTGTCCGGCAGGTGTTTCTTCGCAATTGCGTTCGCCATCCTCTCCCTCAACGTGTCGTCCAACTCGTAACGAGGGAAGCCCGGCGCGATGCGAACTCGCATCCTAAAACCACCGATTTCCCAAATCTTTCCCTCGTGATCCCCGAGCATCTCCGAGATTCTCTGCTCGTCCACGTAAAATGACGCGACGCACGCAGTTGATTTGTACTGCCGAAACAAATATCACGCAAATGTGCATGTAAAAATATGCACTAATTTGACTGGTGCGCAGACAAACTTCTCAAACTTTTTAAGGTAGTCCTTGCGTCTAGTGTCCTTTTCGCGTAATTTCGCGAAATATGAGAGAGAATTGCGAACACTTCTCGATGAAAAAAATCTGAAAAAATTCATGCACATTATGATAAGATTAATTTTGCATAATAATAATTCTAAAATGTTATTAATAAATTGATGAAAAAAATAATAGTTTAACAAATATTTCAATGACCCATCTTTTTTTTTATGAAAATGTTTTGTTCATCTTTCCGAATACGTATGAATTTTTTCAGATTTTAGAGTTCACTTTGAATTTTCACATATCTTCCCAATAAAAAACGCACAAAATTCAAAGTGAACTCTAAAATCTGAAAAAACGCATACATATTCAGAAAAACGAAAGAATCATTTTCATGAAAAAAAAAAAATTGGGCCATTGAAATATTTGTTAAACCATTTTTTTTTTTTTCATCACTCTGTTAATAACATTTTCAAAATATTATTATGCAAAATTAATCTTTTCAGTACCTTTAATGTACATGAATTTTTTCAGATTTTTATACCATCGAGAAGTGTTTGCAATTCTCTCTCATATTGCTTCAATTTATGCGAAATTAATATTAGATACAAGGACTACCTTAATAATATTACTGCAATACTCACCATTATTGGTACAAAAGTTTCCGGTGCTATCAAGTTGCGCAAAGTATTCAGTATGAACTCCTTCTCGCACTTGCGGTTACATGAAACCTGTGGGCAACAATGTATTTTTATTCCAATAACAGAAAACACTTTTTGCAATCGTCGAAAGTCTTGGATGTGGCACTCACAATGATTCTGTATCCGTGGGACGGATTTCCAGCGTAACGCTCTTCGCTCCTGCTCGTTGCGAAAGCCGCTCGGCGATAAGTGGAACCGTCCCATCCGCACCTGATTGTTCTGACGATTCTCGGGCGAGAATCGTCGTCCGAGCCTACCGACATTATTAAATTTTCGTCCGGAATTCCTCTCATCATCCAGTCAGGGGGACGAGCTCTGCCCCTTCCCTTGTACTGGGCTTTCATGGTGAACGAGAGTTTCGGTCTGTTGACATCGTTCACGTCCCACGACGATCCGTCTTTGTACTCTGCACAATTTCGCGCGTTTAGCAGATGGGACAATGGATCTTGAGTGATCGACGAAAACGAGGTTAGATATCGAAAATGCATAAATTCTTACCGCTTAAACGTTTAAAAACACCGGATCTTCCGGCCCCGCCAGAGCCCCACATCGTTTGGTTTGGCCGTCTCGAAAACTCGGGGAAATTTTTCGAATACCCGGACGATCCGGACTTCTCCACACGCAATACAATTGCGATTCTGTTGTGTTGCTATTCTTTGTTTGAAGGCTCAGAGCTGTCGGCTGTCGTCGTCGTTCGTCGTGCGTGATCGGAAACGCGGGCGCCGAGAGACAATTCGATAATCGATTATGTCGAATTCGATTATCGATCGAAAACGGCACTTTGAATGAATTGCGAGCGAAAGATCCCTAATTTTCAGTGTCGCTAAAAAAATATTAAAAACAGAAGAAAACATACACCAGGTACATGTAAAACGATTTTCCAATAAAAATTCGTATTTTTCTTTTCTTGATAATTTCGTTGGGTCCTGAAATACCGTAAATGTATGAGGAGAGGTCGAAGAATAGAAGTCGAGGGCATTCACACTTGTAAAAACTTTAATAATCGATACGTTGAATTAATTGTGCAGGAATACAGGAGAGTAATACTGGCAAGCGACGTCAAGTTTTAGCAGTGCAGACACAGCAGTAGCGTTTGGTGTACAATATCATTATTAGTTTTGCCTCCCACCGTTGGAACAACAGTGCAACGTCTCGCATCGGTTTGTTATCACACAGGATTGTACGCGCGGAAAAGTGCAATTGAAAAACGAGGATATCGTTGAATGCTATTGGCAAATATTCTGTCAATAGTTCGGAAATACGAGATTCTAATAGTATTTCTCTGCAAGTGATTGCACCGTCGTCTGTTCCAGCGGTGAGACCTTCTTTAATCGTGTTTAAGGATTGGAATCTTTACCGGAGTACAATTATTATCGTTGTCGGGCTATCCAGAGTCGTAATGATTATTTATTTTTTTTTTCCATTGCTTGCATAGTACGGCTCTTCGATAACGCGACAAACCTCTGTACGCTTTGAGTTTATTCGATACATATGATTATTACGATGACGAGTCCCATCGAGAGTTTACGATGATTGATACACAGGTGAGTGTAAGATAACAGGTAATAATGATAGATACGATGAAATTATCTAAATAATAAAAAAACTTCGACGACGTCGTCTCTCCGTTACGTTCGACGACTATAAATATTGCAGCGTTTTCGGCATCGCGGAAGAACGCGACATTCACCAACAAATATATTATCAAAAAAGAACAGCAGGGCCGCTGCGTAACGCAACAAATAAATAATGTTTATAATATATACATAAAAACTTTCTTTTTCAACCAACTTCCACACACATTCGTTTTTTTCGAACATTCGCTATTTCATAGCCGAAATAAAACTCGCATTCTTCGGACAGACGCGTTTCTTTCGTTAAAAAATGAAAAATAAAATAAACAAAAAAGAAACAAACGATACTTTTCAAATGCCGTCATTTGTTTAATCCGACGATAATAGTTACGAGAGGTCTAGGGGGGGTGGGACAAAAGTCAATCAGAATTAAGATTCACCGCAAAACAGTATTGCACAAGACGGAAGGACGTTCGTTAATTCGCTGATTAACTTTTAACCCGACCGACCATCGATGATTGATATATAACCCGCCCGTGGAGCTTATTCCTTCAATTTTGTTCGTTTTTTTTCTCTTTTTTTTTCTTCTTTTTTCGTGTAATCACAGTCGCGTTTAAATATTAAATATCAAATACGAATGTCATAACGGAAAATATACATATTACATTGGTCATAAGAAACAATTATAAAATTCATTGGCCAAGACTAGAAAATTCCTTTTTCCTTTCCTACTTTGTTTTCTTTTCGTTCATCGCTCATTTAAAAAACACCAGATACATACCGAGACTCATTGATATTTCGTTTTATTTTTATTTTTTATTTATTTTTTTTCATTTCTTTCGTTTAAAAAATAGATTCTTTTTTTGTTGTTTTCTTCGTTTAATACTGTCTGTAAAAATTCCTCAGTACATTGCCAATGGGTGGACGTCAATCAAAGATCGCGAACGCTCTAATAAGCACCACCGGCTGGTTATGCGATTTCGCATAGGAATTATTTCCCCTAGGCGTAGAGAAACCAGAGCTTAAATTTATAATCACGTCTTGTGTGTTTATCCGGACCTACATATAATTTTTATCTCGTTTACGTTTTTTCTCGTTTTTGCTTTTTTTTCACTACCCACATTTATCACAGTCCACGCATGACTCAGTTTTGCCTCCTACTACGTCCAAAGTCCTAAACGCCAACACTTTTTTCATTTTCTTCGTTTTTTTTCTTTTTTGAGCAAACAGTCGGGTCCTCTCTCGACCTAATTTCCATTCCATTTATCCAAATGACTTCTTCTGACTAGAACACTGTGTAGCACGGTAAATTTACGATTATTGTACCGCGAGCGCTCAGTCCAGCTTACGCTGCTCGCACATGTCCTCCATACCACCGGCTTTTCTGTAGCAGATAAACGAAATTTCGACTACGTTAGTGTCAAAGGATTTCTATGACGAGATTCTAGCTCTGAGTAGAAGCCGATGAAATTAAAAAAAATGTTTCAACGGTAAAAAAGGCATTGCATTTAAAGAATTTGACATGATAATATGGTGTCTCGCCTTAAGGGGAGGCGAAACTTCCGTGAATACGAGAGATAGAAAATCATTTTCGAAATAACAAAGCGCGGAAATTAGACACATGCAAAATCGAAAGAGGAATGGTGTAAAACTTTCCTTTTTCTGGAAACGGTAGGCATCGTCGGGATAATTTTTTACCGTTTTTATTACCGACTGAGTAGGTTTCACCGCGCCTTAAGGACTTGCTTTTGTGTTCCGTCTGAGTAGTAAAAGATGTACTTACAGCGTTGGCAGGTACGGAGATGTGGTGTGGTCTAATCTGTGTTTATCTTCATTTTTCCAGCTCGACACCGGAATGTGAGGTGGCGGAAGAAAACTTCTCAACGACTGCACGAGTTGTATCGTATCGACCAGAGCTGAGGGCAGCAAAATGCTCCAATAAGAATACGCGTAAACGGTGTAGCCGCAAATGATAAGGAGAAAATAGTGTAAAACAAAGATAAATACTTTTTTGTAACGCCTCCGATTGCTTCCCGTACGGTTTGCACATTGCGGGTCGTACACAAGCCTTCATTCTCGCCATATTCTTCATCACCTCGGCGAATGCGCGAACAACCTTCTCTTGTCCCCCTGCAACAGAAATCATTTTTCAAGTCTTTAGGAACCATGAAAACTTTGAATTAATTTATTTTCAACGGAGATCCGACTATAGCTGGAAAAATAGCAAAATCTACACCTCCGTTATTCCTTTACCTTCGGTGTTGGAGCCTGTCGAGCGCGAGGATTTGTCGTTGTCGAGGGTCCAAGCGCCGTTGTGCAGCGCGAGAAGATCCTTGTTCGCGTTACCGAGACTCTGAAGATTGCCGAGTCCTAGGCCGCTGAGTCCCTCGAGATTGTCGAGATTCGAGCGCAAGAAGTCCGTCAATTTGTGCTCGTTTATCGGTATCGGCGACACCAGAGATTCGTAGTGCTGCTTGACGTTCGGCTTCTTCTCCTGGTTGCTAGGCCGATGAGGAATATTCAGGGACGGACGGCTCGGTGGACGTTGCTGAAGGTTTATCTGATTCCCGGCGCCGCCACCGCCGCCGCCGCCGCCGCCCCGCATGTTGTTCATGTCGTTGGACGGCGCGCCCATGTGAGCGTTCGCCGCGGGACCGCTCAAGGCACCCTGAAAGTCCGCCGGATTGTGCTGAAAGCTCGAGCGCAGCAGCGACGCGGCGGCGGCCTCGTTGTCCTGAATGTAAGTCGGCCCCATGTGTCCCATCTTCTGCGTGAGCTCCAACTGATTCTTGTAGTATCGACACGCCGGATTCGGACAATTCTGCACGACCTCGATTATGAACTCCTTCTCCATTCCGAAGCACTCGCGGCCGATCGTGTACGAGTCCATGACCGCGCGTATCGTGCCCTCGAGGCCGAGGTGCATTCCGTGCATGCCCGGCGCTCCCATGTGCTTCAGCATCACCGCGTTCGCGAAATGCTCGTACGGCAGTATTATCTTGCCGTTCTCCCGCAGCACCAGTCTACCTTCGTTGTCCAGCGCCACTCTCGATGCCATCATTCTGAAAACGAAGCAATTATTTCATTACTCGCAACACAACTTGTTTATTTATTTATTTATTTATTTATTCATTTATTTATTTATTTTATGAGACATGCCCTTTTCTGTAATAAATTAAAAATAACAATAAGTAGAAAAATAGGGTAAAATTAATATACAATTCCCATTGTGCTCTAAGCAAATTTAACAATAGAATGGGAAAAACATCTTTATCTTGTACATATTTTGGAAAGTTGTTTGCCTGTTTGTCTATTTGTCTGTTCATCTGTCCCAGCCTCCTTAATTAAATTCTGCCCTAAATAATAAAGCCTTGTGACCCTTAAATCAAATCTGTCCCAAAATTAGATATCTTTACTTACCTTAATTCTGTGTTAACTTCATTAACAATCTAATTTTTATTCAAGTATATTTTGTGAGCATGCGAATCCACTACACCCTGCTAATATATGAATGTAGTGATGTTCTCAAGGTATTAAATTCTTCATTTATATATCTAACAGTCTTCTTGTTGACTCCTGACTAGGTATGTCTTAGCAATGATTCACTAAACACTTGATTTAAAGACTTGTAGAGAAAAGCCAAAGTCAAAGAACTTATCACCAAAATATATGTTGACTCCTTATCGTCAAAGCTCAATGTGTTTTAGTCTCAAATCTTGGAGATCTTTTAATTGAAACAAGGAACAATGGAGTAAAGTCTGTGACATCTTACTGCAAGTACGCCCCACTGGGGAGCATGGAAGCCTCTTTCATCTCGGCAAAGCGCTGCAGCATCTCCATGTTCGGATTCCATCCCTTATTCTGCAGATACAGCTGCAGCAGCACGTACATATTTTCAGTGACATATCCGGCTCCACTGGCGGAGCCTGGATAGCCGGATCCTCCACCTGGTGATCCCATCTCTGTTTGCATACCCTTAGCGACGATGTTCTTCATAGTTTCCGCCAGGTCCATACTGCAAAATGTATTTGTCACGAATATACATCCGGCGAAATGCGAGGAGACGGAAAACGCGGAGGAAATTTCGAAAGCGAAAAAAAGAAAGCGTCAGAAGGAATAAACGTTGAGTAATCACCATGTTGTTAACAGACAGATTAAAAACACTCCGTTTCCACTGCAGAATTCGCGAAATCAACTGTAAAGCACTCTGCGTGTTCGGCGAGACGCGGCATTGTTGTTGGATTCGCGAGAGGTCGTGAGAAGCCTATTAGCACGGCCGTTAATCATATCTGTCTATCCAAATTCGATTTCGGCCATTGTTGTTGTTCGGGATGGAGCCCGGCTCTCTCTCTCTCTCTCTCTCTCTCTCTCACCCTCTTTCTCGCCGTCTCTCGCCGCGAAAGTTCGAGCGGAGCTCCCCCGTCGTGGGACGAGGTGACGCGGGGGGCCGGGGAGGGGGGTCGTGTCGATTCGCCGAAATAAAAAATAATAAAGCACTTGTGCGAGCCACCGCCCCCTTTAAAAATCGGTGCGCGGGGCCTGGTGGGGATCGGGCGATCCGCGAGCGACTTACCCCAAACCCCGTCCGCTTCCCATCCAGATTCACCCGCGACTCGATTTACAATCGGCGCGCCGACCGCGGCTCATCGCTACTCGCGTGCATCGTTCGAGGGATTAATCGTCGGCGTTGCATTTGCAAATAACAATTCGGGATAATTATTTTCATCCGAGGTCCCTAGATGACACTCGCCACTAGACGCGCCTCTCGATTCGACTTGCCTAGGGACTTGGAGTGGAAATCCGATCTCGGGCTCACCAGTGGAGATGCGAAATGACGGTCATTTTTGTAATTGGTCAAAAGACCAAAAAATGACCGTCAGTTGACGTCATTCTTTTTCCCCGTTTTGTCGAAATAAAAATTACGGTCCACCTGTTTAGTTGCGAAATGGCAGTCTTTTATTTTTTGTGTCACAAATTTGGTCACCATTTTTTTACGTTGAACTGCCGCCAATTTTTATCATTAAAAATATTATTTTAAATAATAAACAATTAATAATCATAATAAAATAATTATTTAATTATTATGTAATTATTATGATTATTTAATTATTATTATTATTATATTTTTATTTTTATTATTTAATTATTTATGTATAATAAATATTTATTTTTTAATAATAAAAACATAATAAAAATGATTATTTTTTATTATTTAAAAATAATCGGTCACAAATAAATTGGTCATTTTTTACGCGTCATTTGACGATCATCTGACGGTCTTGTGACGGTCAAATGACCATCACAAAATGGACCTCGCATCTCTACTCCCCAGATTCGCACGGGATCTTCCGCCCTGCCGAAGGCTCGGCGTATTCGCGACGACCAGCGCGACGCTCCGATTGGCTGTGGCGACTTGCACATTGCGAAACGCGCCCGATGTGCACGAGGCTTTAGACCACTTATATCGCTTTTGCGTCGAACGATCCCGGTATCCTGGCCGCCGTCGAGGTGAAAAATGTCGCAAAAAGTTGCCAACACATAAGCGTTGTCACTACTGCTACGGTTGGTCACGTCGGTCGCTTCATGGCTGTCATCGTACGGAATCCCGGAAATCCCGACCGAGGCACTCGTGGAATTAACGTCACTCGTTGCCCGTACAGTCCGACCCTCCGCTGGAGGTGAAGTCATTCTCTATTTATGCGCCGCCTGTGGCCGAGGAAACGCGTAGTTGATGGCAATGTACGTGGCCAATTGGCAATGACAACGATGTCCACCGAGCAGGCTACCATCGATTACTTTCAGGTGCGTATTGCCGATCTTCCCGGTCAATATCCATTTCTGTACATTTCTTACAAACATCCGATACGATGACAAATTAACGCCAACGCCCCCATGCAAAGAGCCTAACTCACTGCTTGACCCAACAGGCCAAACTGCTGCAAGCAGCCCTCGAGTGCCAACAGAATTTTTACGAAATCTGCAGCGACTGGAACCTCTACGAAGACAACGAGCATGAGTTTCTCAAAGATTTCATTGGCTATGCCCTCTACGGGCCCCCAAAGTACGAGCTATCCGAGTTGGAGCTCGCAAAGCTCAGAACAAGTGGATCGAAATTCAGCCACTTTGTGTACGACAAAGACGAAAAAGAAGCCATCAACGTTGTATACGAGCAAGTGATCAAGTATGGAACCAGCGACCAGTCACACGGAGTCATACTATGCGGCATAATATACAATGTTATATTCAACATAGACGAGGCGATGAAAGCTTCAACGGTCAGAGATGCAGAGAAAACTGCTTCGGAGCATGTAGAAGGAACTCAAAATCAGACAGATGACAAAAAGAATGATGGGTCCGGGCAAGGACACAACGGGCAAGTAGGCAAAGATGAGATCACAGAATGGACACCTCCGGTGTATCCGGTGCCTGTGTTCAAAGTTAGAGGGTATCGGAGCAAAGAGAAGAACACAAAGAAGTGTAACGGAAAAGCGGAACCAGCGGAGAATATCGAAAGGATTTATTACATCGACACCGCTGGCCGAGTGTACACCGGATTTGCCGACTACTTGGAGAACAACACGTTGCCCGTGTGCACGATGATCGTGCCGAAAGACGGCAGGTACCAAGCGGATCCCGCATTCTCGCGCGATCTTTCCCTCGCGAGTCTTGACGAGTCGGCCAAGGAGCCGATTATAACGAAAGTTTGGCTGGAGATTCAGAAATCACCCGCCGGCAACACGGCCGCAAAGGTTCTCAAGGGCGGCGATATAGCGAGCACAGTACTGACGGTCGCGGCTATGGGTGTCGGAATTGCTTCTCTGGTGACTCCCATTGGCCCTATCGTTGGTCTTGCAGGTACATTATAATAACTAGATTACGAACATGAAAAAGTACTCATAATAATATCATAATTATTTCCAGAAACGTTTTTGAGTTTTTCCAGGAATTGATATGAACAACATTACCCTGATTAAAAGATCCGATTAGAACCAATAAGATGGACAAAAATCCGATTGAAACCTGTTCGAACCGATTATTTTTCAATCGGAATTTTGTCCATTTGATCGGTTTCTATCAGTGTCAATGGGAATCACTAAGTAGGGTAAGGTGAATAAAAAATTGGATTTTTTCTCTCTGCTCCGCAGGTGTTGCGAGTGGCGGAGTAGGCGGTCTCTGGTCCGTCGGAAGATGCACCCAGGATCTGGTTGACCGAGGTCTTCACGGAGAGTCGATAAGCGTGACGGACAGGCGGGCGCTGGGATCATGGATAGGAATAGCCGGTGGTACGATGGGCGTCGCGGCGACAGGTGGAACGGCTCTCCTCGCTCGCGCCGTACGAACGGGCACGACGGTCGGCCGAGCGGCGATGATTGCTCACGATGCGGTGTTGATCGGCAATTTGGTCGTCAACGGCGTCGGCGTCGGTTACAAGAGCTACGACATCTACGCGGCCTACGCCGAGGGAGGAATGTCGAATATATCGATGAAGGACGCCTTTTTCTTCACCGCCCACGTGTTCTTCTTCTGCAATTCCGTGGTGAACATACGCTTCGCGCAGAATCTCGTTGAATCGACGCAGGGAGAGTTGCTGAAGGACTACGAGTCCAGTCTGCGAAGCAACAGGCACCGCAAGGAGTTTCAACGACTGGCGCGAAACACGAGAGCCGCCGGCACCAACGACGTGTCGAGCAACGAGGAGATCATACGCGCTATCAATAAGATCGACAACAAGGACGACTTTTTCCAAGCTATGGTGAGAAATCGCAAAGCCTTCAGCGCGGCCGGCGCGAAAGCTTCGTTCTCCTCGGGTAAAGTCACCGTCAACGGCCTGATGACCATCGACCCGATAGAGTTCGCGAGCTTGCCCAAGGAAATTCGCATCGATATCGCCAAAGGCGTGAGCAGCGCTCCAGCGGCAAAGCCAACGTCGGTTCCGCTGGTTCGTAACAACGTGGTACCGTACAAGAACTTCGTCACCAACAACAACAACAACTCTGTGCTCAAAGAATTTTGCTTGAAACATTCGAGCGCGATGATGCAGAGCGCTCCGGTGGTGATTGGCGATTTTGCCAATGTACTTGCGGAACTTCGGGACGTGAAGAATCAGTCCGAGATCTTTCTCAAACTCCTGCAAATAGCGTACAGAATACAGCAGGCGCTTCCGCGCGACGAGGAGATAACGCTTGGCGATACTCTCGCGTATATAGTACAATTTTTATGGGACTACGTTAAATCGAACTTGCGGCGTTTGCGGCCCGATATGATCATCGAGGACCCGGCGATGCAGGCGCTCTTGAACGAATTGATGCAAATCCTGCTGTGTCGCGTCGAAACGAAGATCGAAGACTGGGTGAGAGCTTTTATTCGATGGCTCAAGAAACAATTTCCGCAATCTATAAACGGACCATTTCTTCAACATCACCATAGGTTGAACTGAATCGCCGATGGACAGCTATTCCGTTTATTGTTAGTCATGTTACGATTATGAAGTAACTGAAACGCTTTATTCAAGAATAATTGTGATCGGTAACAGTGCCTTAGAAATCGCGTAGCAATAAGTAACGAGACAACGTCTCATGTACAAACATATCAAATGTTATTATTTATTCGAAATCTGTACAAACTTCAGCTTGACGCACGTTGACTTTTGTATAACTTTTATTTCTCAATAAAGGAAATTGAACTAAACTAACCACGCTCACCCAGCGCAACGACAGGAATTTCAATCTCCAATTGCTCAGGCGATCCGATTTACCGAAATCCCACTCATTCGGCAATAAAAATGCGCCTCACGTAGATGACATAAAATCTTTATTACAAAAAATAAATTAATTCACTCTACATACAAAAATACATAATTAATTAATATTAATAATACTCTCTATTCAGTGATGATTTTTTTGTAATAGCTATTGTTATGGTATTCAGAGTCATTATTATTCGAGTACGATTACGAGTCCGTGAAGCGAAGTACAAAGTAGTCGATGAGACGCGAAAAATTTTCCCTCCACATTCAATTTTCCGAGGAGCATTTTGCGGTACCTCCCGGGGTTTTAAACCATCACTAACCGTGAACTTTATCAATAGTACTTCACTCTTGGGTTTTGCAAGAGGCTAAGGTCAATATACTTTACTCAGTTCTGCTTCTAATATATTATGTTATGAGATATTTGTTACATTATGGCTGCTTATACTTGCACATTGTACTATAAACTCTATACAAAGAATAGAAAGTATATAGAATGTAATAATAATAATAATATGCTTTATACAATTTTAACGATAATCCCTAAGTTTCACTTAGTTCGAAATTTTCCGTAAAATTAGTAGAGATATATTTGTCATGTCGAAAATTAGAAGAAAAAACAGTAAATAAAAAAAACGCTGTCTTTGGAGGAACAGAGACTCTCGTTTGTTGCGGGGAGGTTGAACCTCGCAAATGATATATGAATACTGTACATTACGCTCTTCCGTCGTGTTCCTATTGCGAGACACGTCCAGCTCGTTCGCTGAATACTGCACCCCGCATTGGCAAATGAAACGAGCGCGGGATAAACAATAACGTGATGAATTTGGCAAGCTTTGTGGATTTTTTTGATACTGCTGCTAAAGTCTCCGATCGTTTCACCACTCGATTATCTACAACGCTACGGGCTAAACGACAACTGCGCGCGCTTTCCGCGGCAATCCTCCTCTCCTTGGAATTACGAACTATCCTAACGTCTTTTTCATCCGGGTCATAGGCACGAGTTACATCTACCCTTAATCATCGATATTATGTCGTGCAGCGCGCGGCAAGTGTTTCACTCGCCTCGGCCGCTTCATCGTGGACAATTTTGGAACAGAATTTCCAAGGTACACCGCTCGACTATTGAATAGACCGATGGATTTTAACTAAAATTATACACGGCACACTCAATATACAATTCATACGCAGAGAACTCTGTCGCTCGTCTTGCCCAATCGCGACTCGAAGAGAAGCTAATAATAATAAAAAAAATTTAAACATAGACGATCGACAGAAAGACGTTACACGCGAATTTCTAAACTCAATGGCTCCTAAAATAAAGTTTTTTTTCGTCTAGTAAAATTGTTGTACAATAAAGTGCTTTGAATTAAAAAATAACTAGCCTCTTCTAACTACAATTAACCCTACGCTATGAAAGCTATATTGCGTTCTAACCGTATTAATACGTACTTCAACATTTACTTTTGTACTTCATTTTAAGTCGCATTTGTTCCAACCGTTGCTCGTACTGATTCTCCACCTCTTTTAACTTTACGTCAATCTGCTCCTCGCGCGCGCGTATCTTCGCCTCGATGTTCTCCTGCGCCTGTTTCACCGCCCTGTCGTAACTCTCCTCTATGCGCTTTCGCTCGTTCAGCATGAACTCCTCGTTGCGCTTGACGAGATCCTGAAGGAAGCAACATTAGAAAAATCGAAATTTCATTATTAACAATCCCGTCGATAATTCGTTCAGGGGTATGGTCTTGAAACTTTTTTTTTTACATTTTTCTTATTCTATTTTATGGATGCACAACATCTCAAGAATGTTGTATCAAATTTTTAGAGCAATTGGAGCAAAACTAACGGAGATATGGAATTTTAACCATCCGAGGCTCTGAGTCGTTCCGAATATAAGTATTCACTTTAAAGCAATTTTCCGACACCTCACGTTTTCAAAGTCGGTGACGGCTGTAGTTCAAAATCTATTGTACCCATCCTTTTCAAACTTGATACACTCTTTCTCTGTATAATTCATGAGGTAACGCTATCGAGTTTTTAAAAAATATTGTTGTCATTTTTTATTTTACAATAACATATTTACCATTTTTTAAAGCGAAAATCATGTTTTTTTCTTTCCAGTGTTAACAAAAATCGAAAAAAAAACACGACCGCGTGACCTGGGGAATCTTATAAACTAATAAAATCAATTTGACTTATTGATATCAAATGATCGAGTGATAAGTTACAACGGTCACCGCAAAACAACTTTTTTTTAGAGACGTCTCCGGAAATTTGCTGTCAACGGCTTAATTTTTTATATTTTCCGCTGAAATGTTCAGAAAATAATCTTGAAATATTACTCTACAATACTGCAATCATTAAATTAAAAATACACTGCTCGTATCTTGTAAAAAAATTGTTGAAGAAGGGTCTTTTTTCACCGAATTAACCATATCCCCCCCCCCCCCCCCCCTTAAGAGAGTAGAAATGAACAACCATGACGCACCTTGTAATTGTGAACAGATTGCCTGGCGCTTTGATACTTGTGCTTGAGTGCGATAATACTACTTTTCATCTCCTCCTCTCTGTCCTTCATAGACTTGATCTTGTTGGCCAGGCTCTTCTCGATCTCCTTCAATCTATTGATCTCCTCGTTCATCTTGTCCTCGTTCGCCTTGATATCCCGTATTTCCGCGGTCCAGTCGGACATCACCTGGGCCATGACGTTTCTCTCCTCCTCGGCGTCGCTCTCCTTCTGCATCAATTGCTTCTGCAGTTCCTCGATCTTCAATTTGCGCGCGACGAGCTCCTGATTGAAGCTCTCGAGTTTTGCGGCGATCATCTCGGTGACGATTTTCTCCTGCGCCTTGAACGACGAGTGAAGCTTCACCTTCTCGGCGAGCATCGCCTCGCGCATCGCCTCCACCTCCTTCGTTTTTTCGTTGCATCGGGTGTGCAGCTCGAGCAAAGCGCTCTTGTATCGCTCCTCGATGCCCTTCTGCTTCTCGCGATGCTGATCCTCGATGACTCGCAGCTCGTCCGCAACTTTCTGCTCCATCTGCTCGCGAACTTCCTTCATCGTGATTTCCCGCAACTTCTGCAAGTCAATTCCGTCGGTGGAGCTCCGGGGCGATAAATTCAGCTCCTGCGAGACCTGCTTTTGACTCCTCACGTATTGCTCGAACTGCTTCGCCTGATTCTTCAGCTTCGCCACCAGCTGATTTCTCTCCTCCTTGATCTTCTCCAAGTCCTTCAGCTTCTCCAGCTTCTCCTCCTTCTCCCGCAGATCCATCTCCAGCTGGTGAACTCGCTCCTCGAGAAACAGCTCGGGGGTCATTTTGTCTTTTCTCTCGTTGAGCTTCGACGAGAGTTGCTCCACGAGCTCCTTGTACTTCTGCAATTCCTTCTCCGCGCTCTGCGAGTCCGACGACGATCTCTCCGCGGATCCGCTGAGCAGACTCTCGAGCGTCGCTATAGATTTCTTCTTCTCCGCGATCTCGGCCAGCAACTGCGATATTCTCTCCTTCTGCTCGATCTTGTCTTTCAGCAAGGCTTCGCACTTTTTCCGCATGGCGTCGTTTTCCGACTGAAGGCGCGACATTTTCCGGCTCACGTCGTCGGAATCCTGCCGGTTGTTCTTCTTCATCTCACTCAGCTCGCTCTCGAGGCTCGATATTCGCGCGAGCAAGTCGTTTCTCTCACTCGCGGCGCTGTTGTACTTTTTCCTCAGGCTCTCCTCGGCGATCTCCATTTGCGCGACCTTCAGCCTCGTGTCGTCGAGCTCAGTCTGCAATTCCGACATGGTGCGTTGTTCCTCCACGGCGGCCGACAGTTTTTCCTCCAGACGTTTGCAGTCGCTCTCGAGGCGAGCGATCTTGTCCGAATGCTCGGTACAGTGATCGGGTAGTAAAAGGCTTATCTGGTGATTTGGATGAGCGTTTCTAAGCTCAGCGAGAGCTTCTTCTTTCGCTGCAAAAAAAAGATGCAACAGTCACAAACGATTTACCGTTAATAATCCGCAAAGAAAAGAACATGATAAACAATATGATGTAATTTGAACAGATAGCAGGCTACGAAAAAGGGACTCGCCGCTCACCTCTCTCTATCTCTTCGTGAATCTTTTTCGTGTACTCCTCCTTCTTCTTCCTCTCGTAACTCAGATCTCTCTCCAACTCGATAATCTTGGCTTTGTGCGACTCGCACTCTTTCGTCAGTCTTTCCGCGATTTTCACTTGAGCCTCAAGATCCACCCTCATTCGGTCCATGCTCTCCCTCTGCGCCTCCACGCTCGCGTACTGCTCCTTCAGAAGCCTAATCTCGTCCCTGTGCTCGCTTATCAGCTGCTCCTTTGTTCCGCAGACGTCTATGTACAACTCCTTCACGCGATCCAACTGCTTTTGCGTCTGTTCCAATTGCACTCTGCAGAAATAAGAAAACACGCATAATGATAATGTTTCTGAACACCAGATACTCATTTAAAAAAATCAATATACTCACGTCAATTGCACTAATTCAAGCTGAGCCTCCTGGCGAACTCTCGCGACGGCCTTCTCATGAATCTCCAGGTACTCCTTGTTGTACTCATCGACCGATTCCTTCTCCTGCTGCGCGACGCTCTCCTGATGTAGCTTGCGAAGCGTCTCGTGCTGATTGGCCAGAGTCTCCTCGAGCTTCTGCTCCAATACTATTTTCTCCTCTCTGAGCTCCTCGTAGTGCGTCTTTACGTCAGTCAGGTGATCCGAGAGCTTCTGTATCTGAGCGTTAGCGTTGACCGTGTGCTCGGTGAGCACGGCTTTGAGCTCGTGCTCGAGTTCGTTGACGCGTTTCGCATAACGCGCCGCCTCCTGCTGACACGTCGCGGCCATTTCCATCGCTTTGCTCAGCTCCTTGTCCTTCTGCGCCAGAGTGTTCTCGAGCCGATTGATCTCCTTCCTCTTCACCGCCTGACCCGCCAGACATCTTTGCAATTCCCCCCTCAACTTGTTGGCAATATCGTCGGCGCCTTTGCCTCTCGATTTGTTGTGCTGCTGCAGCTCTCCCAGCTTCAATTGTCTTATCGAGTCCGACTCGTCCTCCACACTCGTCGCCAACAACGAGTCGTACTGCATGGCCGCGTCGTTCCTCGCCATCTCCAGCTTTCGCTGTAACTCCTGGACGCTCTTCTGCAACTCCTCCTTCTCCTGAGTCAGCATCTTCACTCGCGCCTGCAGCTGCATCGCCTCCTGGGCGTTGCTGCTCGCCATGAGATTCCGGCACTGGGCCTGACTGTCCTCCAGCGCTTGCGAGAGACGATTCACCGTGTCGCCTCTCTCGACCATCATCAGCTCGTGCGCCCGTCTCACGTCCGACAGTTTGTGCTCGAGAGCGACGTACGAGGACTCCTGATTGAATTGAAAGAAGCGTCAGGAATTTGGAGAATGAAACTAAGGTAACGAGACTGGGGTGGGTAGCATCGTTTGAACAAAAAGACTGTCCCTCTAAAGTCGTGACTGAAGTACTTAGAAAAAAATGTAACATCGAGTATTCGCAGCAGAATCGAAGAAACACAGTGAAATAGAAGTTCAAGACTTGCCCAAATGCTATGGTTGTTAGTATCCACGCTTGGATGCTGCGATAAACATGCAAGTTTCTGTTATTGTTTCGACTTAGATTTTGTTATTGCCTTTTTCCCCTTTTTGTTTTACGCACCTTGACGTTCAATTTGTCCGTCAGAAGGTCTATCTGAGTCTGCATGTTTCTCATCTCAATGGCGTGCTTCTCCTGAGCCTGTTTGAGAAATTTTTCCTGAGTCTTGTCGGAGGCGTGGAGCGTTTGCACGCGCTCCAAAACGGCGATTTTCTGCTGAAGGTCTATCACCGAATCCCTGGCTATCGTCAGCTCGTGCGATAGCTGAAGATACACAAAAAGGGAAAGCTCAATTAGCGTGAGTACGAACGACCGAGTGGAATTGTATATACGGAAAAAGTCGTACATTTTGATTCGTCTTCTCAAGAACACCGACGTCTTCCTTCAAGGATTTCACTTGAGTCTGGAGGTCAGCAATCTCCGCCTTTGCGTCAACTGAAAATACAAGTTTATTGTAGATAATTGCAACACATAAGCACGAATATTCGTTTTATTGTTATCCTATTATTCTTACCAAGGGCATTTTGCGCCTGATTCCTCGATAAATTCGATCTTTCGACCTCGGCCTGCGCGAGCGCCAATTTTCTCCCCAATTGGCTCTTATCCTCTTCCTTCTCCAGCTGCAGCTGCTGCACTTCTTCCGTCAATCTCTGAATCTCTCTCATCCTCACGGAGTACAGAACTTCCAGCTGCTCTTTGCTGTTATATTCCGCGGTTTTGTAGGCACTGTTGTCGTTGAGAGGCCTTCCGTTCGGGCTCGTTTTGTAACAATGATTGTGATGCTCCGAGCTAACGTCGGTGTCGCCGCCACCGCCGTATTCATTGTTTTGTACATTGTTCTCGTATGGCTCGGTGTAGCCGTTGTTCTGATAAGTCTTTCCCTTCCCGTCGTAATGATTCGAGGGAGTTTCGTAATGAAACGCAGGATAATTGTCCTGCAGACTGTAGTCCTCGTTAACTTCGGGCCTGAATTCACGGGTAAAGCCGGTGTTCGGCGGCCTCGGTAATTCGTAAGGACTGCCCCCCGAATGTTCCTTGTTATTGTTACTGTACGGCGACGTTCCGCCCGTCTGGTACAATCCGTACTCCCTCTGAATGTCCGATATTGTCGGCCCTTTTTCCACCCCTGACTGATTCACCGAAGAGTTTTCCTTGTAACTGCGGCTCCCATCCTGGCTATAAGCGCCAAATTCCTTCTGAAACTGCGATATCGACGGGCCCTTGTCGTTAACCATCGGCTGGTTAACGGAATTATCTATCACGCTGGAATTTTCGCCTCCTCTAGTCGTCTCTTGGTAGTGACTGCTGTTCATGGAACTGAGATCGTCGTCATCCTCCAGATCGTCAAAGGCGTTCGTCAGCAGGTCCTTGATCTATGATTTTGCGAAACAACAGAGCAAACGCAAAGCGGATCATCGATTAAGGTTCAAACGTGCAGCATTATGGCTCGTTGCTTGGACTCGGTATAATCAATTTCCAGCTAAGAGCATAAGTAACGTACGCCATTGTGCGCTTGAATACAGAATTCTGAATTGACGAAGCTGCGGCAACAAGCGCTATGGACCATGGCTTTCTTGCAGCATATTTCTTATTGCCAGTTCGCCAACCCAGCGGCCTCAAGAGTATGAATGTTTGGAGGGGACACGGAGGTGCCACGGAGCCCAAGAGGAAAACAGAACGTCCAAAGCTGTCTGACTCACCTCTTCGTTGCGCCGCTTGATATCCTCCTGCTCCTCTTCCTCCTGTTGACGCTGGTTATTGGCATTGAGGTGAATGCTGTCCGAGCCCTGAAAGAGGCTCAGGCCAGGGCCCTCCATGCCTGCCCTGTCTTGCATAAGCGATTCTCTCTCACTCGGAGCGCGATACAACGGACAACATAGCTTTGTTTATAACGCCATAACCTCGACGCAACAAGTGGGTCATCGGTAGCTCGTATTACACCAGCGAGCGACGCACCAGCGAGCGATGTTGTCGCGCGACGCGTCCAGCCATTTCCGATTTTTCGTCCCGCGAAATTCCCTCGCCCGTCCACCTGAGCGCTCGCACCTCGACGCACGAATATTTCACTCCGCCAAGTGCTTGTAAACAATCTTTGAAAAGTCAAATAGCATCATAGGAAGTGGACACGCGGGAAGTGAGTTTTCCGGGATGCTGCTTCTGGCCTCCCATTGGCCCGAGTCGCGTGCTTCACGCCGTGCAGCGTTCGCTGGTCGTATCTGCCCGCAATTATCAACCCGTCGACGAGCCGCGTCTCGACTTCCGCGCGCGAACGTTTTGTGGATCGCGGCCGTGTTACGTCGTACCGGGAATTCCTCGGGCGAGGAATCGGACGACGGATATGAGAGCTGTCGTGCAGAGAGTCACCAAGGCATCGGTATCAGGTTGTTCTTATCGGTTAAGGTTATACGGACGCTCTCTTGACTACCGTAAACTCAGCCGCGCGTTCCTCTCGTCGCGAGAACTGTCGTTACAATTTCTTTCTCCGTTGCTCGTTACGAGATCTCGAGGGCGTCGGACGCGCGAGAATCTGCGAAATTGTACTTGGCTATTTATTTTATTTGCCGCAACTTCGCGGTGAATATACAACGAAAGCGCATGCGTCGATTCTTCCGATATATATTAATTTTTAACCACCACGCGCGCCGCGCCGCGCCTATGCACTCGTCGCGCCTATGCGAATACGCGGGCACACGGGCGATGCT
This sequence comes from Pimpla rufipes, assembly GCA_963932165.1. Lineage (NCBI taxonomy): Eukaryota > Metazoa > Arthropoda > Insecta > Hymenoptera > Ichneumonidae > Pimpla > Pimpla rufipes. The sequence continues at coordinate 10,108,002 of OZ010640.1, forward strand.
CGCTCGCTTCTTGCTCGCGTACGCGAGAGCGTGGGTAAATCGTAAGCAGTAACACACAGTGATGCTGGCACTGATGCTCGATAAAGATCCTTGAGAGCATGTGGGAACGCTCTCGCTCTCGCGGGAGGGCCCGAGATCACGCGCTGGGAACCCCTGGCTGCGAGCTGGGAGAATTTTGTAAAGAGGTCTACTCGACGATTTTAGTATCGTCGCCGCGGCGTTCTTATAGATTCGGCCGCTTTTTTTTCTTCTCACGGAGAATGCCGCCCGCTCATGCGTTGTGCTCATAGAAACGTTTTTCAGTCGACGGGGAAGTCATTAGTAGCATCGGGAACGGAGTCTGCGTTTTGATTGGCATAAAAAGGGACGATACCGCAGCCGACGTCGAGTACATGTAATATGATCCATTGAAAATCCTGGGATGAAGATATTTCTTCGAAAAATTACGGCGTACAATGTTTTGTCGCTGAATTAATGCGGAAGCAATCAATATACAAAAATCGCAGATTTCTGCATCTCATTTCACTTCCATGCCCGTAAACGATTAAAATATAAGAACGCGGCGGTTGTAGTTTTTCCGTAAAATCTTCCGAGAAATATTTTCTCCAGGAAAATGATTTCACGCGCGCGTCGTTCGTCGCACGTTGTCAATGAATATTCATCCCGCAGAGTTCGGAAAATATTAAACACGAAGATATTCGACGGCGAAAATGGGAAACGCTGGTCCGCCAGTGTCGTGGATAAGAAGTACGAGATACTGTGCGTCAGCCAGTTCACACTGTACCACGTATTGAAGGGCAACAAGTTGGATTTTCACAGGTCCATGCCCGCGCAGCTCGCCGAGCCGTTCTACAATAATTTTCTCGCTGAGCTTGGGAAGAAATACAAGCCAGAATGCGTCAAAGGTACAACGGAGAGGATTATGATTTCGTGCTTTTTTCATCATTCCGAAGTGCTAAAAAAAACAAAAATGTAATTTATCCTATTACCGCGCAATTTACAGATGGCAAATTTGGAGCGATGATGCAAGTTCACATAGAGAACGACGGCCCCGTGACTCTGGAATTAGAGTCGCCAGTGAAGAGCGCGTCCGATGGCAGCAACGGGGCGGACCAATAGGATAACAATAAAGAGATTTATGTTTTTCGATTAAAAAGATCCCGTGTCTATATATTCGTCATCCCTTCCCTTTCCCTTCCGCCCTTCGACGAGTTATCTAATGTGTCGTTCAACTTGCGCGCGCTCAGACCTGTCGAGACACCTGCGCGCAGGCGCTAATTACGAGGGAGAGAAAAAGAGAGAGAGAGAAAGCAGACACCGAAAAATGTTTAGCACATGCGGAAACATTTGACAGTTGAGCAAACACGAGAGTGCAGACGCGACGAGGGATTTTCGACTGTCAGCTGACAGACGAGAACAGTTATCGATGGTATCTTCTCGAAATCACCGCTATTGCGATACCGCGCGTATCGGCCACATCGAGCGGTAATTCCTCAACAGCTGACGCGACGTGAGCAGCGTGTCATGTCAAACCTCACGGACGTGTAACCTGCTGTTCGAATCAGTGCTGAAAATCGAGTCTCTCTCTTCGCTTGACGATTTCGGCAAACGTCGATAAACATTATGGAGAAAATGACGAGGAAGGAAGCCGCCGAGAAGCAAAGGGAGAAAGGGCAACGCAACGAGAGTCCGACGTTCGCCGCTGCGGGTATGGTCGAGAAATTTTGACGCATTTATGAGCGCGACTTTTGAAAAAGTTTTTTTAAGTTTCACTCATACAGTCATTTTTTTAAGGCAGTTTGTTGTTTATGCTGGTGGATGCTGCTGTTTAATAATGATGAGGATTCGAATTAATGCAATAGAATTAAGAAAGATATATAAATGTTTTTTTATGAAATATAATTTTTTTAAACTACATTTACTGTTTTTTTTTTTAGAAAGTTCTCCTGCTAAAGATGAAAGTGCTGCAGAGACAGTTAGCCCACAATCTGGGAAAACAAAAAATGTTCAGGTAAAATACTTAAAGATTTAGGTGTGTGGTAAAATTTTAGTGAACTAATTTATCGTTTATCTTTCAATGAATCAGAGAGCAGAGACACCGAGGAAAGCAGAGACTGCTGAGGAACTGAAAGGTCAACTCAATGTTCTGATGAATTCTTTGGCTACCTTGTCTGCTGAAAAATCTAGAATGGAGGCTAATTTTCAAGCAGATCGGAAGCAACTGAGATCAGAGCGCGAAGAGGTACCAAATATTCAAAATAGGCAGAATTACAGAAATTTATACATAACAATTTATAACGATTTATACATAATATCACGAATATTCGCATTGATACCAATGGATATTGCAGTGCGACAAGTTGATAAAAGAGTTGAGAGACAAATTGAAGCGTTCCCAGAGTCACACACATTCCGAAATGGAGCATGTCAAGTATAGATTAATAATGGAGCGATACGAGAGGGAAAAAGAGCAGGCGGACAATTCTGCAATGATCAAGTACGAATTTGTCAATAATGCAAAATAGGGCTAATTAATGAATTTTGTTGCTATAACTCGTGAATTTACAGAGAACTGCAGAGATTGATTACCGACGAGCGACGGGCCAAAGAAAACCTGGAACAGCAAGTGAGAGAATTGAAGAATCACGCGGCGAATAAGACGCAAAATAAGATACTCGAGGCTGAGCTCGAAGTGGCGAATAATAAACTGAAGCAGGCGGAAGCGGCGGTGAAGGAAACACCGCCGGTTCTGCTGTCCCTCCAGTTGGAAATGTCCGCTTTAAAGAAGCAGCATCGGCACGCAATTCACGAGGTAAATCGTTGGTTTTTTTATGTATTGCATTAGGAATCAATTGCGCTGGCCGGTGAATCACAGATTTTATCTCCGAGATCAGGAGCGGAAGCGGGTGGCGGCAGCGGAGCAACAGGCCAAAGCTCTGGAGATGGCTCACGAAACCAGAGTCGCGGGACTGGAGGCGCGACTCGCGGAACTTTCGGACACGGTCGGCGGTTACGACAGATTGAGGCAGCAGGATCAGCAGGCGATACAAAAACTGAAAGATCAATTGGCTGGCCTGGAGGACTCCGGTCGCAAAGAGTTTGCCACGGATTTCAGCCACGATTCGGCGAGGCTGGCCTCTCGGATACGCGAATTGTACTCGCGTTTGTTGGACATGGATAACAAAACGAGCAACTCGGGTCACGTGCAATGTAAGGAATAAAAAGCAACTGAGAACTCTGCATTTTTGTGAAAATTTGGCCCTCAACGCTGTGCGAACTGAGATCATCGATTAACCGATTAATTTTCTTCTTCAGCGCTTCTAAAGAGTCTGAATTTATGCGACGCAAATCGCGACGTCGACTACAAGGAGAAGTACGAGTCGCTGGTTCACGACTTCGAGGTTTACAAACAACAGACGACGGTGAAGCTCGAGAGCCTCGCCTCGTCGAACGGCGGCGTTCAGTCGAATCAGCCGAATCGCACGAGCCTCATAGAGTCGCACAAGAAAAACGCCGACAACACGGAGCTCCACCTCGCCAAGACTTACAGCAGAAATCTCGAGGAGAGGATAAGAAGTCTGAACAGAGAGGCGATAAGCAAGGAGAAGGAACTCAAGGCGAAATTGGAGCAGCAGCAGGAGGCGTTGCAGGAGGAGCGCATCAAGTGCGAGCGCATTTTGGCCCAGAAGGATAACGAGTACCGGGGCAAGATCGCCGCGTTGGAGCATCAGCTGCTGCGGCAGAGAGAACGATCTTTGGCTCTAGTGGAGGAGAAGGATCAGGAAATCGCGACGCTGAAGGCCTCGTTTCACGCGATTATCACAAAGAAGGCGGAGGTCTCGATGGTCTCATCGTCCGACGCCGTTGGAAGAAAGACGTCCGCGTCGGAGCAGCAGAGCGTCGAGCCCAGCGCTGACTACGTCACCGCTTTGCTCGCAGTCGACAGCTCGCCGATGCTGCATTATTCGCAGGAACTGGCGAGGCGCGAAAAACAGGTCTCGGGATTGCGAAAAAAGAACACGGAATTGGAGTCGACGATCCGAGAGAATCAGAGAGAGTATATTCACGCGACCGAAAGACACAAGGACGAGATGGCGACACTTCAGGCTAAGATCACGAGGTGAGCGCGCGATTACGGCGAAAAATCACCGCGGTTATAAAAATCCTCACTAGAATTATTTTCTTACGAAGTGATTTTTTTGTTATTTGCTCACTTGCAGACTGGAAGCCTGCAAGTCTCGGGAAGGCGCAAATCTCGAGTATCTGAAGAACGTGTTCGTAAATTATTTGACGAGCAACGACGCGTCGAGCAAGCGACACATGCTGAACGCCATCGCGACGGTGTTGCGCTTCACGCCCGACGAGCTGGAGAAGATTCAAAAAGTGAAATGACGCTAAAAGAAGAAAAAAAAACGACGATTTAACGTGACGACTATTGGTTAGTCTCTCGAACTAACAGGATTTACTCTACCGCCTATGTACATAAATGATATTTAATTTGTACAAGAACGCTAGTGCTCGCTAGTCCAGACGTTGTAGAAAATAAACGCTAGTCGATTTATATACAGGAAGGAGAACGTATGTATACTCGAGTCACACGTTTTATCGACAACGTTATATCGAAAGGAGCTTTTTTCGCGAGCTTTTTCGCTTATTCACACAACAGCAGCATTCACAGACACACGGGATATGTATAATTGTGCATTGAATTTATTACATCAATATCTTTACATGGAATAATTACGTTGGTTGGCATTGAAAAAATATTCTCAAGCAATTCTCGTGGGTACATGACGGCTACCTACGTGCACTCTGGATATTACGCGAATAACCGCTACGGCGCGTGTCCTATATATTCTTATGAATAATAAAACGATCTACAATAAAACTCCATAGTCATCTGCCATATACTATAATTCGATTAGTGTCGCCAGTGCGTTGATATATACAAAACGGGCTGTCGGCTGGTACCAGCTTCACTCTCAGTCACGGCACCGGCAAGAAAAGAGAAGAAAACGAAGAAAACAAACGTGCGTTATTTATTCGGAAACTTGGATTAAAGTTGACATGGACGTGTCGTGACACCCTGACGCAGTACCTGCTACTTCATCGTATCGAATGAACCATTGAACCAGACATTCACGTGTTCTAATAGACTCTATGATATTGTATTCAATTTCTCTTCCCCGTTTATTTTATTTTATTTCTTATCACCAGGACCAGGAGTGGGCACCATAAGTACAGATAAAAATGTATTTCCAATACTCTTTGCTTCCTCTACATTATTATGCTTATCAAGTATGATAGTTTATTGATTTAAAAAAAGTGTTTTGTCTATTGCGAAGCGGCGCTCCGGTCTTAAGTAGTTGCTGCGAAAAAATATTCGAAATGAATTTCTCATTTGAATTGTGCCTAGCCCTGGAGATTTAGTTGACTGAACGTTTCATCGCTGAAACAGCCGAGTATCAATCGATGGGAGAGAATCTTAAGGCAGTGAGATTCACTCTGTGATAGATTCGAGGCTGGAAATACATGCCTGAAGCGCTCGGGATCCGCTTGCCCAAGTACACCGCGAATATTCTGTGAGATACGCGCGCGTGTCACCCGCGCTCCTCTCGTCGAAGTAAATCTTTCGTCATATATCTATAATAATTTTACAATTCGTATTATCCGAAAATTCATTGCGCACCCTCAAGGCATGATGGTGTGTGTCCAACGTCGGTCATTCGGAGCTCAGAACATCGGCGATTGTCAACACAGATTACAACATTTTTTATTTCATTAACACTTGTTTCAATACTTAATAATTAGACATCGGTATATAATATATATGCTTTTCTCGTCAATATACATCTGATTAAGTGTTTTTTTCTTTCTTCCTTCTTCTTCTTTTTATTTTCGTTTGTATATCCAAACTCTGCTTCCTCCGTCGACTCATACTTTGAAGTGTTAAAATCTTTTCTTATACCAGCTTTCCATACGATAACGCTAGTGTACAGAGGCCCTTAACGAAGGTTTATTTTTCTCTCCGAGAACGAGTTATTCCAGTTTGGAAATGCCGAAATAGTTTTTTTTTCTTCCAATACAACGCAACTGCTCGTGCGTCGTAACTATTGCTTTAATAAATGTATTATTTATCAGGTATATCGAAAATACAATATTCTTTTTTTTCATCATTTTTCCAACATTATTAAATTTCGAAAAATTCTCTCTGCACCCTAGATACAACGTCTCGACGCTATAGCGCGTAGTTAAAAATTGTCGGTAGAGTAACTCGTTACTCGACAGAATCGTGTAATCCCCTTATTATCGTGTAATAAGGCATAGCTATCGTCAAAATATTCAAAGTACTAACTAACGTCCGAACTGATTCGCCCTCGATATATACTTCACGCTATTTTTGTATCCTCCTTCATATTCTACTCGAACGGCGTGTTCGCCGATTTTTATCCAATCAATATTTACACTGTCGGTGAAGTTCGATGACACTGGATTTTTTTCTCTCTCTCTCTCGAATTTACAGCAGAGGATTGTCTACGCTAATATTCTTTCGTCCAAAATGCTTCGCGTGACAATTTTATCCTCCAAATTATCACGTTTTCCTGAAAATGCAAAGACAAATAAAGCGCACCTATCTGAAAAAGTGTAAGGCATCTACCGCGTCCATCATACTAATCAACTGAGTGCCAACATTTTGTAATGACATTATCTAAAAATAAAAATAAAATTTAGTTTGAAAATACTTTAAAAAGGGTTGGAATCAATATATGGGTCGAAAGTCGATATTTTAAAAAGAACATTTTTGGAAGGTCGATTTTGGTAATTGCTGGTCCGGTGCCGAATCTACGATTTCTGGCGAAAAAAATGTCGACAAAATGTTGTTAAAAATCACTTTAAAAAGGGTTGAAACTAGGGTTTTCCAGGGTAGAATATGCGACTTGAGAACGGTAGTATGGGTCAAAAGTCGATATTTTGAAGCGCCCGGATCTGCTAACCCTGGTGGTTGTAAAATGTTAACACTCATTGGACGAAACGCTATCGGGTGAAACGCGGTAGCTTCCTTAAGACGTAAGGATTTATTTTTATAAATTGCATAGAGTCGTGTTTATTACAAAACTCTTCGAGTGCCTATGAAATCATCTCCGGACGTGACTCTTAAAAAATGTTCCTCCGCCCTCGGCCTTTCATTTTTTTCCATACCAGTACTTTTATAAAACCTACCACAACACGTGTACGTTAGAAGTGCCGACGGGGCAATTTGGTCCTTTAAACTGGTTCACTGATATACATTTATAGACGCGTATCCATTCTCCGACTGAATAATAATTTCTTCCTCTTATTCTCTCTCTCTATCGTTTCACTTATATACAGAAGAATTTACTGCGTGGATATATAGACATTTTATTTCTTGTTGTTGTCTTTTCTTCCTCTACCGTACGGTATTAGTGTTTCTTTTCTCGCAAATATGCGTCGCAATCCTTCAGTTAACATTATACTTGATTAATATATATTTATATAACAATTTTAAAAATATTTCAAAAGTGAACATGAGACAATAGAATAATAATTACAATAATAATAGAACTAATAGGCGTAATAAAAAATACCGTAACGCAGGATAATAATAAAAATGTGTAAAGTTGGGCACATTCGAGTGAAAGATTGTTTATGATTCTTCTCTGTCGTCGTCGGACGAGCAGAAGACATGGGAAGTTTTAAATATTTCGGTGAAGAAACTGCCAGGAGAACTAGCCGCCATATACCTTTACTTTTCTGTTTTCCTAGATCACAGTCGCTCGTTATGGCTGCTTAATCGCGTAACAAATTTCATCACCATTTTACAGTAAAGATTATCGTGAATGGACAGTCAAAGAAAGAGAGGTAATTGAGAAAAAAAAATTAAGAGGGAGAGCGAGAGAGAGTGAGAGAGAAAAGAAAAAAAAGAAAACGAGAAATTTAAAAAGAACCTCAAGAATACTGGAAAGTGGCTTACGAGTTTACAGAAGTACAAAATATTTTCGGTATTTTATCATCATTTCTTTGAGCAGGGGGTGAGAGGGAAAGGAGGCAAAACATTAAGGAGGCTCGAGCGTCTTGCTCTAGTCAAATCAGCACTGAGCGATTAAACGCAGCTTAAACATTTTCCATAGATTTGCGTTTGACGTAAGTTGATTAATTTCATTACCATTCCATAAACTGTACTGTGGAGAGAAGCGAAATCGTGGGTGTGGATTTATCAAAGTAACCAACCGATCTGACCAACGCGAGGCGCCTCACAGCTCTTTAATGCAGGACAGGAGGACTCTGCGGATGCAGGAAGGACTCCAGCAGCGCCGTTAATTCTCCAATAGCCGATTTGCGGGAATGTACATCATACAAAACTATAGAGGACTACAAGGACTACTTGCAACGAGTCGAGCGCGTGCTACTTGCTGCCCCGAGAGCCTCTCTCGTTCCAATTCGTATGCCGTGAGACATCGTGCCGAGCCTCGTGCGCTAGGCCGTAGCTTCCTATCCGTAGAAAGTCAATCCACAAAAAAAAATAACAACAAAATAAAAAAACACATGCGAAGCGTCCTGTAATAAATTTGACCGTTTAATTCGTGCGTGTCTATGGACAAAATCGACGAGGAGCTTCTCTCCGGATGGTATTATATATCACTCCCTCCAGCTTAACGCACGACCAACGCGCTAAGTTTCATTATACATCGCGTAAAAAATAATAATAAATTGAGTGTGTTTGAGGCAATAATGCAGTAATATATATTATATACAAATAAAAGTGACAAACACTTTTCAAGGGGGTTTTTAACTTTGGAAAGGTGTGTGTGTGTGTTGTATGTGTCTGTTTGTGTGTACATGTCTGTCTGTGTTTGTGTGAGGGGGGTCCGCCCCAAGCACGTAGAGTTCACGACGTATAAAGGCCCATTGTCTAGAATTAATTTATCCTAATCCTGCCAGCGTCACGAGAATTCAATTGTTATTTATCCTACTAAATCGCAATCGCACAAGTACGTGACATACGTATATGTATGACGATGTGGTTTCTCTCTCTCTCGCTCTCGTTCTCTCTCACTCTCTCCCTTTCGTTCTCTGTTTAGATGTACGTGTGTTTGTATATGTATACGCATATATACATACATACAATATACATACATACATACATGCGTGTGTATGTATGTATTTATGCTTATGTGTTTATGTCAACTGTAGCATCTACCGTGTTTAGTGAGTTTATTATATGTTGTTGTTGTTGTTGTTTTATCTTCTTCTATTTACAAAATATGTTGAATAAACATTGTTTACTATCCTAACTACAGTTTGCGTGCCGTAGCGCGAGCCTTCATCTTTTTCTCATTATTATTATTATTTTTTTCTTATTTATCTTCGAAGTGCGTGCTCGCGAGCGAGCATTCGACTAATTACATTATCTACTTTACAGCCAAATTCAACAATCCTCGCCGAAATTCAACGTATTTAAGCGGCGATAGCTCCGCGCACTCGCCAACGTAAAAAATATATTATTTGTATCTCGGGGAAAAGATAATGGGGGTAAAAAAAGAGGTTGAAACGGAATTAAAACCCAAAAATCACAATAAATGAAGCCGAGCTAACGGTGAGCCCGTTAAAAGTCGACGACAAATCAGTAGAGGATGCATATAATTCGCGGACAATAGTCCATTTTAAAACATCGACGCTTTCGCTTCTGTAAATACTTCGCATTGCACATATCGTAAAAACTGTCTTTTCTTCCCTTCGTTTCCCAATTTTACGACTTCTTCACACTATTAACCGATAAAACAGGGACGCCATTCCGATGGATATCCCGATATGCTACAAATAATTACAGTAAAAATTCGTCGTGTTACGCCCGAAAAAAAAGAAAAAAAAATTGGGGCCGACGTAAAAACCTTCTCGGCAAAAAAAAAAGAAAAAAAATGTAGGGCCGTTGAGAGGCGAGCTATAAAATATGGTTCTCTTGCTTTTCTCGCAAATACGTTGAATTTTAGCGAAGTTCTAAAAACAGTCGATAAGTACTTTCGAGAATATTCGGAAACGAGTTACATATTTTTCATCTATACCAAGTTTTGCCTAACAGGTAATTAATTACTAACAAGGGAATAATAACGCATGCCTTCCCTCGCTTATCGCCGCACGATGGCACGTTTTTTTCCTTTCTTTTTCGTTATCGTCTCTCGCTCCGATAATGCGCGATGATCCTCGACGGAGATCATCGTTGCCACAAAAAAAAAAAAAAAGAAACAAACAAATGAACAAAAAAAAAAGAAGCCACAGTCCCAAACAGTAGACCTTGGCGCGAATAGTCATTGTAACTCTCTGGATATCGACCCTATATCTCGCCATACCGCAGATTATATTTACACGAAACGTGAACATGTTTACCTTTTAATTGCGATTATTATAAATTTTTTGTGCAACGTTCACTGCAGTTTTTTCTCATCATCAATAGAGTTTTTTAAAATCATTCTCGCTTTTTTTTCGTCGTTTTACTATATCATATATAAAGTATAACTAAAGTATATAAACTCTGATTTCATTTTATAATTTTCTCATTAATCCTAATATTCTCTGATTACGATTCTCTCTCACTCTCTCTTTCTTTCTCTCCCTCTCCCGCTCTCCATTACACCGAATCTCTTAGTATTTTTCAACAATATGTAACAATAGCGTAGGCCTTTCGTTTCTTTCTTTTTTTCATCTTTCCCTCGGCGCGTCAATTTACAAACATCAGTTACACCGATAGATCTCACACGACTGACAGAGAGAATGCGCGATTGTTTTGTTGCTCGTTGATTGCACGTGACAAGCATGACGGATTTTCCACAGAATAAAATAATGCACGGTTGATCCGACGATAAAATTTTCAAACTTTTCTTCATTCCTTGATAAACAAAAAAAAAAAACGAGTCCGAGAGTCCGACGCACGCAACTTCCGATTGGAACACAGCTTTTTGAACACATACAGTCTCAGGATCGCAACCGCCGTGTAACTTTCGAACTCACTCTAGTCGTTTATCTGTTCTATAAATAATTGACTATTAATACTTTTAGAATATCATCGGATTTTCTAAGAAGATAATGTGATATCTATTTATGGAATAAATAAACGGAGTAAATTGTTAAAGAGCAGCGACGGCGGAGACTCTGCACAGTTTCCACAGTTTAGCACGGTTTCGTCGTGTCTCGAAGAGCCAAAAATCGAGCACACGCTTTAAAGTATAACAACAATGATAACTGATCGTCGTACATTAACACGCCTCGGAAGTCGCCTCCGTCTAAACAGCCTATGCCGCGGACGCGGCTTATATCAAGGGTTCGAATTGCACTGATGCCTCACAAAACAAAAACAACGCTGTTTTCATCTTCATTTCTTTTTACGCCTTGCAAGGAAACTGTACACCAACGATATTTTGTTAAAAAGAAAAAAAAAACCAAGTAAGCACACATACTCTCTTTCTCTCTCTCTCTCGCTCTCTCGCTCTCTTTCTTTCGTTCTTTCTTTCTTCCTCTCTCTCTCGCTCTTTCGCTCTCTTTCTCTCTCTTTCTCTCTTTCTCTCCTCTTCAAAGGATTATGATGTACTCGTGTTGCGGAGTAAGGGGATGCAAAGTATCACAGTTGGCACATGGGCGCTAGCTGCCACTACTGCTTACGGGCAGTGAAAGCGGAGCTCCCATTGACGTAGGAGGAGCGGTCAAGGGTCCTGGAATCAATATCATACGACATAGAATGATGATCCATGTATTCCACCCCACTCCCCACTACTCCTCCCCCCTGAAACGGATACACTGGAAAGGCGAATTTACCAGCAACGTTTGGAGATGGCTCCGAGACAGGCAGAGGACTAACTAGACTGCTGGCGCTCATCGGTGTCGAGTTCGCTTTCAGCTTTTGTCGAACCTCCCGAATCTTGAGCTGCAGGCTCTGTTTGTTTGGAAATATGTCCGAGTGGTTGGCCTGGAAGCTCGAGGTCGCCTGGGTCGACGGGAAGTATCCGTGATCCTGGAACAGCTGCATAACCAGCTGTCGTCGCTGCTCCAGGACCTTCCGGGGCCCGCGCTCGTTGTCGCTCCGCCCGCCGACGCCCGCGTTCCCGACGACGCCGCCGCCCGGCGTCTTCGGCGTTCGCGGCGAGTTCGCCTCGAGCTCAGCGCCGCCGCCCACCTCCGAGTTCTGCCTGAACGCCTCCACGTTGAAGTCCGGACCGAAGAACGTGTTTCCCGTCAGTTTCACGCTCGTCGTTGACTTGGGCGTCGCCGACGCCGAAACTTCCGACTCGCCGTCTTCCTCATTCACTATTGAAGAGCGAAATTACGCGAAATTAGTTACATTGTTTCATGAAAACCAGCGTAAAGGCTCGAAAATCTCCGAGAAAAAAAATTGCTGTACTCACTTGTGGATCTATGAGGTCCCGGTCCGGGTTTCTTACGATAACCGTGGAGATTCGACGAATGCAAACCGGCGGTTCCCGGCGTGTGGACCGACGATCCCGCTGGCGTGTTCATGTTTATCGCACTCGGGCTCTGTATATCCTCGGGCTTGAACTCCGGCAGCGAGGAGAACTTCTCTTGAAAGTTTACCTGCTCAAGCACTCTGTCCATTCCGTCCTCCACGTTCTTCTTGAAGAAGGATCCCTTTTTCGTGGACGGAGAGGGAGACGCCAGAGGTTCCACGTGGCACGGTTGCTGCTGTTGTTGTTGTTGTTGTTGTTGTTGTTGTTGTTGTTGTTGTTGTTGCTGCTGCTGTTGCTGCTGTTGTTGTTGCTGTTGCTGCTGCTGTTGTTGCTGCTGCTGCTGTTGTTGTTGCTGCTGCTGTTGCTGCTGCTGTTGCTGCTGCTGTTGTTGCTGCTGCTGCTGCTGCTGCTGTTGCTGCTGTTGCTGCTGCTGTTGTTGAGCCTGTTGTGATTGTTGCGTCTGCTGTTCCGCGTTTTGCGAGGAATTCGCCTGCCCTCCTCGATTCTCGTAAAGTTGACAGCTCATGGGCCCATGGTCTCCTGCACTTGATGTGGGAGGCATTGCTGTCGAAGAATCGAATGCATTAAAATGACTCGATTGTTCTTTAACAGACATATTTCTATATTATAAAACCTGCTCGACGGAAAAAGCATCGCTACATTTCTAAACAGTTTCAAAATGGTTGTCGAAATATTCGAAGATGCTTTCCTCAACTAGAGACATTCATATTTTGCAAACGGCAGCGAAACTTACCCAATGACTGTCTCCGTTGCAACGGCGCCCGGCCGAGCTGCGCCGGTGTTGGCGCGAGCATGAAAGGACCTTTGTTCTGTCCGGCGTCGTTGTTCCTGGCAACGGACGGATCCTCGATCGAATAAGCCATACCCGAGGAATGCTCGTTGCTGCCCTGACTCGAATGAGGAGTGTGCGGCGTGTGAGGCGTCGACGGCTGTTTGTGTTTCTCCCCGCTCGTCGAAGACAGCATCATGCTGATCGCCTCCTTCCTCTCTTGCTCCAGCTTCGCGTTGTTCGGCGCTGTTGACGAAACGGAGGGTCAATAATTCGTTGGGAAAGTAAGGTGAAACGTCGTCTCGACGGTTTGCGTACCATAGAAAGGAACGTGATTTGGCAACGGGTTTTCCTTCTTGTCCGTCTCGGCGAGACGCGCGATCGAGTGACCGATCCCCCGATGACTTGGAGTGCTCGGATTGGAGCCAGTAACGGAATACGACTTCGCGACTATCACACTCGGAGGCTCGACTTTGTTGCCAGCAACTAAGTTCTGCATCGGTATATTGCGATTTCCGGCTTCTGCAACGAGCAAAGTCGATTGTTGACACAGAGAACTTCATTTGTTCTTTTTTTGTATTAATTAATTCTTTCTCAGCCGCTGCTGGAGATTGTCGACGAGCTCTTACCGGAAATTGGTATTTGAAATCCGCAATACATTCTCGGGTGTTGCGTCGTCGGTCCAAGATACGGCGAGTTCTGCTGCTGTTGTTTGGAAATAGCCACCAAATCATTATCGAGCAACGTAAGAGTTAGCGGGGGTTGATAGGGAACCGCCGAGGTCGGAGGACGATGAACATTGCTCAAAGGCTGCAAGGTCTGCAGGGGCTGCTGCTGTTTCAACAGAGCCATCATCGGTTTTGATCCAATCTGTCAGTGACCGTTCAACAATCGTTACACAAATTCTCGTGCCGAGCGTTTGACTAGCCGGACTTAGGGGCACGTTTATTTTGAGAATACTTTCCATCGGTTGGAGAACGGCTTATTATGATAACTTTGATATTGTTCCATGAGTCTCGACAGGATCACGGTGAAAAAAACAAGAAAGGGATGGAAAAAATGTTTCGTCTCTGAGGTAATTACCGAATGAAGAACAGGCGCCGAGGTGAACTTCGGGATGTTACGTCCGTTCTCCGTGTGGACGCTGGCCACGAGATTGTTGACGCTGTACTGCGTGCTGTACTGCTGCTCGCCCTTCAACGGTTCTGGCTTCACGACCTTCGGCGATATCGGCATCGTTATGAAGGCTCCGCCTTTCGGCTGAAAACCCGAGACTCCCGTGGGATTCACCGGGCTGTGGTAAGGATAGGTCGTAGAGAGCACCGACACCGTGCAACCCTTGTCCATGGAAGTGTGGTGATACTTGGTCGTCGTTTCTATGCCCGTCGACGGAAGCAGAGCTGCAAAATCGCAGTGAAAAATAGGCGTTACGAATAGCAGCAAATACCGTTAAACTCGTAAAGTCAGGGGAAAAAATAAAATGTTACAATAAATGCTTCTTGGTGCAGTACTGACTTTATACCGTCGCCAGAACTGCCAATATTGGGGTGTATTAGAGGCCAGTGCGCAGACAAATCTAAATGTATACCGAGCCAATAATGGTTTGTTCACACCTGACCGAGTCTTGGCACCAACTTCGAACCGTGACTGACACTAGATATGGCCCAGTGCGGATAGCCGATGCAATTATTATTTAGCAAAATTATCTAAATAAAATACAGAATAAAATATAGTAGCATATTAGAAATTTTACTAGAATTATGTTATGATTTTACGGAAAAGAAAAAAAGGATTTCGCCCACAAATACGATTTTCTTCGTAAGGCTCTCCGTGAAGTGACGTTTGCGGGGTTTCAACTGATGACCTACACGAACTTCCTATTTCCCTAACTTTCTAACCGAGCACGCTAACCACGAGACCGAACTGACTACATGAATCTCGCACGTTTTAATTCTAACATAAGCTGCATCGAGGATATATGGTTAATAATTTATAATGAATCCTTAGGGAATTAATCCATAAATAAATCCATAAGTAAAAATAAATTATTGGGGCAAGTAATACTCAGCTAGAAGTTACGCTGACCGACAAGAAAACAAGGGTTGGCCTGATCCGCCCTAAGCACTGCAACAACTACCGGTCCGACTGATAATACTGGTACAAGTGTCTCCCCAACGCATGCCGTGAATCGAAAGCAGTTTGTCGCCAGTACAAAATGTGAAGATTGGCCCGATGTGTTTTCGGTACTTGGGCCAACGTCGAACCCCAATAACTTGCCATGTGTCGCCCCAGTACACATTCACTACCGTCGCGGCTCTGGGCAGTCGGTAAAAATGTCATTTGACCCAATATATTTTCCAGAAACAGACCCAACACTGTTTACCAGTACCAAGACGGAATTATTTGTCGTCATTGGTCGTATACACGGTTCAGTATCGGGCCAATCTTGACGCCAAGACTGAGACCCGTGTGAACATCCCAATATTATTGCGGCAGCGGTTTTGATTGGGGCTAACGCTGGCACCGTACATATACGTTGGTGCTGGCGAAGTATTGGCATGACTTCTGGTTCATATTACGGACGTATCGACAGCTCTGGCAGAGCACTGGCAATTCCCACTAGGGAAGGTATAAAAAGGCGAATATGAGTGACGAACCTTTGATTGGTTTGGGACGGCAAGTTACATCGGTCTTGACGTTCTGGCCCTCCCTGTTTTGCCCGAGAACTGGCGAGAACCTCGATTGAGCGGCGTAGTTCTTTTTTTCCGGATCTTCCTCCTGCGGTCCATCGTTGTCGCTGTCCGCCATCTTGTCCTTGCACTTGAGGTCGATTTCCGGCTGGGGATCCTCGCATATGACCATCTGATCGTCGTCCGACGCCGTGGCAGCCTCCTCCTCCTGCTTCACCGAGGACTCCGAGGGTTCGCTTTGCGGCGGCATCTCGGGAACTCGGTGAACCGGATGAGCGGTTTGGTTGACATTTTGCTATTGGAAAAAATTGTTCTAATTTCGTATCGTCGCGCAATCGACTGAGAGTAATCAAAAAAATAGATAGTGAGAGCGAGAGACGCAAGTTTACCTCCGCAACGGGAGCCTCGTTGTAGACGACAGTGGCAGGCACGTAAATTTCTTCCGAAGCCCTCGGCGTGAGCGGCACATCGTCCAACGGTGGGCCCATGTCCATCTCCTCCCCGGCGCTGTTCAATTTCCCTCTGGGTTCGCCACCCTTGAAACTCGTTGTCGATGATTTTCTTCTGTCCTTGCTGCACCACTTCCAGTCGGGATGAGCCTTGAAGTGAGCCTCCTTGACCTCCGAGGCGAGATCGTGGTACCTCTGTTTCTCCTCCGGACC
>OZ010640.1:10129616-10164143 GCA_963932165.1 Pimpla rufipes
GTCGCGAAGAGAATAGTCGACCGCGGTGCTTTGCGGCGGCAGAACCACCACCGATTGTACCGGGGAAACCTGAACGACAGCGAACAAACGAAAACAAAAAAGACGAGTACATTAGAACGTGTGAAATTATTCGTCGAAGCGATCGCAGTAGTGATGCCGGCGATACGAGAAATTTCGAGACGAGACGAGGCGAGACGATGTGTCTCGAGACCAGACGAGATTCTCGAAACCAGGCGAGAATTTCGAGTCGAGACGAGAATCTCGAGACGAGACGAGATTTAAAAAATATTTTCGAGACGAGACGAGACGTTGTCAAATCTCGTCTCGTCTCGTCTCGCGGCATCACTAGATCGCAGCAAACGCGCGCTACGCACCTGGTAACATTCAGTCTGCTGCTGTTGATGCGGCGAGCCCTGAGGATGCGGCGGCATCGGCATCGTCGTGTGCTGAACCAGGCCCGGCTGGCCGATCGATTGCCCAACGGCCGTCGGCCGAATCCCGACGCTCCCGACCATGTTGCCCACGTTGCTCATCACGTTGCTCGTCTTGTCCATCTCCTCGAGCTCCGACGGATCGAACTTTCGTTTCTTTGGAAGTTTCTTAGCGCTCACGCTGGGATCGGTGGGATCGCGCTGGGGCGGAGGTGGCGGCGGGGGCGGTTGCTCGGATTTCTCATCCATCGTCGCCGCTCCGCCACCCCCGCCCGGCCCGTACTGACCGCCACCCAGGCTCTCCCGTTTCTCGTGCATCTCCGGATGAGCCGTCAGCATCTTGCCCGTCTCACGCTGCTCTGAAACACAATTGTCATTGGCACGTTAATCTTTGTTCAAGTATTTATTTCAGAGGCGGAACACGTTGATTCGAACTAGTGAAGTTTCTCTCGCATTCTGACTCCCTGCTTCTCACTCTCGATACATGAGGATTTTTATTCTACAGCAATTGAATCCAAGTTACTCACAATCCATACAGGCGAGCGGAGGCTGATGGCCGGAGTGTGGCGGCGACCTGAAGGAGCAACGATGGTGACAACGGCTGGGCGCATACCTCAGCACCCGGCTGTCGGCAACGGGATGACTCGAGCTCGAGTTGTCTCCGCTTTCCTCGCTGTTGGCCAACTGGTTGGTCGTTCTCGTGGTCGACGTCGGCGTCTCGCTGCCCTCGCCCAGCTCCAATTCTTCTTCCCAGACCGAACTGTCGAGCATCCTCCTCCGACAGTGTCGCTTCTCAGTTCGACACCTCCGTCCTTCTTATATCTTGCGGTTTAAAAAAACGAATCTCTGTAACAAGAAAAAAGACACAAAATTATTAGTCGATGTTTACGCAGATAGCAACTGCTATTCTAGATAATCTTCCACAGGCTCGAAAAAAACGAAAATTTAAGCCACAAAATGTGCAGCAATTAATCTCTTCTAATGACCAACAACAGTGGACGGGCGATCCATGTATGGCTTCAGCGATCCTCCGTGTTAAGAGGCAGTGATACTTCCCCCTCCACTGTTAAAAATTATGAAACCTATTTTCTTCGAAAATACTCGGCAGATAGAGCTCAGATTTTTATAGAATGTGCGGAAGTATCGCAGAATTGGGACTGAACTTCTAGCTCCTCGATATTCGTAGCCGTTTGTTCAGGAGAATCGAAAAACAAAAATTTGCGAGAGAGACGGCCCTACAGGATTTTAACACTGGGCGACGAAATTCCGAGCGATGTATCATATCCCCTTAAGCAGCTCGACTCACGACCGGTACTTGGATCGGTAACCGCCTAGCCAGGCACTGATTTGCGTGTCAACTGTTCAGCGGGAGGCAATTTTTCGAAGTTTCTGAGGTATTTTCATGCAGCAGAAACTCAGTAAACAATATAGCCATCTGTATCAGCACAGATTTTCCGCAGTTTCCCTGTTCCCTCGTGCAAATGCGACACAGTAGTGCATTAGTAAAGAGTGGCTAACACTCTGGGAGGGAACCCGACGAATGAAAGGGGAATGAGGGCAGAGGGAGTTAACGTAAAAGCCTGAAGAAGGCATTCGTAAGGCCCAAATAAGAAATATAAAAAACCTATTGCAATGATTTTGAATCAACGATACTGAGGAAATTTTTCGCTGTGCTCCGTATTACAATACAGGACCCAGTCGCGTTTACACCTGTAGAATCGAAGCACATTTGCTCCCCACGTGCATGCACACGTTGCAGAGTCCACTCGACGCACGTTTTACGAGCGTGAGTACAGTCGTGACAAAAATCCCATCCGCGGGTTTGCAATGAAAATTCTCAAGAGCCCCCGCGGAGCGTTCGTTCGGACATAAGTAACGTTCTCGTTGGCTGTGCCCCGATAACGATATTGCACGTTGACTCGAGAGCATCGTCGGCGCAATGTGTTTCGAGCGATAGCTCTCCGAGTGGACGCGACGGCCCTGCGGGCGGATCCAGCGGGGGAGTCGAGAAGTGTCTTACCCTGCGTTCCTGGGATATCGAACCCGATCTCTCGCATCCTGGATCCAGCGCAAAATCAACGAGAACGAAGATTAAAAAAAAAAAAAAAAAAAAAACCGCCAGCGACGCGACGTGAGTGTGCGGACGATCCTGAGGAGCTCGGCTCCCGTCGGACGTGATCGGAGCCGCGGTCCTCGCTGGCAACACACTAAACCGCGACAAACGTCGCGCACGAGAAGCACCAGCGGGGCACGAGTTGGGTTCGTGTGTTACGCATCCACTACGAGAATTCTCGCGGTCACCGGGTGACGACCGAGCGACGTTTCAATCGCTCGACAATGACTTCTCACCGCACATCACTTGTACAACCGAGCAACGAGAAAAAAAAAGACGAAAAAAAAATCAAATCAAATCAAATCCGCAAATTAATGATCGAATCATATTTTTTTCCTCTCAATCAGCTGGAGTCCTCGAGTATCGCTCGATCTCGATGATTACGCGTTACGTCACTGCGCATTGACGGTAACAAAAAGTCGAGTAATTCTCGCGACGATATAAATGAACACTGGATGAAGTTGATTTAATTTAAATGTTTTTTTTTTAAAGCTAATCGACGCGACGGACCTGAATGGAAATGAGAAGCAGCTAGGCCGAGCGAACCGCTCCGGCACTTTCGGGACGACCGCTGCACTGACACTGAGCGTTGTCCCGTGGCCCGGGCCCTGAGGAAAACAAGGACCGCCGGGGCGCGGGTGCGAGGGGTTAGAGAGAAAGAGAGCGAGAGAGAGAGAGAGAGAGACGGCGCACGGAGAGCGAGAGGCGGACGGGCGAGCAGCACACGAGGCTGGAGAGAGAGAGGGAGAACCGGCGGGAGAAGCGGCAGCGGGGAATCCGCCACCTCTTGCTCTCGGTCTCGGTCTCGCTCCTCCACCACCAACGACAGGAACGTCTCGTCCGTGAGTCACGAACGGCCTCGGGAGCGATCGGCCCGTTCGCGTCGAGACGCCACCGACTCCTCCTTCGCCATTGTGCCAGTTTGCACGGAATTCTCAACACGCTCTCTCTCTCTCCCTCTTTCCCTCTTTCTCCATTTCGATCTCGCTTTTTCTTTTTTCTTTTTTTTTCTTCTTCTTCTTTTTTCTCCCACTTCTTCCCCGTCCTCCTCTCACGTCCCACGAGTATATCAATTAATACGCTTCGCCCGTCGGACCCGATATTATCACTTTGAGGGAACCCACGGCGAACCCACGGCGACTCACGGGGCGAAGAAAAACACGCGCTCCCCGGATCGGCGCGATCGCATTCGCCCCGCATCGAGGACCCTCCGAGAGACGTCTTGTTTACCCGGATATCGAGCGCGTGTCCTGTTACTCCTCACTCGACACTCGATATCCGCCAAGGCTTTTCGAGCACTTTCGAGCTTTCGCCCGATGCCCCCCCCCCCCCCCGGTGCGCTTCGAGACAAACGAGTCCCGGTGCTTCCGAGTTCACCAGTTTTCTGTGAGAGTTTGCGATTAATGT
The DNA here is from genome assembly GCA_963932165.1 of Pimpla rufipes. NCBI lineage: Eukaryota > Metazoa > Arthropoda > Insecta > Hymenoptera > Ichneumonidae > Pimpla > Pimpla rufipes. The sequence goes on from OZ010640.1 coordinate 10,133,568, forward strand.
ATCTGCGAATTTTGCCTCAATAACGTTTGGACGATTCGTGGCTTTTCAAGGGCGTTTTTGTTGCGCGAAGAAAATAGGTTTGACATTTCCGGGGCGAGAATTTCTGGAGATATTCGGGAAATAAATTGGTGTGACTGAAAATGGAATTTCCAGGGGGAATATGAAAAAAACTATAATTTGGTATTTGAAGAGACGAATTTCAGAGAAATTCTAAAATCAAATTAGTGCGACTGAAAATAAAATTTTCGGGTGGAAATTCGAGAAAAAAATGTGATATTTAATGAGAAATTTTGGAAATAAATGAGTGCGATGAAAATAGAATTTCCAGGGGGAATATGAAAAAAAAAGGATGTGATTTTTGAAGGGACGAAGAATTTCAGAGAAATTCTGGAAATAAATGAGTGCGACTAAAAATGTAGCTTTCAGGAAGAAATTCGAGAAAAAATGTGATATTTGCAGGGATGGTTTTGGAGAAATTCTGGAAATAAATTAGTGCGATGGAAATAGAATTGCCCGGGGGTAAATTTCGCACAAGCGAAGAGCGGAGAACGGAGCACCCGTTCTCCTCGTTCGCGGCTCTTCTCGTCCTTTACGATTGTCTCTCGTAAAACGTACAGCGCTCTGTACCTACATTGATGCTCCTGCGGAGCGCACCTGCGGATACACCTTTCATGGTCTCTCTCTGTCGCCGTCTCTCTCTTTCTCCCGCCTTACGAGGGTAGATCCCTCTGTAACAACCTGTAACCGATACCTGCGCCAGTAGTGGCGAGCCCAATGAATAGCTCGGGCATCACCGTTGCGCGAACATTTCCTATTCAACTTACACACAGACACAGCGAGGGTCAACGATACATCTTGCGTTCTCTTTTGAACTTCCTGCAGAGTCAACCCTACGACTCTTAATTCTCAAGTTATTTTTAATATTATTATTCGATCATTTTCTATCCAACCCGCCATCAGTTGGTAAATTCTCCACCGTGTTAACTCAGCAATAATTAAAAAAATCTATAATTCGCCGAATTTAAGAGAATTTTCATAATACAACGAAATTTGATAGAATGAGATTTGGGGTTAATATTGTTCAGAGTATTTTGAGCAATATTAATCCCGCGATTACCCGGCGGATCTACATTTCAAACGAAAATTCGTAAAATCAGCGATAATTATAAATTTACTTAATTTAGAGACATTTTGATGTTTTTATAATTTAGTTTTTACCACCTAGACGAAAAACTGAGAATTCCGCCTGAAGTCGAAAAAGAGTTGCAAAAACCGAGAAATTAATAGACATCGAGAGTGACAAAGTCCCGTTGACAGGACCCGCGGCGAGAGAGCCGAAGTCGCCGCTCGTCGTGACAATGCCGAAAGTCGGTGCGACCTGCGCGACTCGTACGCCGAATTGTAAGCAAGAAGCGAACACGCCCTCGAGGTGCCTCCCGCGAGGAGCGAATTGATACCCAATATATCCGAACAATGGGAGAGAACGCCGGGTCCGTCGCAGTCGTAGCACCTGCCGCGCCGTCGTCGGTTAACGCGCCGTTAACAACTTGTAACCGATACCTGCGCCTAGGCGACGTTGTGGACCGAATCAAGGAGAGACGGAAACGGACGCGCGCGAAATATTGTATAGCGTTTCGGGCCGGGGGGTCGTTTGGTCGTTCGCCCTGCTCGGCTGTGCCCATAATACCTTACTCTGTACTTTACTCTACACACCTACAGAGCATCGACATCAGGCAGCGTCAACATCAGCCTCGAGTGCTATATAACAAGTGTCCTCACTAGTCTTCGCTTTGCCATATTATTCGGCACCAACATAAATCACGAATTTTTCCCTACTGCCCAAGACAGGAGCCGCAGGAGGACCTCCTGTCTGCCTGTCCACTTCACTCTCTCTCTCTTTCTCTCTATTGGTCGGCTGCGTTTTTAGGCTTAGGGTGTCGGGTTTTTTGGTCATGTTTTTTTATGTTCACTTCTGCTTCGACTGGCTTTTTATATTCGTACTACACGGAGAGAAGGATCTGATACTTTTTACCATATTTCTAGTAAAAAGTATTGTAAATTTCCGGTAGAGGGTAGATATAACACCATCTATCGAGAAGAACTAGAACGATGAGAATTTTTACCACGAAATATGGTAAAAAATATTATGTATATGTTAGAAATTCTCATAGTTCTCGTACTGTTCGTCAGGTGGCGGCTATGGCTTTTCAATACCAGGCGCATTGGTAATTTTTACTATTGCATCCGGTAAATTTGATCAGATCCTTCTCTCCGTGTACGTATCTTCGGTTTCTCTCAGATCGTCATAAGTGCGAGTGAAATAGATAAATTCTCCCGAAGTGTTATTTTCTACCACGGTAGATTTTTTTTTAGTAAAAGGCGAGAAATTCTGACTCCTGAAACGTAATCAGTGCTTCTCGACTTTTGCCCGAAAATTTAATCGTGACAAGATCAGCGCTTTGCAATTTTTGTTACCGGCCGAGCATTATCGCATCGGCATGTGGAACGCCCCCCCCCCCCCCCCCGGCTCCGGTCTCAATCGGTATCAAAAACTGTAATCAATGTTTTTTTTACGAATATTTGCACTTGCAGCTTCAAGAAGAAGTGTATGGAATGCGAATATCACCAGAGCATTCGATGTATTTCTCTTCTTTTTGAAGCTGTAAGTGCAAATATGCGTAAAAAAAGTTGTGTGCAGTTTTTGATACCAACTGCGGTATTTCACACGCTCTTAAGTCGCGAAGGCAATTCAAACTGAGCTGCTCGAGAGCTTTTGACAGATTTGACAGTTTATATTTAATTATTGAATTTCATGTCTACGAAATTTCAAGAGACATTACAGAACATGTCAACGAATAATGAGGCCATGACAAACGATTCTTTACATAGGGCTTACGGGAGAATCAGAAAAGTTGATCTTCAGATAAAAAATAAAGACTCCTATAGATCAAAGATAGAATGAAAAAATAAAGTACCACGTATTCGCTAGTGTATCAGGAATCTATTCACAACAAAAAGTGGGGTCACCGGACGTCTGATAAAACCTCGCATTAAAGTAGGTGACTCGGGGTGGGGGTCAAAACAGCTAATTACCAAAATAGCGAATAGCTAAAATAGCAAATTTTCTAAATAATGAGCGGCCTGAATCAAGAATGGTCATCATTATGAAATTCGCAATTTCAGCCATTCGCTATTTTGATTCCATTTTATTAAAGATGTGGGTCAAAATAGTCAATGATCAAAATAGCAAATTTCATAATGATGGCCATTGCACTACTAAGCTGCTAATTGATACTGCTTTTCTTCTATTCTACTTCCGTTTGCTACCATATCAGTGTCTAAAAAGTCTTATCTAGTAAACGAACGAGATAAGGCGACGAAAAAAAAAAAAAAAAATGAGAATAAAAATAAAAATAACGTAAAGCGAGCTAAGAAGACTTTCTTAGCTCACTTTTCATTATCTTCATTTCCCCAGTTTACCTTATCTAGTTTTTTCCGTACTCCATCGGCTTATGCAAAAAAGCACCGCACTTCCCGCACAACTGCGGTCCTTAGGGGATTTAATATTCCAGGATCAAATAAATATCTCCACTCGACTCTACCCTCTCTCTCTCTCCGTCCGTCCGCATGGGAACAGGTAGGTAGAGCACCGAGGGCCCCACGACGGTGAATCCCGCTGGCTCTGCGCTCGCTCTGCACCGACGAGAGACCCACGAGGGTGCATCCCGCTCGCTCTGCGGTGCAGGGGAGGCTCTCGAGTACCTGGGAGGTGCACCGACTGACTACGCGAGGCTCTCGTAAGCGGCAGCGGCGGCGCACAATGCTGCACCTGCCCCGTCGGGCTCTCTCACCGAGTCACCAATACCCAACACTACCCATTTACGGTGCAGCCTGTATATAGATATAGTTTTGGGTAGAGCGATTCTTTCGCGCCGCACGGGGCTCGACGCTGACATCCACACGCAGCCAGTTCACCCTGGGCTGGGCGTACGAGCCACCACGAGGGTCTTCGGTGGCGAATCAATGAAAGGGCTGCTGCCGCTCTCTCGGTTACGCGAGACGTCAATCGAACCCCGAGAGGGATGGATGTTCCTCCTCTCTTTTTCGCGATCCCCTCGCGTCGCTGCCCTCGCGATCCCCTCGAGCGGCCGGGGATCCCTACACTCTTGTCCCACCGGTGTGTACGTGTGTTTGCTTACTTGCTGACGGGGGTTTGGAATAATTGTGCGCTGTGTTTACGCGGAAAAGAGGGGGGCGAAAGAGGCGAAAGAGGCTCGCACGTACTCGGATGTATAACGAGTAATTGCACGAGCAATTACGCAAATTGACCGGGCGAGAGCGACGAAACTGGGAGAGAGAAGCAAATGCAGCTATCATGAGGGTAACATATTTTTTGACGTAGTATGCGTAAAATTTGATTTTACGCACTGCCTTCGGTGCGTAAAATGAATTTTTACGCACAGTGCGAAAAATGGAATTTTTCGCATACACTGAGAAAAAAAATTGGTTGAGCCAACTAAACGAGGGTTTGCGGGCCGCGAAGTAAATATATGGTGAATTGGACTGTATATTTGGTTGAAACGAACCAACGCCTAGTTGAATCAAATTTTTCTTAATTCACAATATCTATTATTTCGTTCACGGTACGAAATATTTACTTCGCGGCCCGCAAACCCTCGTTTAGTTGGCTCAACCAATTTTTTTTCTCAGTGTACTACGTAGAAAAATATGGTGTGCCACACGTGCGTAAGATTTTCCGCACTTGTAACATAATATACAATTATAATTTTAAGAATTTTGGGGAACATTCTCGTTGCGTTTCTGAAATTAAAAATCGCGACGTCTGCGACGGGTTTACGAATAAAATCGGTGGTTTGCATCGTCGTTTGGATCTTCGATAATTCAGACGGAGGTGTGCATCGTCGTTTGGATTTTCGATAATTCAGACGGAGGTTCGATCGAAAAGCCCACGATTAATGGACGGTAAATTTACGTGTGTGAAATGAAATATTAGAGCTTTGAATAATCAACCGCGATTCGCTATTCTCAACAGAGACGATAAATTCATTAAGCCGCCGGGCAGACGCTCGCCGCCCCGGCGCGAGGAGACTATTGAATTTTGAGCGAACGAAGAAGCCGCACTCCACGCGCGGTTACGCAAGTCGTAAATCGATTCCACGGTTGAAGGAGGCCACGTGGACGAGAGTTCGATCAATGAGAAGAAGAGGAAAAGGAGCAAAAATGAAAACGACGGTGGAAAGTCGGGAGTTTTGCTTTTGCATGCATAGAGAAAAAAGATTGGTAATAATTATGAGCCATACATAAAAATTTACTGATGTTTGGGTCATAATTCCGTTCATTTCAGTAAATCGAGCATTATTGGCAATATGAATGGGTATTTTCCGGTGTACGCCGTACTTTTTTCGGTGATGATGAAAACCAACAAAAGTTACGTTTCAGTCATAATGACGGAGTATTCCAGTTTTTTTCTGTTCGATGTGTTGACGAAATTGCATTCATCACAATACATCACGAAAAATTTAATGTATTCTCTCTTAAACAGTCCAGTGTTATTCCAGTAATTTTTACTGTGGACTTGGAGAATTGAAACAGAAAAAATTCCTGTGTTTTTGTCACGGAGCGCAACTCTCATGGGGGTTCCACTAAAATATACTCGAAAGTGGATGAATTATCCATTTTTTAAAACTTTCTGTGTGGCTTTTCGACGCCAGGTAAATATTAACGAGTTGCTGAAATTAATTTATTCCGGTATTCATGTTTATTAAGATTTACGATTAATGTCGTTTTCTCGCGCGATTCGCTCCTCAATGACGATTCTCGCGCGTGTTTAAATTATAAAAAAAATAACTAAAAAGAAAAAAAAAATATCGCGGAATATCCAAACTAATTTTACATTTTTTTATCGACGTCCCGCGTGAATGTCGAAGGGATCGTCGAGCGCAAAGGCGAGTTTTCCGCGCTCGTCCGCGGCGCGATTTTCCAGGAAAATGACTTTTTTTTTCTTCCACTTCTCCCCGGTAAAAATAACCCGCGTCGACGGTGACGCGCGTACGTGGAAAGCGCGAGAGCGGCGAGGCGATCGCGCGCGCGCGGGGCTCGACGCGATCGCAAAGGGGGCGCGTGATTATAATTGTGATTTCGATAAAAGTCGCGCGCGGGTCGGAGGCGACCGGAGCCACGGCGCTCGGGGAGTCGGAAACTTTCTGCGCGGCCGTCGTTGTCCCTCGCCGGAAACTGCGTCAGCTGAATGATGTTGAAGTTTGCATCGTTGGAATGCAACGAAATTCAGGAAAAAAAAAAAAATGAATTCCGGCGATCCCAAATGATGAAATTAGGTATAAAAAGTCATCATAACAATTAGTTGCTATGATTACTTTTTATACCCAATTTCGTCGTGTGGGTTAATTAGAATTAATTTTTATTCTGAATTTCGTTGTATTCCAACGATGCAAACTTCAACATCATTCAGCTGATGTCTATAGCCGCACAAGCGATATAGTTCGAACGTGAGTTCACGAGTGACGAAAAAAGAGAAGAAAAAAAAAAAAAAAGTTCATCGAGCTGTTCGCAATCCGCACGTCACGCGCACGCGGCCAGAGGATAAACAAGGGACACGCGAAACGTTGCACTTGAGTTGAGGTGCGTACGATGCCTCCCCCCCCCCCCCTCCCATCCCCCTCCACCCGACGCGAGAGTTTCGACATCTCGTTGGATCGCCGCTGGCAGCCCGCAGAGGCGAAGGTAAAACACGCGTTTAGCGGCGGCTGAACTCTGGAAACTACGCGGAGAGACAGAGAGAGAAGAGAGAGAGAGAGAGAGGGACAGAGACGCGCCGAAACGGTATTCATTGAACGCAAAGCAGACTGATGGCCGCGCGCAGGAAACCCACACACAGCCGCTGCTGCGTCCCGTCTCATCTTGTACGCGTGACTGTCGATATCCGCGACAGTGACTCGATCCGCCGGCAACGGGCTCGTAATCGAGTTATCCCCCGGGCTCTAATTCATAAACAGATTGATATACAGAAACGGCAGCGAGACATCATGATGTATAGATACCCCTCCCTCCCTCCCTGTCCCCCCTCATACACCAAATACTGCGCATGCAAATGATATTAAATTGCATTTGGTGCTGCCTCTGGGTCTGCTGTTACTGCTGCTGCTGCACGCGTGTACGATTATTGCATCAGGCCCCCAGCAGCAGCAGCAGAAGCTTTCAACTCGTTGGCTATAGATATATGTTTGTACACACGTCCAAACATTATATTGGCTACAATGTCGGGGAGGTCAAATCGTTAGGCGGGTCGCTCGTCTCGAGCGCCAGCGAGGCCTTTGCTGCTGCTGCTGCTGCTGCTGCTGGTGCACAGTGGAGGGGGCAAAGCAGCAGCAGCAGCAGCAGCAGCAGCAGCAGCAGCAGAGGCACCCGAAGGAATGCGTGGCGCGTACGCGAGCGAGTCTCATAAATCGGCATGCGCTTTGTGCGAAAACTAAAAAGTCGTGTGTGCGATAAGAGAAGCGAGAAGGATATGGCAATGGTATTGCGGTCTCGGAGCGAAATATCATCGCGGCGACAGTCGTAAAAGCGTCGCAGTGTAAGTTGTGATAATAGTGAAGGGATATCGCGGCCGTTCGGTCAGCCGAGGGCTGCATGTGGTTTTATTTTATAGTAATAAATAAACCGATTTGTGCCGATGGAGTTGAAAGTTGATTTGCATTTTGTATTCTTCTTAGTTTGAAGATAAATGTAACGAAAAATGTTTTTTGTTTGAAATTGTTTTTTGGTAATAATATATAAACCGATTTGTACGTAGAGTAGACAGTTGATATGATGTTAAAGTTTGCATCGTTGGGAAGCAACGAAATGCAGAAAAAATCATTAATTCCAATTAATCCAAATGATGAAATTAGATGTAAAAAGTCATTATAACAATTGGTTGCTATATAGGATTTTTTATACCTAATTTAATCATTTGGCTTAATTAAAAATCATTTTCCTCTGAATTTCGTTGCATTCCAACGATGCAAACTTCAACATCATCAGTTGATTTGGCCTTTGTCTTCTTAGTTCGGAGCTAAGCGTAACCAAAAATATTTTTATTTGAAATTCTTTTTTGGTTATAATGAATAAACCGATTTGTACGTAGAGTAGACACTTGATTTGGCCTTTGTCTTCTTAGTTCGAAGTTAAACGTAACCAAACATTTTTTTTATTTAATTTTATTTTTCTGGTCCCTCGTAAAAAAATCAGTGGGTAAAATATCTTGCATTTTCGATATAAGTATTGTTGTCGTGTTATTCGTTCTCTGATTGGCTGTCGGGTTGCCTGCAACTTGTTGTTAACTAACGCGCACTTTCAATCGTGTTATTGTATTTTGAAAGTCGCGAAAAACGCAAGACAACTTTCGGGTTTAAAATTCTGTGAAAAATTCAGAAATCAAGATGTCGCGTTCCGCCTCGCGGCATTCTCTTCATTATAGAGTTTTCTCTCGAATGAAGGAATATAATTCAGAAGAAGGAAAATCGATTGTTCCAAAAAAAAGTAACCTCGATTTTGTTGAAGTGACAACTGGGTAAGCGCGCGAAGCGCGAGTATGGGCTATTAATAATAAATAAACCAATTTGTACGTATAGATCAAAGTTGATTTGCACTTTGTCTTTTTAGTTCGAAGGTAAACGTAACCAAAAATATATTTTTTTTTAAATTTTTTAAGCTTTCCTGGTCACACTATCGTTGAATTACACACTCAGAAAAATCGTGTAAGTTCTGGTAACTATAAAGTGGCAACTATCAGTTTTTCGTTCAGGCTATTATTTTTATAGTTCACGGCAATTACTTCATAGCTGTGATAACTGCGTCATAGCGATCGTAGCTTGAAAAATAATTATTACCTATACAAAATAATTGTCACTTTGTAGTCACCAATACTAGAATTTTCTCTCAGTGCATGTTAAATTACCACGGTAAATTTCTCCCAGCGAGGCCGGGAAGGGTCAATAATAATAATAAATAAACCGATTTAAGTGTCTACAGAGTCGAAAGTCGATTAAGTATCCGCAGAGTAGCAAATGGGCAGCTCCGGCTTTTTTCGGCGACCCGAACGGCGAAACGAATTGACGGAATTTGACGTCGTTGAACGTTCCGATAAACAGCGAGAGCTATCGAGTGGCGGGATTCGGTGGATTTACGGTAAGGCAGAGCGAGGCTGATTTGCTGAATAATTGATCCGGTGTACGAGAGACGATAATAGATTTGCGCTGTGTGACGGTGGTCGCGACGCGATCCGTCGGGCGCAACGTTGCCGATCGATCGTGTCGAACGCGAATTGAGATATGTGCGCGGAGCGCGTGTTTCACGTGAGGCACGTACTCGCGCTTAAGCGAGATAAAAAATTTTCGCGTCCCTCCGCGGCGGAACCGGATTGGGAGCTTTTGCCGACTAGTCGCACGAGCTCAACGGACTCACCGGGGATCAGGTGCTTCGAGGGTTTCGTGCTCTTCAGACGCCCTCGTCGCTTTTTTTTATTTATTTATTTTCCTTCAGGCAATCGTGCATTATTTTTATTTTCGTGGATGAAAATTTGAAGACTTTTTATAGAAAAATAACAATTCTTTGTTATATACTCTCGTGCTCTTCAGACGACCTCGTGCTTTTTTATTTATTTATTTTCCTTCAGGCAATTGTGCATTATTTTTATTTTCATGGACGACAATTTCAAGACTTTTTATAGAAAAATAACAATTCTTTGTTATATACTCTCGTGCTCTTCAGACGACCTCGTGTTTTTTTATTTATTTATTTTCCTTTAGGCAATTGTGCATTATTTTTATTTTCATGGATGACAATTTGAAGACTTTTTATAGAAAAATATTAATTCCTTTTTGTCATATACTCTCGTGCTCTTCAGATGACCTCGTGGTTTTTAAAATTTATTTATTTTCGTTTAGGCAATCGTGAATTATTTTTATCGCCATGGATGAAAATTTGCAGAAATTTGATATAGAAATGATAATTTTTTTGTCATTTACTTTCGTGGTTTTTAGTCGCCCACTTTTTTATGTATTTATTTTCTTTATTTCTTCAATTGCAAATTATTTTTACTGTGGTTGATGAAAATTTGAAGATTCTTTTTTGTACAAAAATCGAGAATTTTTTTTTATCATTTATTTTTTAAGCCCAGACGTCGAGTTCGAGTCGCCCAAAAAATGTGTCTGCAAGTGTCGCGTTTCTTCGGCGTATCGTAAAAATAGATGCAAAGAGCCGTCGGCTCCGTGACACCAGCTGAGAGACTAAAATCTTATCGCGGGTAATCGCGTAATTTTTTAATTGCACGAGAAAAAAAAACGCGATTACGTATGCCGCGAGCGTCCGACGTACACCGACGTTGAATAGAGCGGCGCGTGCACTATCGGGTCGTCGAGATTATTCGCAACAGTCGGAGACACGTGTGAATCCTACTACGACGAGATTTACATTTTCAATAGTAAAATCGCCGTGAAAAGGAAAACAAGGTCGCGGCACGCGCGAAAATGCGGGACAATTGAAGGCACCGAGCGAGGTGACCGAGTGAGTGAGTCACTTTCGCACGAGAATTTGCCAGCTCCAGACTCTACCGGAAGAGTTTTGCCCAGTCCAGCGGGGCGAATACAGACGAGTCTCCGGCGAATTTCCGACGATGCCCGCGACGCTGGTCAACCGAAAGTATTTTATACACACGAGACGAGATAAGACGACCACCGGAGATCGCGTTCATGCGTAACCGCAATCTTCGAGCTGTAGTTTCGCGAAAAATCTCTCCCTCTCTCTCTCGCTCTCTGTGTCACCGTCGCAAATTCTACGGAATTAACTGAGGCTATCGTCGACTCGGTGACCCGTGCGGCCAAACACAATTGTACAAGTTTCGCCGCGATAAGACTTTTTGCCGACACTATCGACGACGCTACAACCCGCCGCGCGTTAAAATCTAACTCGGCGATAGTGGACTTCTCGGTAGCAGCTGGGCCAATTTATTTTTAAGAGAAATTAATTATCGCCGACGAGCGAGTTATGAGGGGAAAAAAACGAAAAAATTAAAATTAAAATAAAAACAAAATTGTAGAACATGATCCGAACGCGTTTTATTCGGGCTCCGCGAGTCAATTTACTGGCAAATTATGTTTTCAACGTGCTGGCAAATTTATCACTTTCGTTTCAAAATTACCGCTTTAATTTTCATTTATTCGGGAGAATCGCATCCGTTTTCGCCTCTTTGCTCGCGTCAGTTGTTGTTATTAATTTAATTCGCCGTCAGCCCTCGGAGTACAAAGAGAATGTGGAACAAACGCAACAAACGTTTTCCGCGGGGGATATAAAACGCTCTTAAATTATTATGGACGGTTGGTTTCGCCAAGGGTAGGGGAGGGGAGGTCGTGTCAATGGGAAATTCTTTTTCCTCCTCGAATATCATCGGTAACGTCGGTCGACAAGTTAACTAAAAAAAAAATTGTAAATTAGAAAAATACAGATAAAATTTTTTTAAAACATTGCGCACTCTGCGGACCGAATTCCGCTGCCATGCAAAGAAATCGACTGCAACTTCAATTGTGTGCCAATGAACAGCCGTACGGCTGAATTCTTACACAAATGTAGTGACATCGGGTCACGAAACTTTTCGCATGCACAAATCAAAGCGCAAAATAAATGTCTCCTCGTTATTCAGAGCCAAAAATGTCCGGTTAATTATTTCACAGTCAAAGCCTTAACAAAAAAAGGAAAAGCAGAAAGAAAGAAATTGGATAGCTTGCACGATCGACCCATTGGCAATTATTACCGGGTCATTTGAATACAATAGTTGATTCAAAGAAATTCATGATAACCTAATCGCGCCTCTTTCCTATTGCGCCCCGAAACCAGGAAGTGCAATTATGCGTTCGGTCGCTCGCGATCGATGAAGCAAAAAAAAAGATCATTAACGTCCGTACGACTCGACCGCCCGACTGCGGAATTCGTGGATGATCAAACGACTTCATAATTCCTCATCTCGATCCCCCCCCATCCCTCCGACCCCCTCGAATCGGTTGAACCGGATGACACACACTGAGATAAATATCTCCTGTAATAGATAACCGCGGATACCATTTATCAGATATCACAGATTTTACTCATCATAATTACCACAACTATTAGCATCAGTTGTAATTAAGGCTGAAAGTGAAGGCAGCCAATAAAATCGTCTCGACGACTCGTATCAGTATATGTGCCGCACATGAAAAATGACTGATATTTGGGTAATAATTCTGTCCATTCCAGTAAATCGAGCATTATTCGTAATATGAATGGGTATTTTCCGGTGTACACCGTACTTTTTACGGTGAAAACCAAGAAGAGTTACGTTTCAGACGAAATTACGGTGCATCCCAGTGTTTTTTCTGATATCCTATGTGTTGATAAAATACACTGTTAAAAATATACGGTGTCAAACGCTGCTGGTGTGGACTTTTTCCTAGTGTTACTTGTTACAGTGTTAATAGTAACACTTTTTACGGTGTATAATTAACACCAGCCGCTTCGTTAAATTTATTCCTACGTTATCGACAAAACGTCGTAACACTTTTCGCTATAAGGGCATGAATGCACGTATCGTGTGTGATTTTTTATTATCTCGTGAATGAATTAGTCGCTTTTCTCAGTTTTTTATCGAAAAATTGAAAAAGAAATCGAACTTTTCATTACAGATTCCCTCTGTGGTTAATTAATCTGTAATTTTTTTGTTCGAAAATCAAAATTCTGACTACTTCACTAACGAGATTCACATTACTGCTGTCTGTATTTCAATTTTCGCTTCGATCCGTTCATAATTCACGAAAAACGGCAGTTCCGAACTTTTGAGGTGCAAAGTCGGTGTTTTACACTGTCTTAACACCGCTCGTTATCACCGTGATTGGTGTGGACCTATATAGACACCGTCTTAGTGTAGTTTTTAACACCACATTTTTAACAGTGTAGTATTCACCACAATACATATCGAAAAATCCAATGTATTTTCTCATGATGTTGAAGTTTGCATCGTTGGAATGCAACGGAATTCAGAAAATAACATTAATTCTAATTAACCCAAACGATGAAATTAGGTATAAAAAGTCGACTGTTTATACGTAATAACATCATTTGGGTTAATCAGAATAATTTTTTTTTCTGAATTTCGTTGCATTCCGACGATGCAAATTTCAACATCATATTTTCTCTCAACCCTTCGTGATCACACTGGGTGAAATTGACCACAATAATTTAGCATGGAATTACTACGATAGTGTGACGACGAAGGGTCAGAAAGTCCGGCGTTATTCCAGTAACGTTTACGGTCGAATTAGAACAGAAAAAATTCCTGTATTTTCGTCACGGAGCGCACCTCTCATGGGGATTCCAGTACAATCAATTGGATGAATTATCCATGCACTGAGATAAATATTTCCCCTACAAAGAACCGCAGATATCATATATCAGATATCCCACATTCGACCCATCACAATTACCGCAACTATTGACGTCCCTGTGGCAATTAAAACTATAAAACTAAAAGCAGTTAATAAAATCGTCTCGCCCGAATCAACAGTGAACCGCTGTGCCAGTGATGCAGTCACCGAGTCACCGAGTGCACTAAACCCATCGTCAACAGAATCGCGCCAGCACGCGTGCGATGGGCTTTTATCGAATTATATCGCCGACAATTATAGACTCGACAAAGGGGAGAATTCGCGTGGATAGGAACGAGCGAACATTCCGGGAAGCGGCCGACGGCGTGGAGTGCATCAGAGGAAACTTCCCGTGCGCGCGAAGTTCAGGCAAGGCGCGCTGAGCCTCAGGAGTAGGGAGACGAGGAAGAGTGAGAGGAGGAGGAGGCGCGCAAACGTTTATCCCACAATGCCCAGGACGCCCATGAAACGCTCTGGCTTCACGTAGCCGCCGTACGTGCGTCGTGCGCGCTTAACTCCTGAATTTACGCACTTGACTCGGCTTCACCGTCACCGTCGCAGTGATATACACGTATATATTCGCACACACGTTGAATATATTCGCGTTGCCGTGCACGATGCGCGCTCACCACTCTACTCGCTCGCTGCTCGCCGTAGTAAACCGAGCGAGTACAGTGGATTCTCCGATAAGTTAAGTTCCGAAAAGTTAAGGATTAACGCTCTGGTAAGTCAAAATCGACCCTTTTCCGAGCTCTTTCTACCTGCTGGCGGGGAAGCGAATTACCCTTTCCACGTCACACTACCTGCGGTCGAATGCATTGTGACAGAGAGGTAACGCGGCAGCTAGTTTCGTGCGAGACAAGGACCGATAAAAGACCGATTTTTCACCTCTCGTCGTTTCGGGCGCGCGGGAACGGTTTGCGCAAGTACACGGAGAGAAGGATCTGATACTTTTTACCATATTTCTAGTAAAAAGTATTGTTAATTTCCGGTAGAGGGGAGATATAACGCCATCTATCGAGAAGAACTAGAACGATGAGAATTTTTACCGCGAAATATGGTAAAAAATATTATATATATTGTAACGGCCGAGCAAATGAAGAACACGGATATTTGTTTGTGGGGCGGATATTATTGATTATAAAAGCTTCCGATATTCGGATCGCGATCTTTAGCACGTCTGCTCGCTGTCAAAGTCCCGTCGAGACTTTCTTCTGTCATAATCGTAGTGAAGTCGGTCAACTAATCGTTTATCAATTGTCAACCTAACTTATATCGTGTGTCTCATAAGATGTCGTTAGCTATATTCGTTACAATATGTTAGAAATTCTCATAGTTCTCGTACTGTTCGTCAGGTGGCGGCTATGGCTTTTCAATAACAGGCGCCTTGGTAATTTTTACTATCGCGTCCGGTAAATTTTATCAGATCCTTCTCTCCGTGTAGTGGGGATCTTAACTTGTCGGGATGGCCTAATCGGCTTTCGGTCCCGCGACCTTAACTTATCGGAGAGTCCACTGTACTATATAGTGGCGGCTCGAGCGGCGCGAGGATACAGATATACCGGTGGCCTAGCAGTAGTACAATCCGCACACTTTCCATTCTGAGACGGTCTCGGCCGGACCGGGGAGCCCGTTGCGGCGGGGCTGCGCGCATATATCGAGCGCGAAAGAGCCGAGTAACGTCTTCCGCTCTGGACGGCGGCGACGACGTCGACGACGACGTCGACGGCGACTCGTCTTTTCCATCCTTATTAGTATCACGCGCGTCCTTTTATTATTTCGCGGCATCGAGTGGCGGCCGAGCGGCGCGGCCGGTATCGCCTCGGTGAATGTCATTCATGAATAGTCAATGAACCTAATCTATTCTTCTCTCGCTCTGTGTGCACCCCGCCGGGCTCTCTGCGCGCAATGAAAAGAAGCTCCGCGCATAACGCGACGAGCCGCTATGTTTCCAATGGTCGATGATGTTTAACCGCGTGATTGTCACAGCTGCGGTTTCGCCATCGCGCGTTGTAGCGAAACTTGAGATATTTTTTGCGTTTTTTTTTTTTAGATTTATTTTTGTCACCTACCGCGAGTCACACGTTGCGCACTGCGAAGGGGGGAATTTCTCTGGATTTCAATGTATTCAAGAGCCTACGGGGCATTCATATTTCCATTCCAAAGCGATTTTTATCGGGACGTTTCCTGCGGCGATGTTTTTATTTTTTTTCCAGCCGGATTTATTTTTCCGTCTACGTTGAAAGAAAAGAAGAAAAAAGAAAAATCGAAATTACCGATATGATATTCCGGCGATCGATCGAGAGCCCAATTTTTGTTTTAAATACCCGACTGCTATGGCACTTCCTGTAGAGCTGTTATTATTTTTCCGTCTACATTGCGCGCAGATAGTTCCAGAAAAAAAATCAGTTTTACCGATAAGTTATTCCGGCGATCGATCGAGAGCCCTAGCTTTCTTTTAAATACCCGGCTACATTTCCTGCGGTGCTGTTATTATTTTTCCGCTCGGAGAAAAAAGGTTAGTAATAATTATGTGCCGTGCATACAAAATTACTGATATTTGGGTAATAATTCTGATCATTCCAGTAAATCGCGTATTATTCGTAAAATGAACAAGTATTTTATCAAGTATGTAAACACCTAGAAACGTCATATTCCAGTCAAAATTGCGGTGTGTATTCCAGTATTTTTTCTGTTCTGTGCAGACAAAATAGCATTCATCACAGTATATCACGAAAAATGCATTGTATTTGCTCTTAAAAAGTCCGGGATTATTCCAGTAATTTTTACCGTCGAATTAGAAGACAAATTCCTGGGTTTTTATCACGGAGCGCGCCTCTCATGGAGATGCCAGTAAAATGTACTCGGAATTGGATGATTCATCCATGTTTTTTTTCTTTACCTGCATCTTTGTACGCAAATAGTAAAAAAAAAAAAGAAAATCAGAATTACCGATAAGCTATTCCGGCGATCGATCGAGAGCCGAAGTTATCATCTAAATACCCGGATACTATGGCACTTCCTGCAGTGCCGTTATTATTTTTCCGTCTACATTACGCGCAAATAGTTTCAGAAAAAAAAAAGAATTTTCCCGATAAGTTATCCCGGCACTCGACCCGAGAGCTCAAATTTTCCTCTAAATACCCGGCTACTATAGCACTTTCTGCAGTGCCATTATCATTTTCCCGTCTACATCGGGCGAAAATAGTTCAGGAAAAAAAGAAATCAAAATTCGATAAGACATTCCGGCGATTGATCGCGAGCCCAAGTTTTCCTTTAAATGCCCGACGAGCGCGCCGGCCACTATCGCGTCTACTATTATTACGAACGCGCTACGTCATTCTTATTGGAATTTCTTACGATCGCGAGTGTGGCGCGAGTGGTGCTCGTCCGAGGGTGGGACGGAGATGAATAAGAGTCGTGTCTCGTGCCGCGCGACCAATGCGGCAGCGGCAGCGAGCGTACCGCTTCGCCTGTGCACTTTCTCATTGGAACATCCCGCACGTACGTCCACCTCCCCCTCCTCCACCACCGCGCGACAGTCGCCGCTACTCGCGCGTCCCGTCCGGCGAAATGTGCATTTTCATCTCCGTTTACGCGCCGCGATCGCACGACTTTCCCCACTCGCGTAATAATTGGCAGCCATTCAACTGGTGGTGCGCGAGAAACGCCGACAATTGCGCTAGACCGGCGATTATCGGCCGGGTTAAAAATAGTCGGGTCGAGCGATCGGCGCGATCGACGGTGGAAGCGTCGAATTTGCACAGCCACCCCCCCCCCCCCCTCCCCCTCTCCCGTAAACATATCGTCGAGGCACAAAGTACACTGCACTATTTACCTGCACACGTAACGAGTACGGTTGTCGCACCGCAGGCGGCGGTCGTAGCGAGGGAAAAATAACGTCGCTGACATTCGGCTGTCGCCGAGTGAAAATGCCATCTCGTAACGCGCGTGAAACGGGGAGACAGCGCGGGCCGCACGGGCGGCGAGCGCGGAAAGCGCTCGAGAAGTAGTAGGGAAATACTTGTATGCGATAAGCGAGCGAGAACGCGCGGCGACGCGCGTGGACTGGTCTGTGAGCCGCCCGGCCGCCTTCGTCGGTGTTCCCGGAGAGACGGTGATATGGGTGGCGGGAGGGGGCGGCGGGCCGAGTGTAGGACGAAGGGAGCGAAAAAAAGGGGGTTACGAACGCGCGCGCGCCTCGGCGAAGGTGGCGGAGAGACAGAGCCGAGCGCGACGCGCAGCTGACGCGACGACTGACTGCTCGAGCGAGTTGCCGGGCTGGCCGCTTGGCTCGTCGGCGCGAGCAAAACGCGCAACGAGCTCTCGATTGCGGCAACGAAAACCGCGTGCGCGATCGCCCAGGCCCGATCTGCCTGCAGCCTTGTTGTCGTCTCGTTCGCCTCCTTCGATTCGCCCGCCGCACAAAGAAACTCGACACGAAAATGCGCCAGAGGTCACCGAAGATATTTCGCGGAAGAAAAAAAAAAAAAAAAAAAAAAAACAGACGAGGGGGGGAAAAAATGAAGCTATCGTATGTCGCGCAAAAAAACGGCTGTAAATCAGAGGCTTTTTCGATACACAATTCACATCCATCGGGGGTCACACGGTCGGGTGTAGGCGAAAATCGCGGACGTCGGACGGAGACAGCGGCGCTGGCGGTCGAGTCGGTGGAGCTCGGGGCACCAACACGAACGATCCATTGTGAGAAAATTCCTGGCCCGTACGTCGAACGCGCGTGCACACAACGAGAGAGAGTGTGTCGAGCGAGCGCCGAGCCGAGGCAGCACGGAGAGACACGTACGAGCGCCCGGAGGAGACACAGCTGAGTCGCGCGTGCACACAGACAAAGACACGCGGAGAACTACAGGAAAAGGGTGGTGGGTGGTATAGTGGCAGTAGCCACATATACATATATATAAATGTATGCGTATATATATAGTGACACACGCTCGGTGCTTCGGTGCGGCTCGTTCGGGTTCTCGCGTGAGCGAAGGCAGGCAGGCAGGCAGGCAGGCAGGCGCGCGCGCGTTCGCTCGCGGCGTTTGTACTCTACGTTCGGCTCGTTTCGCTCTCGCTGATGTCGTCACAGGCGCAACGCGAAGGGGGGAAGCACACAGAGTCGGTTGTGCGCGAGCAAGTGGAGGGACGGCTGAGTGAGGAGCGGGGCGAGAGGGGGAAAGCGAGTGCGCGAAGTATTGTAAGAGGAGCTAGTATAATACTAGTAGCGGTGTGGCTACGACTGGAGAGTGAGAAGCGAAGAAAACGAGTGAGGGAGTGAGAGAGAGAGCGACTTCTACAGGGGAAACAGTGAAGATAGAAGAGAACGAGGAGGGCGAGGTAGGGGAGGGGGGGGGGGGGGGGAGAACGGAGGAGGCAGCGAGAGGCGGTGAGGAGAAGACGCGAGGCAGATAGATAGAGAAGGGAGAGTGGGTGGGAGGTGTAGCCCAGCGAGAACGGCAGCGCGGCGGCGGCAGTAGAGTGAGGAGAAAAATACGAGTCGCGTATGGCCGCCGTATAAATAGACGAGAGACGATAGCGGTGTATAGTGAGTAGCGAGGCTTTCCTGGCCCAGGTAGTGGACGAACGACGACGACGACGACGACGACGACGACGTTGCTGCCGCTCGCGTACGCCACCAAACTGCGCGACCCCTTCACCCCCCCACCCAGCCTCGCGATCTTCTTCCTTCTTCCTTCGTACACACTGAGGCGGCCGCCGAGCACGCACACCGAGGCCCGCCGACGCGGCTCACGGCGGTGGGTGTACACAGGCCGCGCGCTCGCGTGTGTTCGTGCGAGTCCGTGTGAGTCCGTGTCCGAGAGACGGTCGGGCTGGGAGGGAGGGGGCGGGGGGGGGGGGGAGGGGGGAGAGCAGAAGAATGAAAAAGCGTCAAAGAAAGACCGTGGCAGGCGAGAGGGACGGAGAGTCAAGCGCGCACGCACACGCGACTGCCCTCTCGCTCGCCCGTCCGCGCCTGTGTGTTCGTACGTATACACACACACGGACACACGGAGCCACACGGACACATCCGTAATGCTGCGCTGCTGGGCACTCGCGCAAACTTGAGAGGCCCGGCGGGCCCCGCGGGAGAGCGAGCGAGAGGGGCGGTGAGCGCGAACCAGCGAAGACGCGACTCTCTCGCATACTCCATGCGCTGGCGCTCTCCTCCACCATGCTGGCCGCCACGGTGTGGCCCTCGCAACAGGCCACGAGTAAATAAACACGCACCACGGAACACAAACGCGGGCTCGCGCGCGGCCGAGCGCGCGCGCACACACGCGCGCACACGCGGGTAATAAATACACACCGACGTACTCGCTACGCGCAGAAGGACAGAGAGAAAGAGATAAAGGGGGAAGGAGGGGGGCAGGCCAGAGTAAGCGAGGAAACACCACGCGAAGACGACGGCGTTGACGACTGAGGTGAGGAAGAGGCCCAGCGACACACAAGACGGATGGGTTAGCGCACTCTCGAGCGTATCAGAGAGCAAGGCAGAACTCTCGGGAGAGTAAATTCCAAAGGGTGGTCGCTCTGTCCCCGGGGTGAGCGTTTCTATATGTATCTTTTTCCCCGCACCAACACGAGCAGCGTACTCTATTTCTCCCTCTCTCTCGTTCTCTCTGTTTCTCTCTTACCGAAAGCAAAATACCGCGAGACGTAGTCTCGCCGATGGACCTTCCGGAATTCGGAGGCCTCTGAATCGCCGCCGTTGGCTGGCCAGAGAGCTGCGGCCGTTCCCGGCTTCCGAGGGACCGGGGAGAGTGTGTAGAGTGGAAACGACGAGGTGGCGAGCACTGCTCTAGCGACCAGCAAGCTGGCTGGCTGGCTGGCTGGCTGGCTGGCTGGCGACTCGCTTACCAGAGGAACTAACGAACGAACGAGAGCCAGACAGAGAAAACAGACAGTGAGCTGTGAAGAGCCGCTGCTACGCTGCTCGTGGCGCGTCCACACTTTCATAAGCGTACGTGGCTAGCGTTACAGGCTAGCTGTATGAGCGCATATACATATATCTACACGCGCGCACACACACACACACACACATACACTCGCACACATATGTAGATATATATAAATATATATCTCAGTAATATATATACACACATCTGTACTTACACTATACATGTATCGTGGGCAACGATAGACGAGAGAGAGAGAGAGACGACACACGTACACGTAAAGATAGATATATAATATGTATATATATATAGATATATATATATATATATACACACACACTAACACGTTAAAAGCACTTTTCTCAGCACTTGTTTCTCGTCTCCTCTTGCACTGAACGAACTCGCATTAACATTGGATAATCGCGACGACGAGGACGAATAGCCACTACCGACGCACGGAATTATTGACATCCTCGAGTCCTCCGGTTTACTGGCAAGACTCGGCGGAGCTCACCGCCTCGAACGCGCTTTGCCGCTGCTGCTGCTGTTGCTGCTGCTGCTGCTGCTCCGGTCTCTCTCGTCTCTCGGCTTCCACCACCGCCACCATCGCCATCCGTCCGTCGTAGCCGCGGCTAACGCGCTCTCGTATTCACTCGCTCGCTCGCTCACTCACACACATCCCCGGTCACCTCACCGACTAACACGCCTGCACTTCACGTCGCCGTCGTTGTCGTCGCTGCTGCTGCTGCTGCTGCTGCTGCCGCGGCTGCGGCTCACGACCTCCCCTCCCGAAGCTTCTTCAAGTATGTATGAGGCTCCGAGCTTCTCTAGCGCGCAGCACACCTTTTTAGAGAGAGGGAGTAGAGAGTCGCGGGAGTGGGAGTGGGGCGACGGAGATAGACACACGCGCTTACGTACATGTGTATTATACATTCGAAACACTAGGGCTCCCGATGACCGTGTGCGCGCGTGCGCGTGTGTGTGTGTGTGTGCGCGCGTGTGTGCCGCAGCAGCAGCTCGCGGAGAGCACCCACTGACAGCGAGTACGGGGCCGGTACCCGCCTCCTCGGTCGCGTACGTACGTAACGCGACGGGCACACCGAGGAGATGAGCCGCGTCGGTGTGCGAGAGGACTCGGTGCCGGGTTCTCTCTGCGCCTACGCGTTCCGTCACCGTCGCGCGCACACGAATGACGGCCGGGCGCCGATGTGTGTAGCTGGGAAAACGTACACAGGCGCGGACGGAGCGAGACTGGTGTG
This sequence comes from Pimpla rufipes, assembly GCA_963932165.1. Lineage (NCBI taxonomy): Eukaryota > Metazoa > Arthropoda > Insecta > Hymenoptera > Ichneumonidae > Pimpla > Pimpla rufipes. The sequence continues at coordinate 10,155,195 of OZ010640.1, forward strand.
GAGAGCGCTAGCGTTCGTGCGATGGCGCGCGCAACACACAAAGTCATACACACGGACGCGCACACTGTCGCGGGGCTATGCGGACTTGACGATAGAGCCGTGGTAACACGGCCTCAGGGCCGTGCGCGGGCTCGCTCGGCTCCCGGCGGCTTCCCCGGGCGCCGTGTAAGTCGCGCTAGCTGAGCCGTGCGCGCCGTTTGCCGTATGGAACGCGTCACGAGGCGTCCGCGGTGGCTCGGGGGCTGTTCTCGAGAAATAATCTTCGGGCTGAGTAGTCCTAAAATGGGTTTAGAGCGCGGTGGGCTCGTGGAACAAAGGATGAATGAGAGCGGCGCGAAGAGGGGCGCTGGTGGAGGCGCTGCGACCACCGCCATTCATGCTACATACCAGCTCGTGTCGACGTGTTGTGACTGTGTTGTGTGCGCGAGAGAGAGAGAGAGAGTGAGAGAGTGAGAGAGTGAGAGAGAGAGAGAGAAAGAGAGAGTGAGAGACGAGGAGCGTGGAGCGGGAGGTTCAAGTCCGCTGAGGCCCCGCTGTGACATTACCAGTCGATAAATAGCTTGTAATCTGATAATCGTGACATTGAACTATTACGCATACCGATCGTGTTGAAAAAAAAATTGTAGGAACAGTATTTTCGTTTCATTCCTTATTTTTTGTTTTTCGTAAAATTAAATCGACCCGCGCGAGCTATCGGAACGATTATTTTCGCTCCTGGAAGCGCCGCGAGGCCACGAGATGGCGACTGGTCTCGGTGTGTGATCGGGATTTCCGAATTGCCCGCTCGACGTGAAATCGTCGGCAGGGAAGAGGCCCCCCGACGACGAACGTCGGGCTCGGTTCACGCGACTCGCGACAGTCGCGGCGACGGTGAAACGTGCCACTAACGTCGGATTGACATGACTTACGTCGACGGTTGACGTTGATCGGAACGTCGTTTGCACTTTCCAAGGTAAACTTTCGCCAGCCAACTGACAGCGACGAAAAGTCACACGATCAGATCGACTCGTCGCGGCGAGCGATAAATAGCCGCGAGGCGAGGGGAGGGGCTGTATTTGCGTTACGGCCCTGACTCCCACGAGCACATGCAGTCGCGGTCGAGCACACGCGGTGCTGGCAGCAGCGCGGTACGCACTGGATGCGCGCGTTCGTTGCGCCGCCGCCGCTGCGCGCTCTCTCTCTGTGTTGGTGCAACGGCGTCGACGCACTCGCCGGCGCCCCCGCCGACCACCGCGCGCAGCGGCGCGACGCTCGCATGACTCAAACGCCGTACGTATTACAATATGTACAATATGTGCACGTTACGGTGTATACACAAGGTGCCGGAGATCGCACGTACTCCCCGAGAGCCCGAGTCTTGTGGGTCTTGGAGGCGGCGCGAGCGCTCGATAACCCGGCGCGGAAGTAGCGAGAATTATAATAATTCCGCGAGGGGTGTGCGAACTTCGCCGCGGGAGGACGAACGACGCTCGCGCGCGCGGGGGGGAAGCCGCTCGGTGCGATAACGAAACGTAAACAGCCGACCGCAGACGGGAACTTCATTTTTTCACAACGGGTATAAATAAGGCCTTCAGGGCCGAAGTTGCGCGACCGTGCAGTCACTTTCCAACTAACTTCGTTTGTTCGTATGTTTCACAGAAAGTTTGATATTCGAAAGGCAAAGAAGACAAATTCTCGAGGAGTCGACTGCGGTTTTTTTTAGTTCCGAAGCCCGAGTTATGAATTCACCCAAAGAACGTCAATTTTCAAATACTTTTATTCAATCAAATAACGATAGTTACAAAGTGTAACATTGCGCACTGCTTCCTCGTTACATTCCTTTCTTTCTCGTTATCATTTCCTGCTACTCTACTTTTCCGTTACCGACGACGAGGGCCGAGATCTTCCCCTACCGGCGGGTCACCGGACGTCACACAGTCTCATCGCTCTGTTCCCTGAGTCAACTACAACCTCGACTGCTAATGTCAGAGTCCATGTGTCCCTCTCTCTCTCTCTCTTTCTCTCTTCGTTTTCCCTCTTATCAGCAAGGTGCACTCTAGGAAGGTCCGCCCGACGTGTCCGATGAACCGCGTGTGGCGCGCGAGTCGTCGAGGAGAAAAAGCGAAAGAAAGGAAAACGACGAGATTAATCGCTCGCCTGTGTGTAAAGTCGAGCCGCGCGTTGTTGTGGTCGGGAGATGACCTCGAGCGAGGCAGCCGAGCGCAGGCAACGGCGCGCGCGTAGCCTCTGACGATTTCGCGGCGCGCTGCAGGCTCGGCGCCGTAGCTAGCGACGTGCATACTCGGGTGCATATGGCGGAGGAGTTATCGCGGGCTTAGGTAGGGAGGCGTGCGCGGCGGCAATGATTCCCTGTGTTTAGTATTGACTCGGTAATAGCGCGGATGAACGAAGCACGCTCCTGGGGCCGAGCCCACAACAACGGCCGCTCCGCCTCCTGTATAGACAACGAGCGCACGTAGTACTAGAGGAGAGCCCATCGGTTGTGTACCGAGTGACGCATGTTCTCCTCGCACACAACGACACATCGCACGCGGTGCGACGGCGAGGAAAGAGAGCGGGACTCCCTCTCGCTTCTCCTCGTCACCCTACGTCTAAAATAACATTTCTGACGTTTGAAATCCTTCAGATCGATCCACCGCCGGCTTCCGAGCGTTAAGAATAAAACGTGTGCGCCCGGTGTGTGCCACACGCGCTGTATAGGTGGTAGGTGAGTCTCGTTCGCGACCAGTGTGTCTCCCGGTGGTGATTCGGCGGGAGGAAGGGAGGGGGAGATCTAGTCCGGGAGTTATAAACGGCGATGTAAAGCATGAATTATTTCACTCATTAGCGGCTCGATAGAGCAGACGAGTCGCCGCCGCCGCCGCTGCCGCCGCGCGGTCCAGGGGCTCTCTCGGTGCGCGAAGCCGCCAGTGGGATTTTGGAAGGAGGGAAGCAGCGACGGGGGCTGCGAGTTTCGTACGCGGCGCACTTCGATCGCGCGCAGCACCGGCGAGCGCGGGGCCGCCGCGCACCGATGGATGGTAACTGCGAATCGGTGCATCAGCGAACTGCCACAACGGGGGCGAGATGCGGCCGAGCGCGCGCGAGCCCGGGATCGTCGTGGCGCGTACGGCCCTGGGGGCCACGCGCGCGCGCCGCCACCGGTCCTCAATGGACTGCGGGCTATTGGTCGATGCCGGATCACATGCGCACCACAGGCCGTGTTCATTCTTCGCAGCCAATTGGCTCGTCGACGCGTTAACACATGCACGTTGCGCGCCCCGCGGGGACCGGAGGGCGCAGAGTCGACTTTTACAACTGCGCTCTCGCCCCGCAACTTTGAATGACTTTAACGTCCGACGTGCGAAAATACCTGCATTCCGTTTGCACCTCGTGTGTCCCCTCTCTCGACAGCGACAGTGGAATCGACCTTTTTTTGCGATAGATTCGATTGTATTTGCCAACGGCCGCTGGGTTTATTTTAAATATAGAACGCGGGGCCTCGCTCGATTCAGGCACCACGCGTCCTAGCAACCGAATGATTCTCGCGGGCTGCGACTTTTCATATTGACTTTTCGGCTAAATCATCGTTTGTCGAGATGTCATGCGCTGCACGTCGCCTATCTTGCCTTTTTCTATATCTGGTTGCCGTAAGTGCGAGAGAGATATGGGAAGTTCTCAGTCCAACAAATCAATCCTTAGTCGAGTCCAACGCTTTACAGTTTTAGTTACCGACCGAGCATTTTCCTCCTCCCGTAATCCCGTAAGTAGTTCATGAATCACAAAATCCATTGCTGTTGATCAATTTGTGCTCTGATTGGTCTTCGGTATCGTCAGACACACGGGGATCGCGACCGAGTCTATGCATGTTGGTCATTTTTCGAGCGACAGTCGGATTTATGAGTTGTGGCATAGAAAGTCTAAAAAAAGGATTGTTTTCAAGATCGAGTAAAAACGGGTTGAAGCCAGTGTTTTCAGGTCATAGAATATGCGACTGGAGAACGATGGTATAGGTTAAGAGTCAACATTCTGAAGAGAGAAAGAAAATGGGAGGTCGATTTTGGTATTTTCGGCCCGGGGCCGGTTTTAAGATTTCTGGCGAAAGAGACGTTGAAGAAATTAATTTTTCAAAATCCTGTAAAAACGGGTTGAAACGGGTGCTTTCAGGGAGTAAAATATGCGACTTGAGAACGATGGTATAGGTTAAGAGTCAACATTCTGAAGAGAGAAAGAAAATGGGAGGTCGATTTTGGTATTTTCGGTCCGGGGCCGGTTTTAAGATTTCTGGCGAAAGAGACGTCGAAAAAATTAATTTTTCAAAATCCTGTAAAAACGAGTTGAAACGGGTGCTTTCCGGGGGTAAAATATGCGACTTCAGAACGAGGGTATGGGTCAAAAGTCAATATTTTAAAGAAAAAAAAAATTCGAAGACCGATTTTGAACATTTTCGGTCCGGGATCGGTTTCATGATTTCTGGCGAAAGAGACGTCGAAAAAATAATTCATTTCAAAATCAAGTAAAAATGGGTTGAAAATAGTGTTTTCAGGGATAGAATATGCGACTTGTGAACGATGGTTGGACCGAAAGTGGCCATCTCGAAGAAAAAATATGAAGAGGTAGATTCCACTCGTTTCTATACGAGGGCGCACGAATCCCTAGTCATCTTAAGCAGATACTCCACGCTTCACAACAATACTTATAGTAACGATATTTCGCGGCGGATAATTAGCTGGAAAAAAATATGACAATACATACAGCACATGTCGGGGCTATTATTATTTTGCCATTGCGTGTTGCTACCTAATAAAGATTAACGCTTGAATTATGGGATAATAATGCAACGAAACTGAGTGTGCTGCTACGGAGCGCACAGACCCCGTTCGCCTGTGAAGGCATCCGAGATAACGATGTTGCGAAATTTCAAAATAATGCTCCGAACAATTGGAGGGTACTCGCGTGTACGGCGCGGGTTGCTCAATGACTTTGCGCTTCAAACACCTCGTATTACAAAGTAAATTCAAGCCTTTACGATGGAATACGAGCTCGTTCGAGTCTTGGCGGTGACGAAAGGGAGGGGGGGGGGGGACTGAGACCATTGAGGGAAGACAAAACACCTCCTAATGTAACGAAACATTGAATTAATTACATTGTTCCATGAGTACTAAACGTTGCAGGATAAAAATTTAAATCACCGTGGTCTGAAGTAATTACTAAAACGTTGAAATACACAAGAAGAAAAAACAAGAATAAAAAAAGTAATTGGAAAATTTCAGCTATCTCTCAGCACGCGTGGCAATTCAGTAGCTATTTCGGTATTGAATCAATCGTCCGCGCGGCTTTGGCCGATAAGACACGAACGTAAAAAAAACGTGTACAGTCTGGCTTTTCACAATGCAACGAATTAGTAGAGATTTAATTGTACGCAGGTAAGCGACGAATCTTTTTCACGCGTCACATTTCGCATTAATCGAAACAACGAGCCCGTCTCCGCGAGCTTGCGATAAAACCGTGAAGATTTTTTTCTTTTTCCACTCCGTTGGATCGGTGGAAGCGCACGCGGGGCGCGCGCTACTGTGTTACAACTGTTTGACTGACCGAGCGGCGGAGAGACGTAACCGCGCGGAGGGGAAGCTCGAATGACTTTAGCGCGTGAAGGAGCGAGCGAGAGGCTCTCGAAGCACTTGGCGCTCTTTGTTTGAATGAGTAATCACGGTGGAAGCTCGACTCGCGCGTCGCACGTACGCGAGTCGAGCTCCACGCCCGAACGCCGATAGCTCACGACACACGGTCATTCAATACGCGAGCAGCAGCCTCGGGACACAAGAGGACTATTGGCCCTCCTGCCTCGAGGCACATTCCACTTGGGCCGAACGCTCAAAGTACAGAAATTACGAAAAGCACGACCGAGTCCATCCGCAAATACCCACGTTTTGCTGTTAAACACGCGAATTTCGGTAGAGTCGCTCGCAGCACGCAAACACAGTCCTGCCAACCCCTGGATTATGTTGAAATTTGCATCGTTGGAATGCAACGAAATTCAGAAGAAAAATTAATTCTAATTAATTGTGTCATGAAAACAGGTATAAAAAATCACCATAGCAAATAAGGGCACGAAAATAAAATGATATATATTTTTTTTTTTCGTGCCCTTCATCATTTGGGTTAATTACAATTAATTTGTTTTTCTGAATTTCGTTGCATTCCAACGATGCAAACTTCAACATCGTACCCCTGGCGACAGCGACAAAAAAAATTTCATTGAACTTCTCCGTCCCCGAGCAACGTCAGAGTCGTCATAGGCTGCGGCGGCCGCGGCGGCGCGTGCCAAGCATTGGCCGCAGATGTGTCTAGCTCTCGTCTATAACCCCTTTTTCCGCCACAATCTATTAGAAGGGCTCGAGCCAATAGGTACGCCAGTAGCGCGGACGGCGAGCGAGCGACACCGCGGCGGAAAGGAAGGAGGCAGGCAAAAGTAGGATTATACGGCATTTACGTAGGTATACGTATACATATGTATAGTGCCAGGCGTTTCAAGTTCCGACGCGCCTCCCGTCGTCGTGCACTCGCGCTCTTGCCCGAGTGGCGGCCGCGCGCGTCTCTCTCGGGGCGCAGCGCAGCGGCGGTTAGCAACAGATTTGATCAGGATCGGACCAACTGGCACGTGTGGAAGGTGCGGAGGCTCCGCGGGGGGAGCCACCGTCCGTCGCGCCCCGCCGCATCCATCATTTTCCATTAACAATCGACCGTCTCTCGCTTTATTTTATTTTTTATATATTGTTATTATTATTATTATTTTTTTCCATCTATTTTTATCTCCTCGCACGACACGTACGCCCGCCCACACACGTAACGCGCCTCGCCGGTCGCGCCGGCGACGGAAAAAAATCCACCGCCGTTCGGCACTTTCGAGCAATATTTGCCGTGCAACACCTGACGACTCTTATCGCTTTTTGTTGTCGAGTCGAGGTTGAATGCACAGTTTTTTTTCGCAGCTGCTCCTCCGCGACCGCAGCGTGAATGCGAGCGAGAGTATTTTTTTTTCTCGACTTTTTTTTTGCTGTTCGATTGAACGCCGCGTTGCGTTTCAGTCGCGCGGTTTCTCTCTCTCTCTCTCTCTCTCTCACTCGCTCTGTTTTCTCGGTTTGCGCGTAATACACACTCCGGCTTGTTGGAGCGTGCGCGCGCGCGCACCGCGTGTTGACCCATGCAGCGAAAGTTCTTTTGTTTCCATCCGCGAATCAAGATCTCATGCACTTGCATGAGCTGCGAGCGCGCGCGCGCGTACCGCACGTACGCGTCGCGCCTCTTACGAAATCGTGCAACGCTCTTTTGTGCGCGATACCCACAGCGAGGATTCCCTCGTTTCCCGAGATTTTTATGGTAATTTAATCGCGGCTGCGCGCGCTAATGATCGCGCGCCAAACGCCGCGCGCGGCGCAAGAGTTCTCCGAGTTCATCAAACTGGCACTGAATTTTTATACGCGAAACTAAATAATAGTAATCCCGCGGCGTTGCGGATATACGCGCGGTTTTCAATGGCAAATCGCCGAGCTAATTGGACCGCGCATGCGCGTAGACGGGCGACGAGGAAATTTGCCGCTGGTGGCTGATTTCTTTGTTACCCGTTGACGAAAACGCGCTCGAGAGTCGCGTAAGAAGAAGTGAGAATGCGAGCGCGCGACTTCGACCCAATCGGAATGGCGAGTCGTCGCCGATCGACGAACAGGTTTTTACGCTCTCGGGAGATACTTGCGCGCCGCCCGTAAACCTGTGCGTACGCGTTCGCTGCTCGCTCGCTCGCTCGCCCGCTTGTAACGTTCGTGCGTCTGAAGGTGCGAGAGAGACGAAGAGCGCTGCAGTGTGAGAGAGGGAGAGAGAGAGAATGAGCGCTACAATGTGAGAGAACGAGAGAGAGGGAAAGCGGTACAGTGTGAGGAAGCGAGAGAGAGAGAGAGAGAGAGAGAGAGAGAGAGAACGCTGCAGTGTCAACGACACCCACGGCAAGATCCTCGCACGGTACTCGACCTTCAGCTCCGCTGGCTCGATGCCTTCGACTTCCGGTTTTATACGGTCGGGCAATAAAATGCAACTGTATCGTCGAGTCCCTTTCGCAAGGGCCGAAGCGCTACGCGCGAACCCGGCCAAAAGCACCGCCGGGTGAGTTGTCGAAAAAAACGCGCAGGGAGTCCGAAAAAAACTGCCCCCAAAGCTAACTCACAGTCGGGCGGCGCAGTCTGACCACATCCAAACGAAACCACTGCCTCGGTCATGCGAACCCTTGCAAATTGATTTTTTTCTTTCTCGCCCCCCCCCCCCCCTCCACCTCCCCGCCCAAAGGATCGACAACGCGAAGCTACGCACACAACGCGACGTAGCTCGAGCTCGCAGCTCGTGTATCCCACTTAAAATCGTATTAACCGCACGCTAAAGTACACACAGCAGCGCGCGCGTATTACGCATCGCGTCTCTCGCGTTGCTCGTAACAATATTTACGTTACGCGAATAACGCGGAGAGGTTGCGGGCGCGGGCGCGCGCGAGGGTTTGTTGTCGCGTCAGCGAACCGAGACCCTCGGCTCCTCGTGCGCCGCTGCTCTCGCTCGCCTATAATTGCATTTTTCGCAAACGCGACGCGCGAGTTGTAGGATCGCGCGGGTTGCACAGTTCCCGCGCCTTTCCCCGCGAGCCGAGAGCGCAACACACGAAGAGTCGGCGGCGTCCGCGTGCTCGCGGGGCGTTAAGTACGTTCGACTGGGCGTTTGCGGGGCTTACGTGTATTTATTGCGTACCGTGGTGGGCTCGGCGTGGAGTGGCACAGGCGGCCCGTGTGGCGGTGGTCAGGGTGCCAGTCGCGTGCGTATTCGTCCCTGATTCGTTTACCTGTGGCCGGCTCGCTGTCGCGTTCAGGGCGCGATAGGCTCCGTGCGTTATTCCTCGAGGAACAAAGAGAGCCAACACAAAACACACACACA